>CM037853.1:81716014-81737818 GCA_021234595.1 Delia radicum | reverse complement strand
CTCTGATGGACGATTATGTTGACCGTAAAATGGACGTAATACGCGATACGTATTTCGAACGGAATCATAATTTTTCAAAATAAATTTGCACAATTTGGAAGCGTTGTTCAGGCGTCAGTCTGTTCATGTTGAAATGCCAAACCAAACTAAACATAAATCACTTGACAGCTAATAAAATGGCCGTCAGCTAAAAGGTGTTGCCAACTTAAAGTTCTACACCTGTATAAAAAACACCCTTTAGAATACAATAAATTTGTTAGTACTGAATTTAAATATACACCGATGAATCTATTAATACACCTATAACATATGGTTCTTTACGAATAGCGGCCAGCAAGACAATATCTTCGAAATCCAAAAGATCAGACCCTACTGTAGAGCGCAAAGGGGAGATTACATGAACTCCAGTGCATTGTTGCCTGGCGAATTACCAACTTAGAAATTGCAAAACATTTTCAAATTTGTAGAGCAGAACTACGCAAATGGGGTGTCACTGCTTATGGAAGAATCTGGGACAGCTAGTTAGCTGGTGAGAACGAAGGAATTTTGAGATATGGTTCAGATAATAATAAAGCTGATGGACTTCAAAAACTCAATAAAAGGAACTTTTATTTGATACTAAAGTCAGAGATTTTCCAAATGGGTTGTGCAGATTTAGCAATTATTAAAGCCTGCGAGGAGAATATACATGATTTCCAAGGACGGAGTTCATGGTTTATATAGGGACGATAATTACCGTCACAAGAGACAGCATAAGCAAGTCGACTCTCGGACTTAAGTGTAGGATATTCGATGATCTATATAGTCTGCGGGATATATCTCTGTCCATTCTCGCGAACTTTTTGAAGGGAAACTGTATGGTTTTTAGTTTTTTTTTTGCTCATAGTATGTTTTCATGCGATATGGGGAAGAGAGACTCACATTGGATCTTATGGTATCCAAGTGAACTTAACATTGAACCTAGCCTAGTGGCTGTAAAGAAAATCTTCACTTCCGATTTCTCATTTTAACCTAACCAAGAAATGTATTCTGATCTTCAGTGTATCAGAATACAAAATTTAATTAAAAATACTTGCTAATCTAGAAGATCTTAAACATTTCTAGGCTATTGTTTAGTGAATTAGACATAGTTTGATATAACGGGTAGCGAGACATTGGATGAGCTAACAGCAGAATGAGCTAATCTCTCAATAAGAGTCAGCCGACTCAGACGTATTTCCTTGTTTATCCTTTATTTTGCAATGGATAAGATAGGAAACAAACACGGACAATTTCATAACTATCAGTAACTACCCTATGGGGAATGAGAAGTCAATTGACCTAAAAGTTACTGGTTAAAGAAGGACTTATCGCAGGACTGGTATAATTTAATACTGAAGTGGGTTAAGCAGTGTCAATTGTCCTAAAATTACCAATCCTGTGACTGGTAAAGGGAGGACATACCACTTAACCAGAAGGCTTATTAACACGAAAAAGCCAGTTGGCCTGAATTTTACACATTGGAAGCTGTTTAGTTTTCGTTTATTTTATACGACATGGCCCTTTTGCCGACAGTCTTGTGGTATGCCCATCTTGGTTAGTCCTGTGGCATGCCACTATGTGGTTTAAAGTAGGACAAATGACCCCCTCCTATGACAAGCCAATTTTAAAGTTGCCAGTTCTTTACATAGGGTAGGGTTAGCAGAGGACCGGTCTCAGGCATGAAGGGACCGATCCTCCCTATTCCCCATAGGGTAGTTCAATAACAAGTTATAACAGTTAAGGAAAGCACACACACATACTTGGAAAGATAACGGACAGAACAAATAGTACATTCAGGGAACTTCTGCCGTATTATTATTAATTTTAAGTGAAAAAAACAGTCATGTTTCATTTAAAAAAAACAAACCACAACATATTACTGTATTATGATTTTATATAAAACATATAAATGTTTGTTTATTTTTCACTGCATATCGTCACCTAAAAGACAAAAGGGCGTAACTAAAAAAGTTTCCAAAACATGTTATATTTATGATTATGATTCATTTGGTTAAACTGCATTCCTACACAAAATTTTGGACATCTACGATATAAATAACGGTTTTATGAATAAAATTCGAATGTTTTGGATTTCGTGCATTTTTTTTGGTTGCCCTTTAAAATATTGAATTAGGGTTTAGCGATTATGAAGCACTGAATCGAACTACATTTCTCCACAAAATTGTTTGATTCCTTGATTAAAACTTATCAGTTTTATTAACGATATTGTTAAAATATCTGTGTACGTTTTTTGCTTCTCCTGTAGAAATGTAAATATGTTAGTTACGTCGTTTTATATTTTAGGTTATGTGGTTCATATTTACTACAATTGTGGTTATATATAAGTCGTCTTTTTAATTTGTTTTTAACTACATTTGCAGTGGTCTTTACCTATATAGTATTCTAAGTGTACAGATGATAGCTGGATGCATTCAAGAATAGCTTTTGTTTTTTATGAGAATGTCCTGCAAGAGATTTAATTTGTTTGAATCTTAATTTTTTCAGGAGTTTGGAAAGATAATTGAAAAAGATAGAACGATCAACGGGAATTATAGTGGTACAAATTGCGAAGATTTTTTTTAGAGTCGTTTGTAATAACCTTAACTTTAGAGAGAGAGAGAAATTCATATAAAATTTCCACAAAATCCTTCTTTCAAAAGCACAGTTTCTGTATTAGTGATGACATTCATTCAGAAATAGTTTGAAAAATTTACTTTCAATACAATTTACGAATGCTTATAGAACTTCTTTAAATGATTTTTGAAATATATTACCCCCTTACAGGTGCTTTTTATAGCCGAACTATGTATCATGTAGTCTTAAGATTTCACTAACACCATTATGACCTTAATCACATTCTGTACCTCTCTGACTACAAAAATATTACATTCAAACAAATCTTCTTTTTCCCCCTCCCTTAAAACAAAATCAGTGTAATATCACAAAAAAAATTAAACGTAATCCTAACATATAGAAACAAAAATCACATCCTTTTCAAATATAACTTAAAAAAAAAAAGTCAAAAAGATAAGCAGACAAGTAATCGAGTAAAGAAGAAAGCTAAAACAAAAACAATAGAGGAAAAAAAAGAGCAAAGAAAAGAATTCTACCAAGAAAGACGTGACATTTCAAACGATAAAATGACTAAGCATGTAGTTAAAGACTTACCCGTACACGGCAACTGAAATAGAGAAATTCAAAGCCAAAATGTAAAGGAAAAGCATTAAAACTTACAATGCAAAAAGTATAAATGAATGAATAGAAAAAAAAGAATACCAAAAATCAGTTAAAGCACCTAAAAGTAGACTCTAATATTTGAAGATAAAGCTGCAACAGTATTTTACTTAAGAAGCAGAAACTATACAAAAAAAAAAAAAAAAACTTAAACCAATAAACCGTATGTGTGTAGAATTTTTAAAGAAGTAATGAATACAAACACATACACATTTTAACACTAACTCTTACACACACACACACACATGTATATTAGCTAGTATTAGTAATGGAAAAGGTATTATGGTTCATTGACGCATAGATATAGAATATATTTCAACATGTTTCAGCCATTCATACCATTCACAACAACCTAACCGTCCATGTACAATAAAAGAAAAATTGAAAGTACTTTTTTAAAGGATTTACACATAGAATTTGCAAATAAAATATGAGAAGTTTTAAAGTGTTTTTCACAGAATTATGTATTTTAAAGATAATAATATTAATTAGTTGGCCATTAGGTTTGAAATCATTACATTTGCATATCGCTCAGTTACTGCAAGAATGTCACAACTCAAAAAACATGATTTTTGAGTTAATGGCGCAGAATTATTCGTTATATCACGTATCATATTGTGTAAAAATGTCATATTGATATCTTGTATACCCTCCTTTGAGAGAAATCATGTCGTTATTTTTTTCTACAAGGTTGGAGGTAATTCAAAACTTTAAACTCGTTTTCTACAAAATCAAAATTTTGAGTTATGACGTTATTGCAGTAAATGAGCGATATGAGCTTTTGGCCAAAAATGTTAAACCTTTGAAACTGATATTATTTTTTAATAAAAGTTGAAAAGAAAAAAGATCAAAAAAACATAATTGTTATTTTTAATAAAAATTATTTTTATTCTAGAAAACCGTGTTCTATGTTTAGATTAACAACACTTTAACTCGTAAGAGTGTCATACGTCTATATGTCTAATTGTTATCGTTACGCAAAGTTGAAAAATTTAAAAAAATCGCGTTGAAACTTTTCATTATTAATGCAGTTTTCCATACAATTAAATGGAAAATTTCATTTTATTTATTAAAAATGTTGTAAAGGGTGATTTTTTTAAGAGCTTTCGGATTAAAAAAAAAAACATAAAATTTAGGGAAATGTATGAAATCTTTATTTGAGCCGATAGAACGAGCTATTAAATTCAATGTTTAAAGATGATTTCATGTAAATGTTGACCGCGGCTACGCTTCAAATGGCTCATACGCTGGGTCCAATTTTGGCATACTTCCTCCAACATATCGGCCGGTATCTTACGAATAAATTCTTCAATATTGGCTTCCAGTGCGTCAACCGTTGCGGGCTTGTACCTTTAGACATGATCCTTAATATAACACAACAACAAAATAGTCTAAAGGCGTTAAATCGCACGATCTAGGCCGTAAATTGACCGGCCAAAAAAGTGAAATAAACTGTTCACCGAACTCGCCTCTCAATTGGGCCAAAGTAATGAGTTACCGATAATTAGTTACATAATACATTACTTTATAATGGACACTCCTCTCAATTGGGCCATTGTTTCGTGTGCTGTGTGTCATGGCACCGTCTTGTTGAAACCACATGTCACCCAAGTCCAGCTCATGCATTTGTTGCGAACGGTTTGTCCAGTGAGGTTTCCGGCTACAGAACACGAGACTACTCAGCAGGTCCCAACCCTCTCACTGGGGCGAACGCACACAAAAAAAAACTAAAACAACAAAACTCACAAAAAAACTAAACTACAACCCATCAGAAAACATACCACACGAAGATCCAGAGACGGATGTTAGTCTCCCTTTTGCCCTCCCAACCATGGTCATATTATTTACCACTCAAAAGTTTCCAATATACGTAGACCATAGCACTCACGTAGATCCCATTGATGGTGTTGTATTCATAGACCCCGAATATGTTAAGGACCGTAAAGTATTTGGTCAAGTTTTGGCCGCATTTAGACATGGTAGAGAGGATTTAGATGTATTGGGTTTAACATTTCGTAAGGATTTATATTTGGCCAATGCACCAATCTATCCACCCACACAAACGGAACGTCCCTTGACAAGGCTACAAAAAGGCTAATAATTGGGACCCAATGCATATCCATTCTATTTTGAAGTTCCTCCCTACTGTCCAGCTTTCGTGTCCTTGCAACCTGCTCCCAGAGATACGGGAAAATCTTGCGGTGTAGATTATGAACCTAAAGCATTTGTGGGCGAGCATCTCGAGGACAAACCACATACGCAATTTCGTTCGTCTGACCTACGTAAGGTTATGTATGCTCCCTCTAAAGTGGGTGAACACCCTTCAATTGAAGTAAGTAAAAAAAAATTTATTATGTCTTGACAAAGAACTCTATCAACACGGTGAAAATGTATCTGACAACCCATCCGCAACAAAACTCCGTATTCTACAAGATTTCGTCGTAGGAAGCGGTGTGCGGTTATGGTTGTCATGTTTCTAGGGAATCAAATGCCCAACGTGGGGAACACCTTCACCCTGAGACGGGTCTCAAAATTTAGCCGGGCAGTACAACCTTAAAAAAAAACGGGTAAGTTAAACCTAGAAAAACGTGGGGAACTCCCACACCTTGAGATAGAGTCTCAACTTGATAAAGCTAACCGGGCTATATTAATCAAAAAAAAATCTTTTATATATTTCAGAAACCCCAAGAATCTTAAAAAGGTTACTTTTTCCCCCTATTTACGCCGGAACCCTCATCTATACCCATCTTCAAGCAACGGCCGACTCGTGAATCTTTCTCAGGTAAGAAAAATCATAGTGGCTAACCCATTTTATAAAGATCCTTGTTATCTAATAATCGTGTAATTGGCTAGTTGCCAATTTGTGCACCGAAATGTGCAATAAAAATAAAAATAAAATAAAATTCGAAACGCCCCTTTTTGGGCTAATATAAAATGAACTCTTGTCCCCTTAATATACAAAATTTTAAGTTCCAGGGTTGCCAATTAGGCTTAACTTCCAACTTATTTTAAAATTGCGATGTCTATTAAAACGAACAATCTCGTTATTGGAAGCTTTACTAATTTTCACATAATAAACACAATATATTTATAATCATTTTTCATCTCTTTCAGATCTTTAAGTTACGCGGGCACGCCTCTACTCTCCTCTTCCTTGGATCGTTGTTGCCTGATGTCAATGGTAATATCTCTTGGGTACTTTTACTATTAAAAGACTCAGAGATATTTAGATGAGTCCTCCTTTGGAGTAAAAAAATTCACCACGGAATCACGATCCATGCGAATTTTACGGGAAGTATCCCTTTAAATCATTTGTAAAATAAGAGTTTACTTTGTTTATCCTTCTTTTATAATTTCAGATAATTTTATCACAAAATATCAGCACTACAATACATATTATGTACACTTTTACATGTACTTAATCTATATTGCACTGAAGAACTTATATCAATAATTTGTAAAAAGAAGGACATCACGATTACAGCAAACAATTATATCACAGATAATATCACAGGTTTCTAAAATATCTCATTGCCGATTACTATAACTAATATTGCACGGAAGTATGGTATGTAAAGCTTAAAAAAAAAAATTTGTTTACTATATTGTAAAAACTTCACCGGTTTTAATAAAAAAAAATTATCAGGTACTAAAATTTATCACAGATATTGAATTTAAATTGCTAAAACTTCGCAAAAATCAGGACAACACTACATATATTTGATTGTATAATCTCATTGATAATTAAACTATTTGTATGTCCTAATATTGCACTTTCAATAAAAAAAAATTTTATATAAAAAAAAACAATTTAAACTTTAATATCTTTTAAATGATAAATACCTACGGACTTTCCCTGTAAATTCTCCAACTCGTACAGGTTATTACCTACAGGCCGAACCACTCTACATTTTAGGAACTTCCTGCAGAATTTTGCATTTAAACTTTTCTCAAAATTACTCAAAACCATATTCCGCCGATAAACCTCTTGACCTGGTTTAAACTTGACTATACGTGCTCTTTTATTATAACGTTCTGCACTTTTTTCGTAAGCTTTTTCCATGTTATTTTTAATTTGCTCTCTGATTATTTCCATTCTTTCATTCGGTTGTCTTATAATTCGGTGATCGGTTAATGACTGAAGTTTTCGTGCCAATTTGTAGTCAGCTCCGCTCGAATACATATGATGACCGAATAAAGAAAAATACGGTGTAAAACCAGTTGCACTGTGAAAAGAATTTCGTAATGCACAATCAATTTCGGAAAGATACAGATCCCAGTCTCTGTGGTCTTCTTCTAAATATGCACGGATTGCTGCCAATATAGACTGATTAACTCTTTCCGAAGCATTACTACTAGGTCCATATAAAGGTGTTTTAATATGCTGAATTTTATAAGTATTTAAAAGACTCTCAAAACTTTTAGACACAAATTGTGAACCATTGTCACTGTGTATGATTTCTGGCACACCGAATTTGTGAAAAATCTCATGAACCAAAAATTCTATTACATTCGCGGTTGTTGCTTCTTTCATTGCTTTAATAAATGTGAACTTAGAAAAGTGATCAAGGACAATAAATACATAACAGTTGCCCCTTTTTGAGCGCGGGTATTTTCCCAAAAAATCAATATACAGCTTTTGAAATGGCCGATCAGTTATTACCTGGTTTCCAATTTCAGGTCTTAAATTTTGGTTTGACGGTTTTGTTTCCTTGCAAATTTGGCAATTTTTAATAAATAATTTTACCTGGGCTGTCATTTTAGGCCAATAGAAAAATCTTCGCAGTCTTTCTAAAGTTTTAGCGACTCCTCCGTGGGCTGTTGTCAACGTAGAATGTGATTTTTTCTATCACCAGTTGAGTAATGCTGGCAGGTATCCAAAGTTTCCATTGGCAATCATCGATTTCACTTTGGTCGAAAGAAGTTTTCTTGTAAATCATGCCGTCTTCGATTTTTAGATCTGGCAGCAACTCACGATTTTCTTCTATGTTTCTTTTTCAGATCTAAATATTCTTCGCTTTCGAACTCCGTGGTTTCAAAATCGAACAAATCATCAAAACTAACTTCTTCAACGCTGTTTTCCCTTGGAAATCTTGACAACATATCTGCCACAATGTTTTCGGAACCTTTGCGGTGCTGAATTTCAAAATCAAAAGCTTGAAGTTGCAGAGACCAACGTGCTAGTCTGCCGCTCAAGTCTTTTAAGGTCATCAACCACTTTAAACTTGCGTGATCAGTCACTATTGTGAATGGCATCATCTCTACATACGGACGAAACTTTTTCACAGCCATTACAGCCGCTAAGCATTCTTTTTCCGTCACGCTGTAATTTCTTTGACAGGAGTTTAATTTTTGTGAATAGAACGCTATGGGATGTTCTTCCTTGTCACCATTGAGCTGATATAAGACAGCACCAATGCCATAGTCACACGCATCACACTGTATAAAAAATCTCTTTGAAAAATCAGCGTGACGTAGAACTGGAGCTGATGTTAAAGCTTTTTTCAAATTTTCAAATGCCTCAATTGCCTCTGGGGTCATTGTAAACTTCTTTGTCTTTTTAAGTGTATCGGTAAGTGGAGCGGATATAGAAGCAAAGTCTTTGATGAACCTACGGTACCATCCGGCTGTACCTAAAAAGCTTCGTACTTCTCTCTGGCTAGTCGGTAGTTTTATGGCTCGGATCGCCTCTATTTTATCTGGATCTGTTTTCAGCATTCCACCACCAATAATAAATCCTAAATATCGCAATTGCTGAAAGCAAAACTGGGATTTTTTTAAACCAATTCGCAAATTCGCATTTTTCAGGCATAGAGCTACTTCTTTAATAACTGCAAATGTTTTTCAAAGCTGTCAGAGATTACCAAAAGATCATCTAGGTAGGTGAAAACGTTTTCCTTCAGTCTTTGCGGAATAACTTTGTCCATAAGACGACAAAGTCTTTGGGCAGCATTGCAAAGTCCGAAAGGCATAACCCGAAATTGATAGAGTGGCCGGCCCTGCTACAGTAAAAGCTGTGTAAGGTTTACTTTCATCGTCTAATTCTATCTGCCAAAATGCATATTTTAAGTCCACGCTACTAATGTAATACGTTTCATCTATTCTACTCAATATACCGTCTATATTTTGTAGGGGATACGCGTCCTTAATTGTTAATTTATTAAGCTTTCTGGCATCTAGACAGAACCGGTTTTTGCCTGGCTTTCTAACAATCGTAGTTCTATTACTCCAGGGACTTTCACTTTCCTCAATTACATTTAAAGCTAACATTTCATCTATCTCTTTATAGGTTATCTCCTGAACCGCAGGTGAAATTGGATAATATCTATCCTTAACAGGTTCAGCACCTTCTACAAGTTTTATGGAATGCTTTTCCAAAGTTGTGCAACCTAACCCTTCCTTTTCAAAAGATGAAAACAACGCTACCACTTCATCTAATTTTTGCTGCTGTAATTTCGTCAAATTGTGAGGATTTGACTTGTGGTTCTCGACTTAAACGTTTCTTGTAATTTTTGAATATCAATTTCATCCAACGGAAAAATATCAGGAGCTAACTGGAAAATTTTCCAAAATCTACACCTAAGTACACTTCCCGTTCTAAATCAGGACATAAATAAAAAACTATCTCTCTAATATTATCTTTATATTTCACATCTAATTTTATTTTTCCCAACAATCTATGGTTTTTTCCAGAAGCTGTCGAAACTACGGAGAAAATCGGCTTAATCTCTATTCCTAAATTTTCCACCAATTCTCTACAACCTTTGCCTAGCAAACTGACCGATGCTCCTGTATCTAAAAGACCTTTAAGACTAATGTTATTGATCAAAATATCCGCAAAAGCCCGAGGATCACCTTTACTATCCGCAGACCTAATTGCCTCTACAACAAGTTTCATGGTTTCCTTTCTCGCCTTAAATTTCTGCCTCAATTTTCGGATCCGGTTTGATAACGGTTTGCTATGACTAACTTCTTCATTAAAAATTCTATTTCTAATTTTTTCATAATTATTTTTCCTTTCCTCAAAACTATATTTATGACGCATTTCCGGTTTAAGTACGTTAAATTCTTTAATTTGCTTTATTAAATTTATTTTGCCTTTTTTTATTGCAGCTGATTCGCTGGCGGGGTTTCTCTGGAACGATGGTTCCCCGCTGCTCCCTCGCTCCTGTGAAAATTTCGGGATTTACAAGTGGTACAGTTAGGAGATATTACATCCGGTTTACCACAGCGATAACAAAACAATGTCCTTTGGGCTGATGGACAATCCATGAACATATGACCCACTTGACGACAGTTCCAGCAAATCGGTGGGTTTTTTGCGGGCTGATTTGACGAATTTTCAATTCCAACGGCTGCTAACTCTTCATATTCCTCTTCATTATTTTGGAAAAGATCACCTGGATTATCAAAGATTTCATTTACTTGTCTGGTGTATCTGTTAGATGAAGGCATTGCTGTGTGTGACCTGATCTCTTTATGCAGAAAAGTTTTTTCGGCCTCTACACATTCTGCTCTTAACTGCTCTACAGAAGCTACAGTCATAGGGTAAACTATCTTTCCTATATTTTCTCTCAAATTTCTCTTAATCATTTTGATCATCTCCTCTTCAGGCATAGAAATATTTAATCGGGATCTCAACTGTGTCATCGCAAAGAAAAAACGAATCTATAGTCTCTCCAGGGAGTTGTTTACGCTCTACCATATCCCTCATCAGTTCAAAGCTTGACCTGGTAGATTGGTATTGCTTAAGCAGTGCAGCTTTTAACGTAGGCCATTGGGATACATGGTTGGTTTGTACGAATAACCAATACCATTTTTTCGGCTACTCCTTTTACCAATATATAAAAATTGTCTAAAAGCTCAGTCTCGGATAAACCATATTGCCGCTGAAGACGTTCAACTCTGAAGATAAAATCTTCGACAGCCAATTTATTTCTATCGCCGTCAAAATAAAGCCCCCATTTGTCAATTCGGACTTTCATCCCGCGATTCGAATCTATATCCCCATTAACCGAAGAGTTTCTCGAGTTTGGTGCGGAGTTGACTCCCGAAAAATCCATCCTACGAGTATTATCCTGAATTTTCGGTAAGTTACCTTCTAATATCTTTTTATTATCTCTTTGGATTTGAAGACAAACCATACTCATCTTGTTGACCACATCCGTTAAATTACTAACGTTACGCTTCATTTCGTTCATTGCGGATTTACCCCATGAATCATCAACTTTTTTAATGCCTGTTCCAATAACGCGGTATTCTGACCTGAAGCTGTCTGATTACTAGTGCCCTGACCTAATAAATCCTCCACTGATGGCAATCCGCCTTCACCCGTATTAGGTGTACTAGTCATGATATTCGCCGACAAATCGGTAATCTGAGGACTAACAGTGTTTCCCTTTGGAATATCTAATTTCTTCCTAGTATTAGACTTAGACCTAGTTTTTGGAGTATTCGGTCTAGAGTGCTTGGACGGTAACAGAGGTGTAGATCTATTTAAATCAAAATGCACTTGTCTCGTTCTTTTCCTGCTTCTAGTCATACGTTGACTCGTATTCATACCCTTATAGTTTCGAGAATTTATAACACCACAAAGTATTATCAAAAAAAAACGAAAAGCTAATGTGAAATTCAAAAATTTTCAAAAATCTCTAATAATCAAAACAGAACTTTAAAAGGCTGGAAATATATAATAAAAAAAAATAATAAAACAACACTTTCTACAAAAATATATGCCAGAAAAAAATGATATGTGTAACCACCTATTTTTTACAAAAAAAAAATCTAAAATTTTTTTAAATACCAAATTTTATGCCTGAAATTAAAATGAATTTTAAATTAAAAGACCTAAAAAATTTTTTAAAATCAAAAAAAAAAAATTCGGCTTACTAAAGAAAATTATTAAAATAATAATGATAAATATGAATAATAAAATACCTAATAATATATAAAAAACACAAAAATATAATAAATAATTTATAAAATTATATATCAAAATTAATAAAAAAAAATAAAAATATTATTATAGAATTGTTTAAAAAATAAAAAAAATAATTGCAAAAAAAAATACCAAAAAAATTTTACTTTCCTGAAATCTTTTTCAATATTCGGAATTTAAAATATAAATCTGATTCAAATCTATATGTTGGGGTTTGGCAATAATGGATCGTATCAGAGGTAAAAGCGGTTATTTAACACAAAAAAAAATCATCGTGTGTCATTCAATCAACTCAAAAATTACTGATAAAAACTGAATTTTAGTGCGCTCCCCGTACATCAACTTCCCTTTGGACCGAAATCGAGATTACGGGCTATCTAAGTACCTGTCGATACAACTTTCCTTGTGGTACTCATAACACAAGAGGATATCAAACAACTACTTAATTATCAACACTAGGCAATACATAAAAAAGTCTAAAAATAAAATATTTAAAATATAAAATCAAAAAGAACTGGAATTACAATACGGTTAGAAATTTCACAACAAAAATCTAAGATATTGCAACTCTTATTCCGTGTATTGGCTGAAAACTTTCGATTTACTGATTTCCCAAAATTTTAATTGTCTACACAACTCTATAAAGCTTACATTCTTTTAGAGGATGTAAAAATTAATATTTTGATGATCAGTTTTTCGAAACTTTCACTGGGCTATATGAAAAAACTATTGGACTATTTCATACATGTTACGATGTCCTACATGCAAAATTTTGTCAGTTATCAAAACTATCATTTTCCTGGTCGCGCGTTATTCACGTCGCGTCCCATTAGATTGGGCGCCATTTATGTTGCGAACGGTTTGTCCAGTGAGGTTTCCGGCTACAGAACACGAGACTACTCAGCAGGTCCCAACCCTCTCACTGGGGCGAACGCACACAAAAAAAACTAAAACAACAAAACTCACAAAAAAACTAAACTACAACCCATCAGAAAACATACCACACGAAGATCCAGAGACGGATGTTAGTCTCCCTTTTGCCCTCCCAACCATGGTCATATTATTTACCACTCAAAAGTTTCCAATATACGTAGACCATAGCACTCACGTAGATCCCATTGACGGTGTTGTATTCATAGACCCCGAATATGTTAAGGACCGTAAAGTATTTGGTCAAGTTTTGGCCGCATTTAGACATGGTAGAGAGGATTTAGATGTATTGGGTTTAACATTTCGTAAGGATTTATATTTGGCCAATGCACCAATCTATCCACCCACACAAACGGAACGTCCCTTGACAAGGCTACAAAAAGGCTAATAATTGGGACCCAATGCATATCCATTCTATTTTGAAGTTCCTCCCTACTGTCCAGCTTTCGTGTCCTTGCAACCTGCTCCCAGAGATACGGGAAAATCTTGCGGTGTAGATTATGAACCTAAAGCATTTGTGGGCGAGCATCTCGAGGACAAACCACATACGCAATTTCGTTCGTCTGACCTACGTAAGGTTATGTATGCTCCCTCTAAAGTGGGTGAACACCCTTCAATTGAAGTAAGTAAAAAAAATTTATTATGTCTTGACAAAGAACTCTATCAACACGGTGAAAATGTATCTGACAACCCATCCGCAACACATTTTGGGCAACAAAAAAAATTATAATCATCGCACGAGGGCGCTCGCCATTCACAGTAACGTATGCGTGTTGGTGGTGTAATGTCCAACAAGGTAAATTTGGCAGGAAATTTAGTCACAAGATTCTGAATAGCCGCCTCAGAAGGTCGACCATAGATTGGAAGAAGTGCACGATGTACTTTCTTAACCGAGCATGAATTTTGATAATACAGTTCAATAATCTGCATGAGTTGTTCGTTTGTAAGTCGATTCATGGTTAAATTATAGACCAAACTGAACATGTTTAAAAGTAACATGTTGCACGAAAACAACTGAGATGCCAAAAAACAGAAAGAAAGTTGCTTAAAAATCACCCCCTACTACTAATGAAAAAGTTTCATTAACTATAGTTTCATTAAAACTATGAAGCTTTATCATTAAGTTTACGTAATTGTTTATTTACATTGTACAGAAAACTTCAACAGTTTAAAGAAAAAAATTCATTAAAACTCGTCCACTCTTTCTGTGGGCGTTGTGGTGTTATGGTTAGCGCGTTGGACTGTTACACAGATGGTCCCGGGTTCGATTCCCGGTGACGACAACATCAATTTAGAAAAATAATATGTATGATAGTGATAGTATTTATCGCAGCGCTCACCTTCGGTGTTCCCATAGCACTTAACCCCACCGAAGTAAAATAGTGAATCAGGGCTATGAAACAAAAAGCTTCAATAAATTCGCCAACTCTACATCAGGTGGCGAGCTACAACTGTTCTAAGACTTATCATCTCGCGTAATTACATTGTTGCCATGTTTGAAGTCCTTCATCTTTCCCCACTTTTCATCTCTCCATTATACCCTCTTCAAAGAAAGAACACATTAATTAATAGGAAGAATTTTCTGAGTGTTGCTTCTCTTTAAAAAAAATATAACGGATGCGCCAAACACCTAATATTTCGGTACTGAGTAATCCGTATCTTATTCAACAATTTACAATGTAAAATTAGTTTATTTCACCAAAACTCTATATTATGCATTTGGTCTGTATTCGGTATTTTAAAGCATAATGGACGAAATTGGCGGATGGAAAAATGTTTATTGGGCTGATTAGATGCTATTTTGAGTGTCAAATTTGAAGAAAAGTCTGTAGTTAAGCAATGAATTCACTGTTCGGCCTCAGAAAGTTCGGCCAAATTAAAAATAGTTCGGCGGCCGAACTTTTAACTTTATAGCTAAACTTCGGCTTTTCTCTTAAATTTTATACACAAAATCGAATTAAGTCGGCTCAACAAACATGTTTCCAATACCAAAATTTGTCATCATTGCATCTAGATATCAAAAAACCGACAAAATATAGTTTTTTGGCCGAACTGTTTCGAACACTACAAATAATCTATAGAGTTTTTGTTTTCAAATTTATTAATTGACCACTTTTGTTAGGACTCTATATTTCTTTATTAGGATATTATAAAGAAATATAGAGTATGGCCTCGAACTTGAACAAAAAACTAATATAACTGTAAAAATATTACTTGAGCCAGAGTACACACTAAAAATTTTTTATATAAATAGAACATTTTTGGTCTTCAAAGTTTAGTAACGTCATGATGCTTGTTAGGAAAAGACCTAACCACGTGGTTGATTACTAAGAAGACAAGAATGGAGCAACATTGATTATTAATAGGTTTTTTGTTAAAGTTCTGCCTATTATATAGGCTCTAGCTTTTCTAAAACTTCGGGTTCTGATGAGATCTTTAGCCAGATCGAAATACTAGTATCAACCTAGCTAATATGTTCGATTTGCTTTATTTTTGTAAATATACGGAGGTTGAAAACTCGTTATAAATTGAAAATGAATAATTTTTATTTGCACAATTAAAGTTCGAAAAAACATTATTTCTATTTTTAATAAAAATTATATCAAACTTGTATAAAAGACAGAGTACGGTCTTGTTTACTCAACCTTTACATCTTGTTTTTAAACAAAACAAAACAAGTGTGAAAACAAAAAGGAGAAAAAACCGAAAAGCGTGTAGTATATATCTACCAAAAGTAGAGAGTGCACATAAAACACAAGTTTTCAATTTATTTTTTATCAATGGTTATAATCTTTCACTTCGAGCTCATATATTAATTCTACATCTACATCTTGCGGTGTAGATTATGAACCTAAAGCATTTGTGGGCGAGCATCTCGAGGACAAACCACATACGCAATTTCGTTCGTCTGACCTACGTAAGGTTATGTATGCTCCCTCTAAAGTGGGTGAACACCCTTCAATTGAAGTAAGTAAAAAAAATTTATTATGTCTTGACAAAGAACTCTATCAACACGGTGAAAATGTATCTGACAACCCATCCGCAACACATTTTGGGCAACAAAAAAAATTATAATCATCGCACGAGGGCGCTCGCCATTCACAGTAACGTATGCGTGTTGGTGGTGTAATGTCCAACAAGGTAAATTTGGCAGGAAATTTAGTCACAAGATTCTGAATAGCCGCCTCAGAAGGTCGACCATAGATTGGAAGAAGTGCACGATGTACTTTCTTAACCGAGCATGAATTTTGATAATACAGTTCAATAATCTGCATGAGTTGTTCGTTTGTAAGTCGATTCATGGTTAAATTATAGACCAAACTGAACATGTTTAAAAGTAACATGTTGCACGAAAACAACTGAGATGCCAAAAACAGAAAGAAAGTTGCTTAAAAATCACCCCCTACTACTAATGAAAAAGTTTCATTAACTATAGTTTCATTAAAACTATGAAGCTTTATCATTAAGTTTACGTAATTGTTTATTTACATTGTACAGAAAACTTCAACAGTTTAAAAGAAAAAAATTCATTAAAACTCGTCCACTCTTTCTGTGGGCGTTGTGGGTGTTATGGTTAGCGCGTTGGACTGTTACACAGATGGTCCCGGGTTCGATTCCCGGTGACGACAACATCAATTTAGAAAAATAATATGTATGATAGTGATAGTATTTATCGCAGCGCTCACCTTCGGTGTTCCATAGCACTTAACCCCACCGAAGTAAAATAGTGAATCAGGGCTATGAAACAAAAAGCTTCAATAAATTCGCCAACTCTACATCAGGTGGCGAGCTACAACTGTTCTAAGACTTATCATCTCGCGTAATTACATTGTTGCCATGTTTGAAGTCCTTCATCTTTCCCCACTTTTCATCTCTCCATTATACCCTCTTCAAAGAAAGAACACATTAATTAATAGGAAGAATTTTCTGAGTGTTGCTTCTCTTTAAAAAAAATATAACGGATGCGCCAAACACCTAATATTTCGGTACTGAGTAATCCGTATCTTATTCAACAATTTACAATGTAAAATTAGTTTATTTCACCAAAACTCTATATTATGCATTTGGTCTGTATTCGGTATTTTAAAGCATAATGGACGAAATTGGCGGATGGAAAAATGTTTATTGGGCTGATTAGATGCTATTTTGAGTGTCAAATTTGAAGAAAAGTCTGTAGTTAAGCAATGAATTCACTGTTCGGCCTCAGAAAGTTCGGCCAAATTAAAAATAGTTCGGCGGCCGAACTTTTAACTTTATAGCTAAACTTCGGCTTTCTCTTAAATTTTATACACAAAATCGAATTAAGTCGGCTCAACAAACATGTTTCCAATACCAAAATTTGTCATCATTGCATCTAGATATCAAAAAACCGACAAAATATAGTTTTTTGGCCGAACTGTTTCGAACACTACAAATAATCTATAGAGTTTTGTTTTCAAATTTATTAATTGACCACTTTTGTTAGGACTCTATATTTCTTTATTAGGATATTATAAAGAAATATAGAGTATGGCCTCGAACTTGAACAAAAAACTAATATAACTGTAAAAAATATTACTTGAGCCAGAGTACACACTAAAAATTTTTTATATAAATAGAACATTTTTGGTCTTCAAAGTTTAGTAACGTCATGATGCTTGTTAGGAAAAGACCTAACCACGTGGTTGATTACTAAGAAGACAAGAATGGAGCAACATTGATTATTAATAGGTTTTTTGTTAAAGTTCTGCCTATTATATAGGCTCTAGCTTTTCTAAAACTTCGGGTTCTGATGAGATCTTTAGCCAGATCGAAATACTAGTATCAACCTAGCTAATATGTTCGATTTGCTTTATTTTTGTAAATATACGGAGGTTGAAAACTCGTTATAAATTGAAAATGAATAATTTTTATTTGCACAATTAAAGTTCGAAAAAAACATTATTTCTATTTTTAATAAAATTATATCAAACTTGTATAAAAGACAGAGTACGGTCTTGTTTACTCAACCTTTACATCTTGTTTTTAAACAAAACAAACAAGTGTGAAAACAAAAAGGAGAAAAAACCGAAAAGCGTGTAGTATATATCTACCAAAAGTAGAGAGTGCACATAAAACACAAGTTTTCAATTTATTTTTTATCAATGGTTATAATCTTTCACTTCGAGCTCATATATTAATTCTCATTTAGTGAGAAAACTAGTTTATATGAATGTTTGATGTTTTGCATGGGATTGTCACTTCTTTCAAAACGTGTTCTGATAATGGGAACCCAGAAAATTCCCGAAATAGATCTATCAACAAATTTCTGAAAGTGGTCAATTAATAAATTTGAAAACAAAAAACTCTTTAGATTATTTGTTAGGACAACTTGAATAATAGAAAAAAATATTAATTTGTTTTCTGTTTGAAAAAAAAAAAAAGAATATTTTTAAAAAGATATGTCCTTTTTGAAAATTGGTAAAATTTTTAAATCCCCAAAATTTTTTTTTTCAAAATTTTTAAGAAAGTAGAGAATTTTTTTTTTATGAAAATTAGTCTAACCCAAGGTGGTCCCGTCCAATATTCGTCAATTTATTTCTTAAAGAAGCAGCCTAATGAGTACTTATCCCGCTCAAGATTTCTTTTTTGATTATTTGTCGTTGGGCGCTATAATTTTTGAGATCGATATGTTGAGCTGATTCCCTTAATTCCCTTTCAACTATAAACTATGTCAAGTTTCATAAATATCTTGACCCACCATATACAACATTGTACTCTATTATTTTTTTTTTGTAAAATCATTAATTCATATTTTTTTTTTTTTTTTTTTTTTTTGATGTTACATTTATGAACAACATTTTTCACTTTACTTTCAAGGCTAAATTTTCTTATACATGCTATTTATTAGTTGTTGAGGTCGATTGTAACTTTGCAGTAAGTAGGTTCAAAAATAATCACTTGAGCAGGCAATAAAGTGTGAATAATTTATTTTTTTTTAACATTATTAAACATTTATCATTTTTTTAGTTTACAACATGAGAAAATGTAAGAAAAAAAAATAACAAAATGTAATTTACATAATAAACAAAACTTTCAACATTCAAGAAAATTGTATGAAATTGAATTTCTTTAACTATTTAAAACAGTAAGTAAAGCGAAATTTAAAGTAAAGTGGTGTAATGGTTAGCGCGTTGGACTGTTACACAGATGGTCACAGGTTCGATTCCCGTTGACGACAACATGAATTTAGAAAAATAATATGTATGAGTTTTCTATCCCTCATATGTATCGCAGCTCTTACCTTCGGTGTTCCCATAGCACTTAACCCCACCGAAGTAAAATAATGAATCAGGGCTATGAACCAAAAAGCTTCAATAAGTTCGCCAACTCTCCATCAGGTGGCGGGCAACAACTGTTCTAAGACTAATCATCTCGCGCAATTGCAGTGTTGCCATGTTTGAAGCCCTTCATCTTTCACCACCTTCATCTCTCCACTATCCCCTTTCCAAAGAAAGCAACACATTAATTAATATGAAGAATTTCCTGAGTGTTGATTCTCTTTAAAAAAAAAAAAATATTAATTAAGAATCGTTGCCATATTGTATCCTTTGGATGCACTCATATTTCGAGGCACCTCACGCCTCCAAATATGAGATGTAGCGCAACGGTTAAGGAGTTTTTTAATTAATATAAATATATCCTTCAAGATCGCTCTTCTGTTAACTGATAATATTTTTTAAGATCTTACCCACCATTTACCATAAAAATGTTGAAGAAATGTGCGACCGAGTAAAAAAATTTGATATGAGGAATTTAAAAAAATGTCAACACCTTGACGCAAAATATTATATTATGTTTTTCGACCTTTAATTATGCAATGAAAATGAAAATTATTCAAGTTTGAGGCCATACTCTATATTTCTTTATTAGGATATTGTTCTAACAAATAATCTACCACTTTCCGGAATGTGTTGATAAATCTATTTCGGGAATTTTCTCGGTTTCCATCATCAGAACACGTTTTGAAAGAAGTGACAATCCCATGCAAAACATCAAACATTCATATAAACTAGTTTTCTCACTAAATGAGAACTAATATATGAGCTCGAAGTTATATGAGCTAGAAAATTCCCGAAATAGATCTATGAACACATTCCGGAAAGTGGTCAATTAATAAATTTAAAAACAAAAACTCTATAGATTATTTGTTAGGACAATATCCTAATTAGGAAATATAGAGTATGGCCTCGAACTTGAATAATTTTCATGTTAATGTTTTAAAAAATTTATTTGTATGTGCTTTTGTGTAAGTGTTAGCCGATGTTTAAGCATGCTAAATCTATCAGGGTTAACAATTTATCTTTAACGTTGCAAACATTATGACGGTTTTAAATTTAAAGCAAATAAAAAATATTAAAATTACAGTTTTTTGCTTGGATTTAATTAAAGTAACCTGAATTTATATGTAGATCTTATTGAATTTATCACATTTCAAAATATATATATTACAACACCAAAAAATATAAAAATACACCCAAAAAAATATTTTTTCATATATTAGAACTTGAAAAGAAAACCACGGTTTTATGCGTTTATTATTAAATAAATACTTTTGAATTCTCAAAATTCAAAACTTTATATAAAAATGTTTCTTTTGAGGATGTTTCTTCCTTTAAATTTGTCAATGCCTTTACCAATTTAGTATTAAGCTCATTAAAATATTTTATTTGATGTATGTTTAGCGGAATTAATTCAGAGCTCTAGTTATCACAAAGCGAAGTGTGTTTGGAAAAAAATTACTTTCTCAGAAAACTTCTGCTTTAAAAGTATGTAGTTGTTTGGGTTGTAATCCAGTTTCATTATTTTTAATGTAAATGTCAGTCATTTGTAGAACAAATTAAAATTTTTTACCAACCTTGTAGTACATTTAAAAAAACAAACCACATCAATTGACTGTTTTATGATTTTACATTCTTTTTTTACAGTAAATGTTTGTTTATTTCTACTACAATTGTTAGCCATTTTTTGAACATTAAAAAACAAATGACAATGTTAGTTGAATTTACTGAAATGTAAGTCGTCATTTCTTTAATTGAAATTTCATTTGTTTTGAACTACATTTGCAGTGGGGTTTACCTACATACAGCTCTGTACTAGCTAGTAATGACAAAAAAATATATTTTTTTTGCACTTTGTCAATTTAGTCCGTCGTGAAGATAAAAAAATATAAAATAATTAAATAATTAATACTTAAATTTCGGAAAATTTTTAAAAAGCTCATAACATTTTTGCGTACAATAATTTTTAAATGCCTTTTTGACTCCGAGGCGTTATTTACTAAGCAAATTTCAAATGTAATTGTGAATATCAGAAACACACACTCAGAAAATCCTTCCCGTAACTACATGTCAGTCATTAGTGTAGTAAACGGTATTAGTCATTTTAACTGTTATTGTAGTCATTTTTACTACATATATATAAATGTAAAAAAAACTCTTTTTGACAGTCATTAAAAAAAAAATAACCAAAAATACCGTATTTTAGTAACAGCTGTTTTATGTAGTTATTTTGACAAATTGGCAAAAAGCTACAAAAAATAATGTAAGTAAGTTTTAACTACATATTTATTGTTATTTTCAACGGATAAATGAAAACTAGATGCTACACTCCAAAAAATAAGTTAGTAGAAAAGTTAGTAAAACGTCTTGTAAATCAGGTAT
>CM037853.1:81664963-81715914 GCA_021234595.1 Delia radicum | reverse complement strand
TTTTTTTTTGTGTGCGTTCGCCCCGGTGAGAGGGTTGGGACCTGCTGAGTAGTCTCGTGTTCTGTAGCCGGAAACCTCACTGGACAAACCGTTCGCAACATAAATGGCGCCCAAACTAATGGGACGCGACGTGAATAACGCGCGACCAGGAAAATGATAGTTTTGATAACTGACAAAATTTTGCATGTAGGACATCGTAACATGTATGAAATAGTCCAATAGTTTTTTCATATAGCCCAGTGAAAGTTTCGAAAAACTGATCATCAAAATATTAATTTTTACATCCTCTAAAAGAATGTAAGCTTTTTAGAGAGTTTGTAGACAATTAAAATTTTGGGAAATCAGTAAATCGAAGGTTTCAGCCAATACCGGAATAAGAGTTGCAATATCTTAGATTTTTGTTGTGAAATTTCTAACCGTATTGTAATTCCAGTTCTTTGATTATATTTTAAATATTTATTTTTAGACTTTTATGTATTGCCTAGTGTTGATAATTAAGTAGTTGTTTGATATCCTCTTGTGTTATGAGTACCACAAGGAAAGTTGTATCGACAGGTACTTAGATAGCCCGTAATCTCGATTTCGGTCCAAAGGGAAGTTGATGTACGGGGAGCGCACTAAAATTCAGTTTTTATCAGTAATTTTTGAGTTGATTGAATGACCACACGATGATTTTTTTTTGTGTTAAATAACCGCTTTTTACCTCTGATACGATCCATTATTGCCAAACCCCAACATATAGATCTGAATCAGATTTATATTTTAAATTCCGAATATTGAAAAGATGTTCAGGAAAGTAAATTTTTTTGGTATTTTTTTTTGCAATTATTTTTTTTATTTTTTAAACAATTCTATAATAATATTTTTATTTTTTTTTATTAATTTTGATATATAATTTTATAAATTATTTATTATATTTTTGTGTTTTTTATATATTATTAGGTATTCTTATTATTCATATTTATCATTATTATTTTAATAATTTTCTTTAGTAAGCCGAATTTTTTTTTTTTGATTTAAAAAATTTTTTAGGTCTTTTTAATTTAAAATTCATTTTAATTTCAGGCATAAAATTTGGTATTAAAAAATTTTAGATTTTTTTTTTGTAAAAATAGGTGGTTACACATATCATTTTTTTCTGGCATATATTTTTGTAGAAAGTGTGTTGTTTTATTATTTTTTTTATTATATATTTCCAGCCTTTTAAAGTTCTGTTTTGATTATTAGAGATTTTGCAAAATTTTTGAATTTCACATTAGCTTTTTCGTTTTTTTTTGATAATACTTTGTGGTGTTATAAATTCTCGAAACTATAAGGGTATGAATACGAGTCAACGTATGACTAGAAGCAGGAAAAGAACGAGACAAGTGCATTTTGATTTAAATAGATCTACACCTCTGTACCGTCCAAGCACTCTAGACCGAATACTCCAAAAACTAGGTCTAAGTCTAATACTAGGAAGAAATTAGATATTCCAAAGGGAAACACTGTTAGTCCTCAGATTACCGATTTGTCGGCGAATATCATGACTAGTACACCTAATACGGGTGAAGGCGGATTGCCATCAGTGGAGGATTTATTAGGTCAGGGGCACTAGTAATCAGACAGCTTCAGGTCAGAATACCGCGTTATTGGAACAGGCATTAAAAAAGTTGATGATTCATGGGGTAAATCCGCAAATTGAACGAAATGAAGCGTAACGTTAGTAATTTAACGGATGTGGTCAACAAGATGAGTATGGTTTGTCTTCAAATCCAAAGAGATAATAAAAGATATTAGAAGGTAACTTACCGAAAATTCAGGATAATACTCGTAGGATGGATTTTTCGGGAGTCAACTCCGCACCAAACTCGAGAAACTCTTCGGTTAATGGGGATATAGATTCGAATCGCGGGGATGAAAGTCCGAATTGACAAATGGGGGCTTTATTTTGACGGCGATAGAAATAAATTGGCTGTCGAAGATTTTATCTTCAGAGTTGAACGCTTCATTCAGCGGCAATATGGTTATCCGAGACTGAGCTTTTAGACAATTTTTATATATTGGTAAAAGGAGTAGCCGAAAAATGGTATTGGTTATTCGTACAAACCCAACCATGTATCCCAATGGCCTACGTTAAAAGCTGCACTGCTTAAGCAATACCAATCTACCAGTCAGCTTTGAACTGATGAGGGATATGTAGAGCGTAAACAACTCCCTGGAGAGACTATAGATTCGTTTTTCTTTGCGATGGACACAGTTGAGATCCCGATTAAATATTTCTATGCCTGAAGAGGAGATGATCAACATGATTAAGAGAAATTTGAGAGAAAATATAGGAAAGATAGTTTACCCTATGACTGTAGCTTCTGTAGAGGCAGTTAAGAGCAGAATGTGTAGAGGCCGAAAAAACTTTTCTGCATAAAGAGATCAGGTCACACACAGCAATGCCTTCATCTAACAGATACACCAGACAAGTAAATGAAATCTTGATAATCCAGGTGATCTTTCCAAATAATGAAGAGGAATATGAAGAGTTAGCAGCCGTTGGAATTGAAAATTCGTCAAATCAGCCCGCAAAAAACCCACCGATTTGCTGGAACTGTCGTCAAGTGGGTCATATGTTCATGGATTGTCCATCAGCCCAAAGGACATTGTTTTGTTATCGCTGTGGTAAACCGGATGTAATATCTCCTAACTGTACCACTTGTAAATCCCGAAATTTTCACAGGAGCGAGGGGAGCAGCGGGGAACCATCGTTCCAGAGAAACCCCGCCAAGCGAATCAGCTGCAATAAAAAAAGGCAAAAATAAATTTAATAAAGCAAATTAAAGAATTTAACGTACTTAAACCGGAAATGCGTCATAAATATAGTTTTGAGGAAAGGAAAAATAATTATGAAAAAATTAGAAATAGAATTTTTAATGAAGAAGTTAGTCATAGCAAACCGTTATCAAACCGGATCCGAAAATTGAGGCAGAAATTTAAGGCGAGAAGGAAACCATGAAACTTGTTGTAGAGGCAATTAGGTCTGCGGATAGTAAAGGTGATCCTCGGGCTTTTGCGGATATTTTGATCAATAACATTAGTCTTAAAGGTCTTTTAGATACAGGAGCATCGGTCAGTTTGCTAGGCAAAGGTTGTAGAGAATTGGTGGAAAATTTAGGAATAGAGATTAAGCCGATTTTCTCCGTAGTTTCGACAGCTTCTGGAAAAAACCATAGATTGTTGGGAAAAATAAAATTAGATGTGAAATATAAAGATAATATTAGAGAGATAGTTTTTTATTTATGTCCTGATTTAGAACGGGAAGTGTACTTAGGTGTAGATTTTTGGAAAATTTTCCAGTTAGCTCCTGATATTTTTCCGTTGGATGAATTGATATTCAAAAATTACAAGAAACGTTTAAAGTCGAGAACCACAAGTCAAATCCTCACAATTTGACGAAATTACAGCAGCAAAATTAGATGAAGTGGTAGCGTTGTTTTCATCTTTTGAAAAGGAAGGGTTAGGTTGCACAACTTTGGAAAAGCATTCCATAAAACTTGTAGAAGGTGCTGAACCTGTTAAGGATAGATATTATCCAATTTCACCTGCGGTTCAGGAGATAACCTATAAAGAGATAGATGAAATGTTAGCTTTAAATGTAATTGAGGAAAGTGAAAGTCCCTGGAGTAATAGAACTACGATTGTTAGAAAGCCAGGCAAAAACCGGTTCTGTCTAGATGCCAGAAAGCTTAATAAATTAACAATTAAGGACGCGTATCCCCTACAAAAATATAGACGGTATATTGAGTAGAATAGATGAAACGTATTACATTAGTAGCGTGGACTTAAAATATGCATTTTGGCAGATAGAATTAGACGATGAAAGTAAACCTTACACAGCTTTTACTGTAGCAGGCCGGCCAACTCTATCAATTTCGGGTTATGCCTTTCGGACTTTGCAATGCTGCCCAAAGACTTTGTCGTCTTATGGACAAAGTTATTCCGCAAAGACTGAAGGAAAACGTTTTCACCTACCTAGATGATCTTTTGGTAATCTCTGACAGCTTTGAAAAACATTTGCAGTTATTAAAAGAAGTAGCTCTATGCCTGAAAAATGCGAATTTGCGAATTGGTTTAAAAAAATCCCAGTTTTGCTTTCAGCAATTGCGATATTTAGGATTTATTATTGGTGGTGGAATGCTGAAAACAGATCCAGATAAAATAGAGGCGATCCGAGCCATAAAACTACCGACTAGCCAGAGAGAAGTACGAAGCTTTTTAGGTACAGCCGGATGGTACCGTAGGTTCATCAAAGACTTTGCTTCTATATCCGCTCCACTTACCGATACACTTAAAAAGACAAAGAAGTTTACAATGACCCCAGAGGCAATTGAGGCATTTGAAAATTTGAAAAAAAGCTTTAAACATCAGCCCCAGTTCTACGGCACGCTGATTTTTCAAAGAGATTTTTTATCCAGTGTGATGCTTGTGACTATGGCATTGGTGCTGTCTTATATCAGCTCAATGGTGACAAGGAAGAACATCCCATAGCGTTCTATTCACAAAATTAAACTCCTGTCAAAGAAATTACAGCGTGACGGAAAAAGAATGCTTAGCGGCTGTAATGGCTGTGAAAAAGTTTCGTCCGTATGTAGAGATGATGCCATTCACAATAGTGACTGATCACGCAAGTTTAAAGTGGTTGATGACCTTAAAAGACTTGAGCGGCAGACTAGCACGTTGGTCTCTGCAACTTCAAGCATTTGATTTTGAAATTCAGCACCGCAAAGGATCCGAAAACATTGTGGCAGATATGTTGTCAAGATTTCCAAGGGAAAAACAGCGTTGAAGAAGTTAGTTTTGATGATTTGTTCGATTTCGAAACCACAGAGTTCGAAAGTGAAGAATATTTGGATCTGAAAAGAAATATTGAAGAAAATCAAGAGTTGCTGCCAGATCTAAAAATCGAAAACGGCATGATTTACAAGAAAACTTCTTTCGATCAAAGTGAAATAGATGAGTGCCAATGGAAACTTTGGATACCTGCCAGCATTACTCAACGGTGATAGAAAAATCACATTCTACGTTAACAACAGCCCACGGAGGAGTCGCTAAAACTTTAGAAAGACTCCGAAGATTTTTCTATTGGCCTAAAATGACAGCCCAGGTAAAATCATTTATTAAAAATTGCCAAGTTTGCAAGGAAACAAAACCGTCAAACCAAAATTTAAGACCTGAAATTGGAACCAGGTAATAACTGATCGGCCATTCCAAAAGCTGAATATTGATTTTTTGGGAAAATACCCGCGCTCAAAAGGGGCAACTGTTATGTATTTATTGTCCTTGATCACTTTTCTAAGTTCACATTTATTAAAGCAATGAAAGAAGCGACAACCGCGAATGTAATAGAGTTTTTGGTTCATGAGATTTTTCACAAATTCGGTGTGCCAGAAATCATACACAGTGACAATGGTTCACAATTTGTATCTAAAAGTTTTGACAGTCTTTTAAATACTTATAAAATTCAGCATATTAAAACACCGTTATATGGACCTAGTAGTAATGCTTCGGAAAGAGTTAATCAGTCTATATTGGCAGCAATCCGTGCATATTTAGAAGAAGACCACAGAGACTGGGATCTGTATCTTTCCGAAATTGATTGTGCATTACGAATTCTTTTCACAGTGCAACTGGTTTTACACCGTATTTTTCTTTATTCGGTCATCATATGTATTCGAGCGGAGCTGACTACAAATTAGCACGAAAACTTCAGTCATTAACCGATCACCGAATTATAAGACAACCGAATGAAAGAATGGAAATAATCAGAGAGCAAATTAAAAATAACATGGAAAAAGCTTACGAAAAAAGTGCAGAACGTTATAATAAAAGAGCACGTATAGTTAAGTTTAAACCCGGTCAAGAAGTTTATCGGCGGAATATGGTTTTAAGTAATTTTGAGAAAAGTTTAAATGCAAAATTCTGCAGGAAGTTCCTGAAATGTAGAGTGGTTCGGGCCTGTAGGTAATAACCTGTACGAGTTGGAAAATTTACAGGGAAAGTCAGTAGGCATTTATCACTTAAAAGATATTAAAGTTTAAATTGTTTTTTTTTTCACAAAAATTTTTAACAAGTGCAATATTAGGACATAAAAATAGTTCAATTATTAATGAGATTATACAATCAAATATATGTAGTGTTGTCCTGATTTTTGCGTAGTTTTAGCAATTTAAATTTAATATCTGTGATAAATTTTAGTACCTGATAAATTTTTATTAAAACCGCTGAAACTTTAATGATATAGTAAACAATTTTTTTTAAGCTTTACATACCATACTTCCGTGCAATATTAGTTATAGTAATCGGCAATGATATATTTTAGAAACCTGTGATATAGTTGTTTGCTGTAATCGTGATGTCCCTCTTTTTACAAATTATTGATATAAGTTCTTCAGTGCAATATAGATAAGGTACATGTAAAATGTACATAAGATGTATTGTATTGATGATATTTTGTGATAAAATTATCTGAAATTACAAAAGAAGGATAAACAAAGTAAACTCTTATTTTACATATGATATAAAGGGATACTTCCCGTAAAATTCGCATGGATCGTGATTCCGTGGTGAATTTTTTTTACTCCAAAGGAGGACTCATCTAAATATCTCTGAGTCTTTTAATAGTAAAAGTACCCAAGAGATATGACCATTGACATCAGGCAACAACGATCCAAGGAAGAGGAGATTAGAGGCGTGCCCGCGTAACTTAAAGATCTGAAAGAGATGAAAAATGATTATAAATATATTGTGTTTATTATGTGAAAATTAGTAAAGCTTCCAATAACGAGATTGTTCGTTTTAATAGACATCGCAATTTTAAAATAAGTTGGAAGTTAAGCCTAATTGGCAACCCTGGAACTTAAAATTTTGTATATTAAGGGGACAAGAGTTCATTTTATATTAGCCCAAAAAGGGGCGTTCGAATTTTATTTTATTTTTATTGCACATTTCGGTGCACAAATTGGCAACTAGCCAATTACATGATTATTTAATAACAAGGTCTTTATAAAATGGGTTAGCCACTATGATTTTTCTTACCTGAGAAAGATTCACGAGTCGGCCGTTGCTTGAAGATGGGTGTAGATGAGGTTTCCGGCGTAAAAAGGAGGAAAGGTTAACCTTTTTAAGATCCTTGTCTTTTCTGAAATGTATAAAAGATTTGTTTTTGATTAATATAGCCCGGTTAGCTTCACAAAGTTGAGACTCTATCTCAAGGTGTGGGAGTTCCCCACGTTATTCTAGGTTTAACTTACCTGTTTCTTTTAGTGATGTATCGCCCGGCTAGATTTTGAGACCCGTCTCAGGGTGTAGGTGTTCCCCACGTTGGGCATGTGCTTTCAGAAAATATGACAACCGTAACCGCACACCGTTTCCTACTACAAAATCTCGTAGAACCCGGAGTTTTGTTGCGGAGGGGTTGTCATCCCCATGTTGTCACTGCCAGAAATAGTATAGGTGGCGAGTCTTACCACAGTTTACCCAGACTCTGTTGATTTTTTTTTTGTTCACTCCTGAAAGTAAAAAATTTGTTAATTTAATACGAACCTCTAAAATGGGTAGCCCAGTCCAAGCTTTTTAGATTCCTTCCTCCATTGTCCCATGGTCCTGGAATGCTGAAATGATATGAAATTTATTAGTTTTTTTTGTATTATCTTTAATTGTATTTAAAACAAAATAATTAAAATATACTTACCATCACGTTGATTTTTTTTTTGTTATGAAACAGCTGTTTTCTGTTTACCTTTTTGTAGATAACAAGGTAGTACTACAATAGTAGTATTGCAGGGTTATGTGGTTGCATGTTATTTTTTTATGCGATTGGCAACGCGAAAAGGGTAAACGGAAAGCGTTAGCGAAAAATCCATTTGAAAATAATATTTTAAAATAATCGGATGAAAATCGATTGGTTTCGAATATTTAGCATCGCCGAATAAATAAGGGGCATGTAAAGCATCATCTTGGTGGATAGGTATAATACAAAGAGCCAACAGAGTATTATTTTTTGAGTGGATAGTAAGGAAATTTTAAATATAATTTTATTTTGGGGATTTCTTTGTAGTTTTTTTTTTAATGTACAGAAATATTTAATTAGATATTTTGGAGAAAGTAAGGCAGAGGTGAGGGAAAAGAGCAGGTTTTTGGAATTTAGCTGTAAAATAGAGAATATAAATAAAAGATGGCTAAATGGAGGGATTGGCTTGAAAATTTAGTTACTTTTCTGCGAAAAAAAGATGGCTGCTTGGCGCGAAACTTTTGGTTTAAATTTTTGGAAAATGAGAGAGGATTCCCGCAGAGTATTGGAAGAAAAACAAATACTTTAGGGTTGAGATCTAATTATGAAGAAAGTGAGATTTATGAATAGAAAAGTTTTCAAGCTGAACGCATTAAAAAAAAGAGCCCAAAGAAAAATTTTTAAGTGAATAAAGAAAGTAATATTTTACGTAAAAAAAAAAAAGAATACTTATAAATAAAAAAACAAAAAAAAAAGGTGAAGTGAAGCTGTGAAGGAATTCTGGGAGTGAAATTTTAAACTGGGAACAACATTGTTCTTCTTATATACGCGGTTAAAAAAAAGGAGAAACTACCTGGCTATACAGAAAGAAGGAAGAACACCTAGTGAATAAGGGCCGGAAAAGTACATCGGCTGAAGGAAAAAGCAACAAAAGATGAAACTATAACCGAAGACAAAAATATTGAATTGAATAGCCTTGTATAGCCAGGTAAAAGTTTTTTTTTATTTGTGTCGTATGCCAAAAATAATTTGCGGGAAGAAAACAAAAATCAGCTTGAAAAATTTAAGCATTAATCTATAAAAAAAAATATTACATTAAAAATAAAAAAAAACAACTAATTATTAAGAAAGGTTTTATACCTATAAAAAAAGAAGAAATTAAAAGCTTTTAGTTAAAGTAAAAGAAAAAATATATAAGAAAAAGTGAGCAAGAGTGAAAGTTTTGATAAGAGGTTAATTTTTGATTTAAAACTTTTTGATTTGAAATTAAAAAACCGTTAAAGTTAAATGTGTTGATGGGTAATTTTTGTTAAAAAAAAAGAAAACGAATTTGTGGCAAAACAAAAAAATAATTTTCATGAAAAATCAAAAGAAAGAAAACAAAAGGTTTTAAATCAATCAAAAATAAATAAAGAAACAATTTGTGGAAAAAATAATTAAAAATTAATTTTTAAGTAATTTTTTTTGGTATTCGAGGGTTAATCGAAATTGTGTTTACAGTACTTCATATATGTTATGCGCCCTAAAGTATTCTTTTATTAGATTTATTTTAATTGTTTTTTTTTGCGCCCAGGGATGGAAAAGTGCGGTAGAAAATTTATTTAAAAAAATAGAAAATTTTATTATATCAAAACACTAGATTAAAAGGAGTTATAAAATTTGATAAAAACAAAGAAAAACATATATAGGGTTTACATCAGTGTAATTTTAAGCGCAGTCGTAATCAGCAAAATTGGCTGGCACGTAAATATCCTTAGGGAGCTCCTTCAGGATAGGTTTCCGATATATTGCGGTGTCCATATTGGATAAAATTGAAAATTTGAACCCTGCGGGGGAAAGAAAAAAAATTAGTAATCGTTTAAAGATTGAGAAAACAAAATTAGTAGATTATATTATAGAGTATTTGAGGTTATTTTAATGTGTGTTTTTTCCGGTTTTAAATCTTTAATTTTGGAAAGTTTACATAGAAAAAAAAAACGTTATATAGTTTTATTAATTTTGTTTTGTGATTTAAAATAATATTTCTATAATTTATTTTTATTATTTGTATATTAAGATTAGATAAAATTGTTCAGGGTAGTAGTAAGATATGGTAAATAAAGAATTGTTTAATTTTGTTTGAAAAAGATATATAAAAAGTATGTTGGCTTAACTTGAAAAGGGTGAAAAGGCAATAATGGTAAGTTGAGGAGGGTAAAAGAAAAGCGGCATTTGGGGTCATATTTCAAATTTGGAGTGGTAAATCATATGACCATGGTTGGGAGGGCTAAGTGAGACTAACATCCGTCTCCGAATCTTCGTGTGTTATGTTTGGTAATGATTTACAGTTTGTTTTTTTTGAGTTCTTTTTGTATTTAATTTTTTTTTGTGTGCGTTCGCCCCGGTGAGAGGGTTGGGACCTGCTGAGTAGTCTCGTGTTCTGTAGCCGGAAACCTCACTGGACAAACCGTTCGCAACAGTGTGCAGCACAAGGTTTGGAAAGAAGAAATTTTCTAAGTTATAATTCTGCAATATTTCAAAAAATACATATTCCAAACCAAAACACAATTTGTTAAAATCTTAAGAACACATTTAGGTTAGCAAAAAAAAAACCTATTTATAATGAACGGAAATTAGGATTGAAGCTTTAGCTTTTATATAAAGTCTGGATTTGGTAATAAAATCATATCGTAAAATAAAAAAGGAAGAATTACCAAGTTTGTAATTATATATTTCTTCAAATCATTTTCCTAAGTTGATTGACAATTTTTCCTACAAATAGTTATTAGTTGAAATGCTCCTTCTGTACTTGATAATATTATACCATTTTATTGATAAATGTCCCCCTTGATTATTGTGTGTGTGTAGGGATTCTTATGAAATAGAATAGATAATATTATTATGATTTTTTGCTTAATAGTCATAAATAAAAAATAAGAATTACCTAGTGTTTGCAGTTAAATGTCATTCAATTTCTGTTGACAAACTTTTCTGAAAATAGTTATTAAATGAATGCTCGTACGTGGTAATATTATACAATTTTTTTAATAAATGTTCCCCTAGATTTTTTTTTTGTGTCTATACATTGGTTTTAATCGGTTTAATCCAATAACACGTTGACGTTTCAAAGTTGCAATAAATTACTGCACACAATGTGTATTCACTTGAGTTATGCGATAATTAGTAACATTTTACCGATTTTTTATTGTTTCTACTTAATTATTTAATAAATTATGTGAAAAAAACTTTATTAGTTGAAATGCTCCTAGTTACTTGGCAACGATTTTTTGTTATGCCATAAGCAATAAAAGCGCTGAATTAGTGGAAAAATCACCAAGCTGTTAACATTGTTATTGATATGCATTATATACACATTTACCTACCAAACACAACTTGAATGATTACTCACTCACCTACATACATGATATGACAGTTATATTTTAATTTTTGTTTGATTTAACACGGTAGTGAAAAAAATAAAAAATATATATTTTGTAAAGAATTTAATAAAAAAAAAAAAATACCGGAAAATACACATTAAAATGGATACTATTACAGTGCAAGATCGTGCAGTATCCACTGAAACGCCTAGACGTAATCAAAGAGAAGAAAAAGATATCGAACATTTAAAAAAATCAGCATCATCCTTGGCACTGACCAAAACTGAAAGAAAAAATCTGAAAGTAAGAAATTAAAAAAGAAACTAGTAGCAATCGAAGAACAAAATGAGTCCTTAACTAAAATGATGCAGGATAAAAATAGTGAAATTGTTGAATTAAGAAAATCGGTAAATTCTCTAAATGAAATACTAAATTCTGTGCCTATAGATGAGTTACGCTGTAATTCTTCAATTGCCGGTACCAAGTTACTGGAGTTGTGTAAAAAAAATCGCCAACTAAGAGCAGAATTGGAAACAACAAAAAATCGCTTAAACAAAAAAGATGTACAAATAAAAAAATTAGAAAAAGATTTGAAAATGGTTGAAGAAAAATTTCATCAAGATGTGGACTTAATGAAAAAAGGGGTAAGGATTATGGAAACTGTTAATAATATATTTTATTTTAAAATATATATATTTTTAGAATATACTACCAGTGGATGAATTTCAATCTAAAATTAGTGCTTTACAGCAAAAACTTTTTGAAACTCGTAATAAAAACGTCGAACTAAATACTCAATTGAAGCTAGCTCAAAAATGTCTGCAGCAGGAAATTGGTGAACATTTCAATTTAAATCTGTTAGCTTCACAAGCCTCTAACTCCAATTGGAGGGGACGTGCTCAACAGATTTTACATCTTCAACAAAAGATTCAGGAACTAAAAGAGCGTCTGGATGGGTACGAACAAAACATTGGCATGTCTCCGTATAATTTACCAAACACACAGGGTGGTCTCATTTGCAATCCTCTATTACCTTCAAATGGTAGTTTTACTTCATTTGAACGTCCCAATGTCCGAAAAACTGAAATACAACATCGTGCCAAAGTGGAAACTTTAGAAAAAGAAATTTCCTCTTTAAATTCTCAGTTAGAAGAATATCGTGTTAAACTTGTAGCCTTAAAGGTACGCAATAAAACGTTAAATGATGAAATATCACGCTGTAAATTGAAGGCCAATACATTGGAAGAACAAACCGATTTTAATAATATTAATGTGGCCAGCATGAATGATAAATTGGATCAACAGAAATTGCATTACGAAAAACAAATCGATGAATTACAGAGAGAATTAAAAAATCTGGTTAAACAACGGGAGGACATGGCACTGAATGAGGAACATATGCGGGAGAAGATGGAAGAATTAACGATGTTAATTGCCAGCAAAGATGAGCATATTGAGGAATTAAATAAAATTGTAAAAAAACTGGAAGACGATTTAAAAGCATTATGTGGCGGATTTTTGTTCTCTTGCAGGGAATTTAGAAAGGTAATTAAAAAAAGTATATATACAAATATATTCAATATATGAGGAATTCTAAAATTTTTCAACATTTTGAAGCAAAACATTTTTATAATTTTTTTAGTATGAAAGAATAACATGGTTGGCAAACACTAACCATAAAATAACGATACCGATTCAATACCGCTTCAAGAAACTATTTTTAAGCTTAACATAACACGAACGTTAAACCTAAATACCGTTACGAAATAACTTAAAATACCGTTAACCTTAAAATACCCTAACGAAACAATTCTAAAATACCTCGGTTAATTCTCGGTTAATGTCGAAACTAATTATTTTAAACTCAAATAATTATTTAATTATATATAATAATTATAATTATTCGACCCGAATAACAGATTAAAATATGCCGATTAACCGGTTAAATTTTGTATATGGATTTTTTCCCAAAACTTGTCAGTTTTCATAACTTTGGCTAAAAAAATGATAAGAAAAACGTAGATAAAAATTCTTTTAAAATCGAGTGAAAGCGACTCTTAAGCATCTGGGCAATATATTCTATTAGACAATTTTTTATTCTGTTTTGATTTTTTAAAATACTCAAATTAATGATAGCCAATATTTCAATGTATTTCAAGATTTATTTTGAATCATTGTCACATAACTGAAAACCAATTTACGAATTAGTTTTGTAGGAGTCCGAATCCTCCCGAGAATATTTTTTATAATCGGTTCACAACCATAACAATTTGAAAATATGTTCCAGAGAGTATCCGCTGTTCTACTTCGGTGCAATGAAACAGACACTAGAACGGATTATAAAGAAAAATTATTTATTATAAAGGGTGATTTTTTCACAACTTTCAGATTTGATTTAAAAAAAAAAAACCTAAAAATTTATGAAATCTTTATTTAAATCAGGAGTGCCCAAAAGTTCCTTATGGAAGAGCAAACACCAATACATTTAAAGAAAAACTAATTTTTATTCAATATTTTTTGTTGTAAAACCAATACATACAAAGAAAAAAGAAAAAATATTTCAATGTTTACCAGCAAACATACGAAAGTGTTGTTGCTTTGCGCTTGCGTGTATACAGTGAAGAACGACAAAAAACTAATAAGACAAAGTTGTTTGTGTATTTCGTATTGATAGTGCTGATCGTTCTATATGTGTATTAAAACACACAGCCTATAGCTAAGTGTTTTTACAAAAAAAAATGAGTACCAAGCGCATAGGCCTTGGGCACCCCTGATTTAAATCAATAAAGATGATTTCATAAAAATGTTGACCGTGGCTACGCCTCAAATGGTTCATACGCTGGGTTCAATTTTGGCATACTCTCTCCAACATATCGGCCTGTATCTCACGAATAAATTCTTCAATATTGGCTTCCAGTGCGTCAACCGTTGCGGACTTGTCCCTATAGACATGAGCCTTAACATAGCCTCACAGAAAATAGTCTAAAGGCGTTAAATCGCACGATCTAGGCTGCCAAATGACCGGCCGCAAACGCGACTATAAATTGGAAGAAGTGCACGATGCACTTTCTTAACCGACCATGAACTTTGATAATAAAATTCAATAACATGTAATCGTTCTTCGTTTGTAAGTCGATTCATGGTTAAATTATAGACCAAACTGAACATGTTTAATAGTAACATGTTACACGAGACAGCTGAGCTGCCAAAAACAGTGTTGCAAAAAATCACCATTTACAAGAAGTTTTGAAAATGCTAACACTGCTTGATTCTTATGGCTTTTTGAAAGAAAAACAGGATTTATTTTCTCTAAACATATACGATAACCAGGGCAAGTTTAAAATGAGAAAAAAGTTAAAACATAATAATACAAAATAAAGCAAAATTTTCACTTAAAGGCAAAAATGGCATGACAATTTCAAAAATTGCATAAAATAACAGTTGATTTAAAGTTTTTTGTATAATATTTTCAATTAAAAACAATAATTAAGAAATTTACAGTTAAAGTGCTAAATTGTTATCGTTGTAAATAAGAATGAACTTAAAAACTTAAAATTTCGTTGTTTTAAAAGAAAATATTCCGAATTTTATGTTTTACATTCAACTATATTTAGCAGAATTTTTTAACGAGGGTCTAAAACAAATTCCAAAAATGAGTTTTTATTGTAGGACTAAAAAAATGTAACTTTTTACAAAATAATTGGAAAAGTGGCATTTAATGGCAAATTCAAAAAAAAAAAAAAAATCTTGCCCTGCTGATAACATTTTGACCACATTCACATTGAACCCCAAAATAAGTATTTTCGTTTTTTTAAGTTTTCGAATCAAATTTTAGACCGAAAATTTTAAAATTTTAGATCGAAAAACGAAAATACGTATTTTGGGGTTAAATAGTATTAGATTCCTTCAGTATAAAACCCCAAGATTCTAGGAAATGTTGCATTAAAACATCGCAGGATGCTTTGAATCATGCTCAACAAGCACTTTTAAATCAACGCGGTCAACTTTACTTTATATTTAACAAAAAAAAGCAGTTCTTTGTATTTTTATTGATAAAAAAAAACCAAAGAAATACATTTTAAACGATTAATCGTTAATTTTGTCGATTAACCGACCCGAATAACCTTTTAATTAATTTAAGCGATTCGAATAATACCTTAACCGCTTAACCGCCTAGGTCAAATAATTCTATCCTCAAGAATGCATTTTTTAGCGCATATAAAAGAAGCAGTATATGCTGCTTATCCACTTCCAAAAATTGATTTTGAATAGCTTTCGAAATGCCTTTAATTTGAAACTAAACCGCATCAAAATGAAGTGATTTTATTTAATTTTTCATACGATACAATTAAACTATATTTTTAAGATTTTTTTCTATTGTTTTTTTTTAACTAAACATTAATTTAATGAAAGTTTTCATTAGCTCGTTCATTGCAGTGCAACTTTATTGATTTTTTAAGTTCTTTAAAATAAAGTTTTTGTAATTTTTTTATGTTTAACGGATAAAAGAAACAAACAAATTCTTTTTGAAGTATCCCATATAAATACATGATATTTTATCTGACAACATAACAGATAAAATAAAAAATAATCCGTATCAAAATTTGCTTAAAAGAGTGATTCCGCAAATTTTTCAAATGCAATAAATCTGATTTCTTTCTGTTGAAATCTAACAACAAGACCAGTATTAATATTTAAAGTAGATATTTGGTTTCTAAAGTTTAAAATCAAACTCGCTGTTAAGCGTTTTTTTTTTAATTTTTTCGGTTTTTTGCGAATTTGCGATTTGTCTAAAACTTTACATGGTACCATAGCTTTCCAGGATGAGTCCAAGGTCAAGATTTTAGTTTGATATAAAAACAAGTTCTCAAATTTTCAGCTAATATTTGCAAAAGTTTTTCTAACAAAAAACCTCGAATTTGGTACATATTTGTCACAAAAGTAGGATTTTTGTTAGAAAAACTTTTTCAAATATTTTTCAAATTTTCTTTGGTTCCACAGAGGATTTTTTAATTTATACCAAGTACAATTTCTTTACTTTATGTTTTTTTTTAGATTTGTACAAAGAACAATTGTACTTTCTCAAAACTAAAAATCCTCTGGTGGACCAAAATTACTACACAGAAAATATAAAAATATTTTTTTTCTTTAATAAGCGAAACTTTTAAGTGGTATTTCTAATTTGTTTTTTTTCGGGACAATATAATGTTTATTTTTTTTTAATAAAAACCAGAAACAAGAATCGTCCAAATGCAGTTTTTGGGCCAAAGTCTTTGTTATGACTTTATTATTGATTTTATAAAACTTCCACCGATCCCTTTTTTTTTTTTTTATTTATTTATTTAGCATTTATGCTATTAAAAAATACATTCAGTAATTTTATATCTATGGATTCTTATACATTAGAAAAAACGTTTTATATATGCTATTATATTTCGTTTAAATACATAAAAATTATTTTCATTTTTTAATTCTGTTGACTACCAAGAAATAGTAAAGTTGAACAATACTCAAAATGAGGTTTAATTGTTGTGTTATAAATTGTTATTGCTGCGCTTGTTGATATTTTTTTTACGAATTCTTCTAAGAAAGCCAACTTTTTTCGAAATATTTTTACATATATAATTGAAGTGTAAGTTAAACTTAAGGTTTTTATCTAAAATGACTCCAAGATATTTCATTTCTGCAACTTGCAACGGGCCTGTCACTTTTACATGGCGTTGTCATGGAGGGTGCAATTAGCCCCATGTAACATGTCACCGAACTATGTCTTCTAGGATAGCTTTGTGACATGTCCTTAGGTAATTTAGTGACATATTCTAGGACATGTCACAGAGCTGTGTCACATGTCACATGGGTCCAATTTCACCCTCTAATGACGACGGGAAAGAAAACTGCTGGAGATGGCGAAAAATATCTCCAAATCCTATGAAGTTTAAGAAATATCTCGGCTTTTTAAAGTATTTTAAAGATACATCTGTTTTTCAGTTCAAATCGTAGTTTTGAAATCAAATTTAAATATAAATTTTTAAAAATAATTTCCTTATTGAAATGTCATGCCCTTTTAAAATATTTAAATAAGGTATAAAAGGCTAAATTTAAGCTATTTTAGAAAATGGAGAACGTTACTGAAAAATTGTATAAAAAATTAAGTGACTGTAAAGTGCATACTGGGAGAAGGAACCCGTACACCTAAATTCAAAGTTTCAAAGTCTATTATTAGTAGAGTCTCTAAAATATCTGGAAGCATTAAACGACAACATCTTATGACCATACACTCAGGGAAAGAAGTTTCATCATATTTATGCAACAGTTTCATTGGACGAAAATCTATGAAACATTGTCTTATTTGTGAAATTTTCAAAAATATGATGAAACTTTTTATAAATATTTGTGAGACATTCTGTATAAGTTAAGTTTAATTCAAAATAAAAATATTAAATTACAGTTTTTGCTTGGATTTAATTATAGTTATATTCATTTATATATTCATATACATACATAGTTACATTTCATTTTTTTTTTGTCATATATTAGAACTTAAAAAGATCAATTATTTTGGAAAACAGAATTTTTTGACGGTTTTATGATATTCTCTGCAACACGTCATTTCATTAGGATCTGCCGGTCCGGGTCGGGATACCTCCCATGTGAGTCAATTGTGAAATAATTTTCTTAAAAGTTTTGTGTATTTTATGATTCTTTTTAGAAGGGTCCTATTTTCGTCCGAAAATTTAAAATTTAAAAATTCAAACACAAACAAAAATCAAACTTTGCTCTCTGGCAATTCTCCCCTAACTACGTAAGCGCCATCTATCGAATATACAAAGAATATATCATAGATATGGCATCACTTACAACATATGGGAAAACAGTGGACATTAGAGTGAGATAAGTTTCTAAAAATAGAACTGTTGTGTTGTTGGGGTTGTACTTCTGATATTATGTATGCAAGAACAAAACACCGTGTATTGAATAAAACTAGTTTTAATCACAACAAAACTCGACCTGGCGATAGCTCAGAGGGCTAAAGCGCTCTGTCTAACGTGTAGTGCGAGTGCATGTGGCATTAGAAATCAGTTTATCTATACCACGGTCAGTGATTGCACAGAAAATTTCATATAGACGCAATCGAACAAATAAAAACATAACAAATATTACATTATTCAAAAAAACAGGGTCACTGACGAAGGTTCAATACCAGAAACTGCGCAATCTGATTCAGAAAAAATTGAAAATTTGCAATGTAGTTATGATTTTAGAAAATACACTCATTCTTCTCTACCACGCCTTTCACAATTAAAAATTGATTAATTTTTGACTCATAAAATAAGAGCCCTTTAAAAAGTATAATTTTTTTTTTGAGTGGGAAATAAAATTTAATTTTTAGTTTGTGATTTTAGCCAGGGATGGCAACCAATACAGCTAAAATACCGTTATCGATTCAAAACCCTTTCAACTGACTATCGTTATCCCTAAAATACTGTTACCGAAATATTTGAAATACCGTTATCCGTAAAATGCCGTTACCGATATAACTAAAATACCAATATCCTTAAAATACCGTTACCGAAATAACTAAAATAACGTTATAGCTAAAATACCGTTACCGAAATAATTGAAATTTGCGTTATCCTTAAAATATCGTTACCGAAATAATCTGACAAAATCAGAAAAAATAATAGCTGTAAATAGATATATATTTTCCCAAAGTTTGATCATAAACTAACTAGTCATTAGAATTCGGGCATACCGGGGCCAAAATTATCGACGTTCATTAGAGCACCCATGAATTACACAGGAATGTCGAAAATGTTATTTTTTCTGCTCCCGGCGCAATTTCCGGTAGATTGGACGTTAAAAATAATATCCGTGTCAAAACTGGTACTATCGGATGAAAACAGGTCAGTCACTTTCGATTTTTAGCCCTAAAACTGGACTTAAATTAGTGCAAAGCTTTTTTATGCTATAACTTTTAAGTTAAATGCTTTACGAAGAAAATGCATATAATCATTTTAATACAAAATCAGATGGCAAACATCTTTCTCTTATGCACTTTTGAGATATCTATGACGTATCATGGTGTTTTAAGAAATCAAAATAAAAATTGTGACAAAATCATTTTTCAAACAGCCCTCGTTAATTTATGTTTGAATATATTTCGGTTTGATCATAGCAAGATCGTAGGGTGTTATTAGTAGATAAAACTAGGAAAACAGTTCCAAGGAAGCTCGTGCCCGCTAGTCGGAATATTAAGGTCAAAGTTCACGATTTTTTATTTTCGGTTTTCAATAAATGTTTTCACAAAACTTGTAGAGCAACAAATTTCCCACATATATCGGTATATGTATTTTTTTTGTCTGAATGATTGCTTCTGAGATATAGAGTAAAATACCGAAATTTTACCAAAAGACCATATTTTTCCATTATATTCTTTTATTTGTTTTTTTATTTGTTTTTTACACACAAAAAAACAAAGTGCCGACCGAATTGTAAAGTGAATTTTTGTGGCTATAAACAATAAATTCGGTTAGTACAACCATTTTCAAATGTGATTGCCGAATATTTCTATTTTGACGTTTATAGTACTTAAGAATTAGAAAATACAACATGCTGCTCACATATCGCACACCTAGTTCAAAAGTGACTCAACTCAAAATTTTTCATTTTTCAGAAATCGAAAAAAAATATTTGCATCTTTATACCAATTGAAACATAAAGATAGACATAACTGTTTTTTAGCAACAGTTAACAACAACAAAATACACTGATATTTTTTTATAGATAAACAAGTGTATTGTGCATAGTTTAAGCATATAAACCCGAAAAATTAAAATTTTGAGTTGGGTCACTTTTGAACTGGGTGTGCGATATGTACTTTTCTTTTTTGCATATGACTTTACGATTTATGACTTTAAGGCATCATGTGAATTCCCTATGTATGTTTAAAACAATGCTTACTTTATTAATTTAGTTTTCTTTTCGCATATATACAATGTCAAATAAATCGGGGAAAATATGGTATTTAGATAATATTTCGATATTTTGCTCTATATCTCAAAAGCAGTCAATAATACAAAAACAAAATACTTATACCAATATTTGTGAAACTAAAACGATAGTGCTATGACCAAACCGAAAACCATGCATCCATAAAAAAGTTATAGCGTAAAAAAGATTTCTGCTAATTTTAGTCTATTTTTAGGGCTAAAAGTCGAAAGTGACTGGCCTGTTTTCATCCGATAGTACCAGTTTTGGCAGGGATATAATTTTAAACGCCCAATCTACCGAAAATTGCAGGGGGAGTGGAAAAAAACACATTTGCATTAATGGGTGCTCTAATGTGCATTGACATTACCCAAATAATCTCAATAACGTTAAAATACCGTTACCAAAATAACTGAAAAACCGTTACCCCTAAAATGACGTTTCCGAAATAAACGAAAATAGCGTTATCACTAAAATACCGATACCGAAATAAGTAAAATACCGTTAAGGCAAAAAACCGTTGCGGAAATACTGAGTTATCTTTACCCCTAAAATTAAGTTACGGAAAAAAACGAAAATAGCGTTACCCTTAACGATACACCCGCATCGAATCGGTTACCATCCATGATTTATCAAAATATCACCTTTTTCAATTGTTATTCCAGGAAGAATTTATTACAATTCTGGATAGTTTAGAAGTCGAAAAGAATTCATTATTAGAACATAATAAAACGCTCACTGAACGAATTGATCAGGAACGCAATAAAAACGATAATTTACAAGAACAAATTTCAAAACAAAAAATACGCATTTCACGATTGGAATCAAGGGTGCGTGATTTGGAACGGGAACTCGAAACACAAAATGAAAAGAAGAAACGATCACAACGTATAGCCGAATATGCCAATAACTTGTCAACCATGAGCAGTAGCACTTCATTATGTTCTTTTACCTTTGAGAATAGCACCCACTTGAATACAGCCAAATCTTATGGAGAAGATTCAATGGAAGACAATATAATAGATTTAAAAAATCGGTGGGTTAAGTCCTTACTTAGAAATAATATAAAATTCCCAACTAAATTTCTCTTTCAGTCTTGAATTGTCTACTGAAAAAATCACTCTACTTAAGGAAAAATTGGATTATATTACTACTGAAAAAGAGAATGATCTGAAAACATTTCAACAAATTTTCAATAATACCAAAAAATATATTATTAGAATCTATACAAGCTCAGCGTAATAAAAATCACGAAGAAGATCCAAATTGAATTTTAAATTAATAAAGATTTTGTTATATATATTCTTTAAAATAAAATTGCCATTGCACATTGTCATCAGGGGTGCTATGAACAACGAATCCATTCACAATTATATGTTTTCGCATAAAAGATTCTGGGGTGTCACAGAAAATAAATCGTACAAATGGTTTTCTGTGACATGCCCGAATATAATTTGATGTGGATTCGTTTTTCAGAATATCCCCGTATCTATAAGTTATTGCAAATTAAACAACTTAAAAAGTTTTTGTATCAATTATGCAAACAACAAGAAAAATCGTTAATCGTTCAAAAACCTTTACATACACATAGAAAAAAGCATTAGAAAATGAATTAGAAACATACCATAAAATTTAGCGGAAACAGTTTTGAAATCAAACAAAGTTGGTTTTCTATTTAGTTTAACAAATATGTTTCTACTTTTTTCTATAAAACGGAAATGACATCCATAATGTTGAAATATTAATTTAAATACGAAAAAGTTTATTGTAACTAGAATCATATTTACTTTAATAAAATTCAAACTTAACTTGAATATGAGTCATTCTCTATGAAAACACCGAAAAAAAATGAAAAATTGTTGCTGGACCATTTTGGATTTTGTTAAAATTTTGTGGAAATGTTCCTAAGGGTTCCAAGAGGATTTAATTTTTGCACACGGCACTACCGGTTCACGCAAAATAAAAAAACTAAAACGTCTTATTTTTGCGCGTAGTGGTTTGAGCTGTTAAAATTTTTCTGCTAGAGATATATACATGATGAATACATTGTTTTAAAGCTGAACGATTATAGTTTCTATCAAAAATATAAAATTTGACTTAATTCATACACCCGAAAAATAACGTGGTATTGAAAATAAGCATATTTCATTGGTTTTTTGTGTTTTTCATTGAACTCCAGTGTCGGCGCTAATGAATATAAAAGCATAATAATTCTCAGATACAAATTAGACATGTCGGAGAAAAATAAAAAATTAAAATTGGCTCAATCTGGCAACTCGTTATGAAAAAATCTTTACTTGAAATTTGGAAATTTTGAAAATTTGCATATTTCAGGCTACAATTTGGTCATGTTTGTTAGCAGATACAAACTTGAAAATTAAAGAGTGTTTACTCCCTACTTTTAACTTTATAACACTTCAAGACCCGTTTAGTTATTTTCACTCCTCTCGGATTTACAGGGTTTTAAAGAAAAGCCTTTTTGATTTTGTGTATGTATTTTTATACTTCCCTCAATTGTTATATACAGAGAAATTAAAATAAAAACAAGTATTATTATGAAGTATCAAAGAATAATTATGGACTAAAAAATATATTTAATTTTAATTTTGTATTTTTCTCCGACATGTCTAATTTGTATCTGAGAATTATTATGCTTTTATATTCATTAGCGCCGACACTAGAGTTCATTGAAAAACACAAAAAACCAATGAAATATGCTTATTTTCAATACCGCGTTATTTTTCGGGTGTATGAATTAAGTTAAATTTTATATTTTTGATAGAAACTATAATCCTTCAGCTTTAAAACAATGTGTTCATCGTGTAGATATCTCTAGCAGAAAAATTTTAACAGCTCAAACCACTACACACAAAAACAAGACTTTTTAGTTTTTTTATTTTGCGTGAACCGGTAGCGCCGTGTGCAAAAATTAAATCCTCTTGGATTTTGGGTTTTCAGATCCTAAATATCATTTCCAGTTAGTTTGAGTAAAATCTAAGATATGCCAGCTTTGCCGATTTGGTGATTTCATACAGAATAACTCATATATTAGTGAAAAACTAAGATATTTATTTAAATATGAAATAATATTTAATTAAACTATGATTTTTTTTGTGTGTTCTCTGCAACTAATTACGAGAAATTTCATAAATTTTCGACACTTTGAGACAAAATACTTGGTTTTTTTTCTTTGTATGACATGAATAACCTTTTGTGTACGTGTTAGCCGATGTTTAAGCATGCTGAATCCATTCGTGTTAATCATTTATCTTTATCGGGACAAAATGATGGCGTTTTTAAGCCACATTTTCACTAGTTTTTAAAACACGAGTTTTTCCAAAACACTTTTTTAAGCTCTTGCTTATATTCCAATAGTTTTTTATTCTTTTCCACTAGTTTTGGCATAACTCGTGCTTTGCAATCTAATGTGTATGCCGTATTAAGTTTCAAACAAATTTAATATATTGTTCCAAAGACTAGCTGTTGAAATGATGAATTGTCTCTTTGACATTAAAGTTTTATGCTTTTTCTGGATAATTATTTTGCCACGGGGTAACCCACTAAATTTAATTTTGCAAAAGAGGTAACTTGGGTGTTCTGTATAAATGATTTTGTACAAAAATAGTAGACTCCGAAAACTCATATTAAATAAGTGGTAAGAGTAAAGAGATATGCTTGCACGACGGCTCTTGTTGTATACATATCTGGCTATATTGTCGTACACAGAAAAAATTACGGTCCAAAAATATCTAATTAATCGATTGTTTGAATATCAATGGCAATTTAAACAATTTTTTTAATTGATTCAATTAAAAAATTTATTGAATTTTCTAATATATCCATACAGTGTTGACAACATGTAAACAAAATGTTTAAAAATTTGGCAAACTATTTTTTTTATTTTATTTAGATTAAATAATCAAACAAAGGTTTAATTATATCAATATATTATTTAATTTGTAAATAAAAAGAAAAAAAATCGCAAATGATTAACTTTTAATAGGTTGAATAGTTTACCGATTTCAAATACACGCAAAATCGTAGTTATTTCACTAGAGTTTGCAACACTCTTTTTGTTGAGATATTCGTGTACGCACGAAAACTTAATTTAGTTTCGTGTTTTATCTGTGGTAATAAAAGTGCAGATGTGGATTTAAATAAACCTTATCGAAAAAGGACAATTAAACTATTATTTTTGTAAATAATTAGATTTTCAATAAGTATAAGTGTCATTAAACTATCATTTTAAAGTTGTGTGTGATTTTTTTAGGAAAAGAATTTAATTACAAGAAAAAGTTCAAGACAAGACAAGCAAAACAAAAATTTTGTCTTTACTTTTATTTGTTTTCTTAAATACATTTTTATATTAAAAACTTTAATTTTATTATAAATAAAATGTCAATTTAATTAACAAACCTACATTTCTTTTTTTATTTAATGGGGGACATATAACAAAAATAAAAAATACGAGTTTTCAATTAAAACTACCATTATTTTCTTCTCAAGTTTTAATTAAAGTTTTAATCAATTTAACTAAACTTTTTAATTGAGGTTGTAAAGAAAAACAATAACTCTTTTAATTGATATTATTATTATTTTAATTGAAAGAGTTTTAATAAACTGTCTGCAATTTTTTTTAGTTAATACTATCGTTTCAGTGGTAGGTGCAAAATCAATTAAAATATTAATTGATTCAGTAAAATTTGTAATTGAAATCCGTTTTTAGTTTTTTCTGTGTTTAGAGGTGCCCCCAACATCATAAATTTTACACTTCATGTTTTTTAACTTCTTGTATTTTGTTATTTTTAATCAAGTTCAATTTTGTTGTTAATTGATCTAGTTTGCTATTTTTTCAACGTTACTCGGGTTTTAAGTTTGTCATTTTCCATTAATCTTCAAAACTTTTCAGTAATTTTTATTGACTTTTAATTTTGTTCTTGTTGGGTTTGATGATTTGAATGATTTGAAGGGAAATTTTACAGAAAACGCCAAATTGAAGATCATTATGTGATTTTATCGGAACCAGGAAGCGACTATTTCGGGCACGTTACATGTGAGTTGGCGACTGCTAAAGGTATTAAAGATACTATAATAACTCACTTGAATTTTAAGTCGGTAATACTGAGTGAAATAACTGTTGTTGGCTGCGATGGAACAGTAGTGAATACAGGTTCAAAGGTGGTATTATTCGTCTGATGGAAGAAGAACTAAACAGACCATTGCAGTGGTTTATCTGTCAGTTGCATTCTAATGAACTACCACTGCGGCATTTGTTGTTACATTTAGATGGAAAAAACTACAGGACCTAAATGCTTTTCAGGTGCCATCGGATCTGAATTACATTGTCAAACAAGGCCAATAGTCGAATTCACCGCTATATCAACAGTATTACCTGAAATTACTAGGAATGAGTTGAGTACCGACCAAAAATATCTATACGATATAATGATCGCTATCAGCACTGGTATATTTGCTTCTGATTTAGCCAATATTAACCCTGGACCCCTTAACCATTCTAGATGGCTAACAACATCTAATAGAATTCTTAGATTGTATGCCACTAAAACTGAACCTGATGAAAATTTAGTGGTATTAGCCACGTACGTGATGATAGTTTATGGTTCGACATGGTTTACAATTAAATGTAATCCCTCGTGCACAAACGAAGCAAAGCACCTGTGGCAAACAATTAGCCTGAGTCGCTATTTAAACTCTGATTTAAAGATGATCATTGACAAGGTAATCCAACGAAATGGATATTTCGGTCACCCAGAGAACGTTCTTATTGCTATGCTTGAAGATGACAGAGAATAATTAGGATATCAAAGAATCATAAAAGCAAGATCAGGATATGATGGAGGACTTCGAACACTTAAGGTGCCTAAATTCAATTTCGATGCCAAAGATTATGCTGACATTATTACGTGGCAAGACTGTGAGGTTACTGAGTCACCTCTCACTTTAAATATGTCTGATGAAGCCTTGAAAGGCATTGTCAAAAACGGCCTCGGCACATGTCAGAATATTCATGATTTTCCATGCCACACTCAAGCCGTAGAGCGCTGCGTCAAGTTGGTGACAAGCTTCAAGTGCAGTTTATGGGGAAAATAAACGAGATGGTTTCATTAGGGCAAGACTACTATCGCGTCAACAAATGCCTAATTTTATTTCAAAAAAACAATTTTATATTTAACTGTGTATTTTTATATTTAATCATTTAATCATTAAATCATTTATTTAATAAATGATAATATAAAAAAAGTTTCTTTTTTTTCTAAAATTCAATTGTATTGGGGCACCTCAAAGCATCAAGACAAGTCGGTGAAATTTTGTACGTTAAATTCATTTATCGCAAGGCAACTTTTCATCGCTATGACGTTGAAAAAAAATAATTTTGAAAAAGTCCACACATTTTCACTCCACCTTAGTCTGAAATATGCATAATGCGAGTTTTGGGCAAAACATGTGAAAAATATTTATAGGAAAACATGTACAAAACATGCTTTGAATCAAAACATTTGCAAAACACGTCCAGTGAAAACGTATTATTAATACAACAACCCCTATTAAAGTCTGCTGAACAGTTTTGATCGAAACCGCGGGTTTCAAGCCACAGCACAGACAAAAATAATTTGGTTTTTAATAAAGATTTTAACTCATCAAAAAACATATTGCTCCCGAGTTTTTTATCACAAATTTTGTTCCGAGGTCTTTATTTATTTGTTGTCCAAATTAACGTATTAACATATTAAATACAAATTTGTGTTGTTTTCTTAGAGTTTTGTTAGTTTTTTGTTTTTATATACATCTCGATTATGTTTATGTTATTTTTAAATTATAACGAACTTCCAACCTCCGTATATTTACAAAATTAAGCAAATCAAACATATTAGCTAGGTTGATACTAGTATTTGTGTTGTGTTAGTGTAAAGAGGCAATTAATGGGAAATAGAAATATTAGAGATTTTTCAAAAATTTTATATGGCTTTCCAAGTTTGCCCAAGGGTCATACTTTTGGTATAATATGTGGACACATCTTAAAAGATGTTGTTGCAAAAATTGAAACAAAAAAAATTCCATTTGCAAAAGTTATCGTAATGTTTTTTTTTTCAGGTACATTAAATTAAAATACTAAATAATAAAACTAGTTTTTTTTATTATTTTAATTTAATGTACATGAAAAAAAAAATTCATAATATAACGATAACTTTTGCAAATGGAAACTTTTTTTTCAATTTTTGCAACATAAGTTTTAGATGTTCGAACATATTATAACAAAGTATGACTCTGTGGTCAACTTGGGAAGCCATGCTGCCGTATACAATTTTGAAAAATCGCGGATACATAGTATATGCCGCTACATATATGCAAATTAATTTTTTTTGTCAAAATATTTCCCATTGTCTCCCGCTTTCTAAAGAATTAATGCTTATTCAGGTTAATTGTTCATTATCGTTCATATTCGCTTAAACTGTAAAAAAAGGTAAAAATCCTCATAAAACGTGAAGCAGTGGTTTTAATATATAAAGTTTTGTGCATTTAATATGAGCCATAAATGTGAACACAGGTCTTGTTATTTAATTCCATGACAACAAAAGCAGATTGATGCTTTCGAAAATTTTTAAATGCAAAAAACTAAATGCAAAACCGCCAAACTTTTAAGACATTGATCAAAAAATTAAGTACACCCTTGAAATGCATGCCCGAAATATATATAATTGATGTTCAGATCTTTATTCATTTTTAAAAAGTTACATTTTGTCCTCCTGTGTAATCATGTCCTGTATACAACATTGGCTTAGGCCGGTGTTTAATAAATAATATGTACATGGAAAGTATTCTATTTAAGTGCAAACGTTTTAAATATTTATTCTTGGTAAGGTTGCTGTAAGAAAATTCTATGAAAAAATAATAAAGAAATATATTTAATGCCCTTATTTGAATATTTAAATTTCAATAAATATCGTATAAAAATTAATATTTTATAAATTTTGAATTATTTTAAGATTTTCTTTTAAAATTATTTTTTTATTATTCATTTTCAAAAACCGAAACCGGGGTTTTAAAATTTTTCGGTTTTAGCTAACTCTACTCCATATTATTCAAAATATGAAATATTATTTATTGAGAATTGAAATTTTGTCTTAAAAGACTAACGAAACTATTGAATGGTACAGTTATAGAAATAAGTTTGTAAAAATTGCAGAAAAAGCTACTAAAAATAGTTAAAACTATTTAGGGGGGAAAATGGATAATGGATCCCAAATCACAGATCCATATTCCAAAATTGGTCTCACGAGCGATGTATATAATTGTTTTGTTACATTGGAATCTGTAAATTCCTTAGCCCATCGTTTTATAAAAGCTAAGGTGCCACGAGCTTTATTAATCGTCCATAAAATATGACGTTTAAAATCCAATTTTGGGTCTAAGAGAATACCCAAATCTAGAATATTATCTACTAATTCCAACTGAAAACCACCCAAAGAGTAAAGACCAAAAGATTCTGTCCTTCTAGAGAATCGCATATGTTTACATTTTTTCAAATTTAGTTCCATAAAATTAGAGCAGCACCATTCGTAAAAACTATTTAAATCCTGCTGTAGATAAATCTGATCGGAATTTTTATTAAAGCCACGAAAAATTTTAACGTTATCAGCATACATAAGAACGTTTGAAAACTTTATTACCGATGGTAAATCGTTAATAAAAAGAGAAAATAAAATTGGTCCAAGATGGCTACCTTGAGGAACCCCAGATGTTACAATAATGTTTTTCGACGTTGTGTTATTAAAATTAACCTTCTGATTTCTGTCTTTTAAGTATGACTTTATCCAGCTTAAACAATTTCCAGCGAATATCTAGTTTTTTGAGTAAAAGATTATGGTTAACTTTATCAAAAGCTTTACTGAAATCAGTGTAAATGACATCAGTGTTTTCGCCTTTAAGGAAACCACGATTTACAAAAGTTGTTAATTGTAATAGATTAGTTGTTGTAGAGCACCCCTTACGAAAACCATGCTGAAGAGGAGATATTATAGAGGAAATTTGATGACACAGAGAATCAGTTAAACATTTTTCGAATAGCTTTGGAATCGCGCTGAGTTTTGCTATTCCTCTATAATTAATAACATTTGACTTATTTCCAGATTTAAATAATGGAATTAAGAAAGAGTCCTTCCATAATTTTGGGAAATAACCATTTTTAATGGAGATATTAAACATTATGCTCAACGGATACGCCAAAGCATCTGCACAGTTGATTAAGATGCAACTGGGAACACCATCAGGCCCACAAGTTGTTGAGTTTTTAAATTCTTTTAAATTTTTAACAATTTCATCAGTAGTTATAAGATTAAAAGTTATTAATTGATGTTCTGTAACTGAAAATGGATAATCATTCAAAGTGTTAAATTCGGCATTACAATAAGTTGAACCAAAGAAAACAGCAAACATGTCACTTATGACAATATCATCTCGGGATTCACGATCGAGATACTTCATGACAGTTGGAAAGCCAGAAGATTTTCTCTTAGAATTTACAAATTTGTAAAACGATTTAGGAGCTCTTCTTAAATTTATTTTCATATTTTCCAAGTAATTATCATAAAGCTTTGTATTAAGCAAATTATATTCAGCACGCGTAACAGAATATTTGCTATAATCAGTTACTAAGCCAGTTTCTTTATATTTTTTAAATCGTTTATTCTTTAAATTTTTTAGTCTCGATAATTGTTTTGAGTTCCACGGTGGACCAGAATGATTAGCAGGAATATGTTTCGGGATACAATCGTTCATATAATTTAAAATAGTTTTGTAGAATACATCGATCATTGAATCAATAGATGTTGATTTGCCATTAGCGATAGATAATAAATTAAGCCAATTTGTATTATAAAAATAATAATTTAAATCATTATAATTTGCCTTCTTAAAACAAAATACTTTTGAATTATCATTACAATTATCATTTAGTAGCAAACATTTTTACTAACTTTTTATTATTTATTAGTGTAAGTACTAATAGCTACTTTTTAAATTGCACCAAGTTGCACCATAAAAAAATAAATTCAAGTAGCTTTTTTCGACAAAATATATATTTAGCCCCCTCCGAAACAAAATCCTGGGTACTATGAATAGAACCCATAGTCTGCTAAATTTAGGTGACTTAAATTTAACAAGAACTAAATTTTGGTTGACAGTTGTAGTAAAAACTAACAAGTTAATTAGCTAAATCAACAGAACTTTGATGAACAAACAGAAAATTACTGCTGAAAATGACTTTCCGGATCTGACCAGACGCAGGTCCATAATTATCACCTATTAATTAATAGGTATGACGATTGTTGGTCTATTTTACTCTATCTCGCTTAGTTTCCGAAATATAGAATATCTTATGATCATAACATAAAAATTGGGTTTAGGGATACTTTTTGCAGGAAATCATATTAAATAGTGTTAAATTCGAAAAATTCAAAATGATATATAAGGATGCTTTTTGAGGTTAGTCCTTAAGATTGTTTGATGCCTTTTCGATTTCTGTATTAGGCTATTTAAAATATTTCATATGGTGTACATTTTGGTAGAATTGATTTAGCGCTTTAGTTGGCACAAAGCGAAATGTGTTTGTAAATAAATAATAAAAAATAAATCAATTTAGTCCGACGTGAGGATTCACTCTAGATAGTAAACTTATAACGTTTTTGCGTTTAAGTGTTTTTTTTTTTACTCAGGTATTCAGTTTTCTAAGAAACCCAGTTTACGCAATACGTTAGCCAATATCAAATAATAAAGGCGAGAAACATACATTTTCAAAAAATTGACCTCGGTTCTGTGTAAGTTTGTGATTATCGTATTACTTGATTGTTGAGCTGACATCAGCTTGTTATACCTCAAACTGTAGGAAATTACACAGTTTTTTAAATATCGTTCTCAAAATTCAGTTCCATTAAACGGTACTCAAAACCGATGGAAAAAACTGCGAAAATTAAAAAATCGGTAAATTTTGGTTTCACTTGTAAACCACAACAGCGATATGAAAACTCTTTATGTAGAGAATATATCTCCAAAGTCTACAACTTTTGCAATTGCAATTCAGAATATATCAATTAAAATACATAAAAATTCGATTTTCCATTTGAAATTCATAAAATATCAATTGGAATTCAGAAACTCAGCAATTGATATTCGGAAAATATCAATTTAAATTCAGAAAACATTTCATTTACATTTCAAGTAATATTTTCTCAATTTCAATGGATATTTTCTGAATTTCAATTTATATTTTCTGAATTTTAATTGATATTTTCAGAATTTAAAGTTATATTTGCTAAATGTCAAATAATACGTTCTGAATTTAAAATGAAAAATCTGATTGATGTTTAATAAATTTCAAATGGAAATCCTGAAATTCGATTGATGTTTTCTGAATTTCAAATGAAGTTTCTGAATTTCAATAGATATTTAAAAATTCCAATTGTTATTATCTGAAATACAGTTGCAAAATGTGTCATATTTTCAAGCCATGATTTATACTTTATTTACACTGTAATTAAATGGCATATTCCAGCAAAATGAAAACTTGAATTCAATCACAGTTCGATTGAAGTACACTCAACATACTAACAATACTTGCATTCAAGCCCTAACTTCAAACTTAAACTAAGCCATTAAAACACGATTGTCTTTGTTTTTGTTACAATTTATTAATATTTACATACTTTTTTAACATATGTACATTACACATTAAAAATATTGTTCTTGCACGGAAAAAATTTTCGATGCATCGTTTTTTTTTCAATTTGTCTATTCTTTAGCTACACTCAAAAAAAAAAATCAGTAAAGTCAGCAACATTTTAGCTGAGAGGATCCTTGCAGAAAAATTGCTAATATCAGCAAAGAAAAATAGTAAATTCAGCAAAAATTTTGGTGATTTTTTGCTTATATTAGCAATTTTTCTGCAAAGATCCTTCCAGTAAAAATGTTCCTAACTTTACTGACTTTTTTGAGTGTAGAAGCGTTGAAGTTTGTTGAATCTTTCTGAAATAAAGATAACAGAGAACTACTTACCTTTTGATTATAATCCGTGGAAAATATTCAAATTTTATATAAATCTTTACAGAAAAATTGTTAATTTAGATTTTTTTTATTAATGTTTTTTTTTTTCAATACGGACTAGAAACGGAAAACATTTTAAATCTCTTTATTACGCGACATGACATCACAAAACTTATTAAGGTTCTGACCATCAAAGTCTATATATTTCGTGTATGCTGGTTTCAATGGAGTACTTGATTTGTTGATCTATGGTACAGTTTTTCCGCAAAATGACTTTAAAGTTTGAAGCATCTTCGTGCTGTTTTTTATATACATAAATTGCAAATGCTATAAATCTGATTTCATTCTGTTGAAATCTAAGGACAAGACCATTATTAATATTAATGTAACATTATTGATTCCCAAAATCTCAAAATTAAAATCGGCGTTAAGCGATTTGTTGTTTTCTATTTTCTCGGTTTTCGCTAAATAATTAATCGAGATAATATAACTTAATTTATTTATTCATTTCAATAACCTAGCCTGAAGGCCATAATCGGTTACAAATTTCTACTAAATTGATAATCAAATGTTCAATCAAAACGTTTGTTATGCAAAATTTTACATGGCAATATAGCTTTCCAGGATGACCATAAGGTTCTATTTTTAGTATGATATATAAATACATGTCAAAAGTATGTTTCCAAATTTTCAGCTAAAAATATTTTAAATTCATTTTCATCGGGATAAACAATAATTGCATTTATAGTAAATAAAAAATTGTGAAAACAATCTGCTGTAGGCTTGTCCCTATCCGGATTTCATTCCTGCCCAAGGAAATCTTCAGGAGACTTTGTTATTAGAATTTCTAGAGATATTTGTTATTTATATTTTTGCAAAAGTTTTCCCAACAAAAACCTCCGTTTCGGTACATATTTGTCACAAGAGTAGGGTTTTTGTTAGAAAAACTTTTTCAAACATAAAAATTTTTGGATGATTTTCTGCACATATCGTCACCTAAAATGCAAAAGGACGTAACTAACTTATTTACATTTTTACAGGAGATGCAAAAAACGTCCATAGATATTTTACCAATATCGTTAATAAAAATGATTGTTTTATTAATAGAATAAAACAATTTTGTGGAGAAATGTAGTTCGATGCAGTGCTTCATAATCACACAACCTTACTTCAATATTTTACAGGTCAATCAAAAAAATTCACGAAAACAAAAGCACATGAGATTCGAACTTTATTTATAAAACCGCTATTTTTTATCGTATTAGTCCAAAATGATGTGTAATCATCAATAAAACCGGGGTTAGAATCTTTGTTAGTTACGCTCTTTTGCATTGAAGGTGACGATATACTTTTCAAAGGTATTCACATATCATAGTAAAAGTTGGACTCTGTGTTCATCTCGGAAAGCTATGGTGCCATATACAATTTTTGACAAATCGCGTGTCTTGCATGAAGCACCATATTAAAATAATTGTTGTCTTGATGAAAGATCTCTTTCTTATAGGTTTTTTCAACTGCATGACCATTTGTTAAGGCCAATTGCGAATTTAGCGAGAAAATTAGCGTAAAATCGTAAAAATTGGGAAAAATAAGAAAAATAAGAAAAACCACTAAATAGCGGGTTTAGTCAACAGTTTTGTGAATAAAATATGTACCTTGAATAAGAATACAGGGGTTATCTTTACATTTCAACAGAAAGAAGTCAGGTTGTTTGCAATTTAAATACGTTATATGGGCAATTCCTGGGCGACGGACGCGACATTCGCACACTTTTAGTTGACCCAAAAACAATAAAGGAATATAAAGATGCGGTATATATTCTCAGTGTATTGAATCAATTAAGAGCGTTGTCAGACCTATACTGACGTACGCATCTGTAGTATGGTGGACATCGATGAGATTTGACTCGTATGTGGGACTATTGCAGAAGGTACAGCGCCTATGCTGTTTGGGCATTAGTGGCGCAATGAGAACCGCATCTACTAGGGCTGTCGAGACCATTCTTGCAATTCGCCCAATTGAGGTACAGGTGAAGTACGCGGCCGCATTGACTATGATGCGGCTAAGGGGTACCGGGAAATGGGACAGTAATGGCCATATTACCGGTCACCGTACGATTTTGGACCAGCTGCCAGGGTATTGCGTCCCAGAATGGGACTGCGACAGGATTTCAGAGAGGTCGGACACGACGCTCTGTGACACGTTAATCCCCGACAGGGAAACATACTTAAATGGGACCTTCTTGGGGAACCACCCGGGGATCCACTTTTACACGGATGGATCAAAACTGGATGGGAAAACGGGTCTGGGCTTCTGTGACGCTGACTTCAATGTACGCAAATGTTTCCGTCTTCCTGACCATAATACCGTACTACAGGCGGAGGTCACCGCGATTACGGAATGCATTAAGCAGGTGAATATTATGGGCTTGACCGGTGATATTGTGATTTTCACGGATAGCCAATCGGCTATCCGGGCTCTATCTACGGACTCTGTGGGATCAATGACGATACTCAGGTGTAAAGGGTAAATTAACGATTTTTCTGCACGGGGACGCATTGAGATTATATGGCTAATGAATTGGCTAGGGGAGGATCTTTCCTGGAGTTAGTCACTTTGGGGAACGCTAGACCTTTTCAAACTCTCAAGGCGGAGCTAGTGGATTGGGCTGACACCATGCATAGGACCATCTGGGAGAATGCGGGTGTTGGCAGGACCACGAGGATTCTCTGGGGAAACCCGGACAGGGACAGGACGAGGGAAATTCTGAATCTTAGTAGGATGGAACTGAGTCTTTTGATGGAAATCCTCACGGGACACTCGACACTGAGGACCCATCTCCACCGTATTGGTAGAGCGGACTCGGGAGTGTGTAGGGCCTGTGGGGAGGACGAGGAGACCCGGGATCACTATCTCTGTGAATGCCCGGCATTTGCCGGGATCCGGGTCGAAATACTATTCAGTGACCCAATATCCACATTGGGGGATCTTAGGGGCATAGGATGGAAGAGGTTGAGGAATTCCGTCAGTGCGACGGAGTTCCTGGGGTAGGAAATAGACATAGGACAGATTTTTTAGAGCGTACATCAAGCCGACATTCTGGCTTAAGTGTAAGTCATCAGGGACTTGAGTCGGATTAGGGAAGCATTTCCCTTCTCCGAATACTCTTTTCGACCTAACCCTAACCTAAACTGCATTTACATCCGCAAAACTTTAAACTCATTTTGTGAAAAAATTGTACCATATATCGAAAATTGAAATCAGCGTGTCCGCAATATACAGAATAAGTGGTCATAACCTTCCCAGCAAATACCATTTTGCCAAAGAATGATTCTAATTGAGCATTTTCATCGATAAATTTAACATTGGCTTGTAATATTAAGTAATCATTCTTATAATGCTGCAAAACAACTTCCTACGAATATTTTATGCCTAAATAACTTCCAAAGAAGTAGTTTAGGCAGAAAACTTCCAAAGAATCATATTTGGAATGCTTCCTGTCTATGACAAGCCAATGCTAAATTAATCGATGAAAATGCCAAATTAGAAGAGAAACAATTTTTGCTGGTTATTAATTTTTAAAAGTTATGATTTTTTCCTCCTGTGCTTTATTTTTCCAGTAAAAATATATCGTCGTTAAAAAATACTGGGTCGAAAAAAGAACACTATGTCAATAATGAGTTAACATTTGATATGACACTTTAACACAGTGCACAGTGCGACAGTTGGCCAATCTAGGTGGACAAAAATCGAAAAATAAAAGTTGGCGGATTGTTATAATTTAAATGAATGTGACAGCAAACAATCCATATACTATTGAAATAATCATAATATGACGAAAAAAGTGCTGTTTCATTTGATACAGGAGTTTAAAGTCACATCTTGTAATAGACTTTTGAGAAATAAAATATATTTTTGAGCATTATCCCAACTTCAAACACTTATAACTTTTTTGTTGTTGGAGTTACAAGTCCATTTTTTTTTAAATACAGCATTTTTAATCTAGTTTTTTAATCCGTGCTCATTTTTCAATTTAATCGAAAACTTATTGTTGTAATTTATTAAAAACAAAAATTAAAAATTTAAAAAAAAAATGGAAACTTCGTTGGAATAAAACTATAGTTTCCTCACGCTCCCTCACACGACCTATACATGTGGCAGGTGTTGGAATGTCTCTAGTAAGAGATTAAACCATGTTTGCTGGCGATTTTTTGCGATTTATAGAGAATTTTAAAGTTTAGTGAACGTCTAAAATTGACTTTTTGCTTGATTTTTTTTTTTTTTTAATTCCAGAGACTTTTAGTTTTAAACTATATGAAAAATACACTTATATTGCACATAAAATTGAATGATTATGTAAGAATACATTATAATATAAAATGTAATGTGTTATTACACCAAACCCTTGTTTAACGGCATTACATTTTTTTTAACGATGTTTAGTTTTTGTATAAAATATGGCAAAATTGGATAACTGTTAAATTCGTAGAATTCGCAGTGGAATTAAAATAATGAAAACCAAATAACTTTAATTTTTTGGTTTGAAATTCTAAAATATGAGTGAAACAAAGCACACGATTTCAATAAATTACTGTACTGCTATTTCTATTTTAATTTTAAAAAGTTGCAACGCGTTTGCTGTCAAGTTTTCAGTCTGAACTTTTTTTGCATTTACATAAATGTTTTTATTCAATTTGTGTTAAGGTTTTGATAACAAAAAATTACTGATTTACGTAAGAATTACAATGAATTACAAAATTTTTTTTTACAATGTACATAAGTCAAAAAATGAAATCTAGCCCAAGGTTGTCCAACACAGCTTAAATATCTGTTATAAAAAAGGGGGCGTACACCGCCCATGAATAATTATCTTCGAGGTTATTGTGTACAATTTATTTTACAATATTACAATATTTTACAAAATTTCATAAAAATTCTTCAAATTATTTAAGCAATTTCTTAAATAATAGTTAATTTCTCAAAAATGGGCGTGGCAATCGTTCGATTGTTCCAAGTTTTGTTGTCAATATTAGTTATGTCCTACATTATTATCAAACCAAATATCAAGCCAGGATCTATTAAATTTGATTTTTGTCCACCTAGATTAGCCAAATGTCGCACTGTGCAGTGGAGCATAGGTTCTAAAAAATGGAAATCAAATAAACAACACTTTACTTTAGTTTTATTTATATTTTTTTTTTTTTGTTTATTAATAATAATTTATACTGGCTTTTTAGTTTTCGATAAGTTAGTGTAAGCAGTTTATTTTTTTAATTTTGCATAAATTCATAAATTGTGATTGCTTTTTTTTAGTGTTGTATTTATTATTATTTTATTTTTAATTTAAATTACTTAACTAAACATAAAATTTCAAAATCAACATGCAATAACATTTTCATATAGAAAAAATTGTGTTTTTTTTTTTTTTTTTTTTTTTAAATAAAACTTGTAAATTTATATTTGTATTTTGTTTAACAACACGTAATTGTAAATGTAGTTTAAAGTGACTAATATTATTAATCATTATTAGTATTATTATTAATATTATTAATAATAATTATAATAGTAGCAGCATATTTTTATTTTATTTTATATAATTGTTGTATATGATCACTAAATTGTTGTAGAGAGTTTTTTTTAATTCTTTTATTTAAATTTATTATTTTATAAATTATAATAAATGCAAGTTTAACTTGTTTCTCTTTTTAATTAATAGATTATTTATTACTTTTTTTATTTAGTTAATTTATTATAAATTTTACTTAACTTTAATGAAATGTTTAAATTATATTTATATTCTAAAAAATCATTTAACAAAACCAAAACTAAAAAAAAAAGAATTAGAAAAGGGAGGGATTTTTTTTTTTTTTTTGTTTTTTAAATACAAAATTATTTGCAAATTAAAGGCACTTTTAAAGTTTTCTTATTGTTTTTATTTTTTTAATTTTTTTCTTAATTTTTCATAAAAAAATGCAAAAGCTTTTTCAAAAGGTTTCTTCTAATATGTATAAAAATTGCAGTAAAAATTGTTTTATTAATTGATTTATTTTAGTTTTTTCTAACAGACTTGTGGTTTTCTAAAGAGGGGTTTATTTTTTTCTAAATTTATTTTAAATATTTTTTTAGTGTATATAGGTTTGGCTAACTACAAAAGCTTGTTTATTAACCTATAATTTCATATTTTTGATTTGAATATAAATTGAAATTTTTTTTTAATCAATTTTTAACATTTACATCAAAAGTATGAAATTTGGATTTAGTTTTTACGAAAAAACATTTTATCAAAATTTTTTTATTTAATAATTTATTTATGTATGTGTGTAGGTATATTTTATTATGTATATGTATAGAATTTAAATCCACAGATTTTTTTTTAGTCTTAATCTGAGGTTAATTTTTTGTTATTGATTTTTATTTTTAAAAAAATGCACATTTATGGCTATTATTAATCATTTTGAACAAGTTTGATAAATATGAAACTTTTTTTTTGTAAGGATTTTATCTTTTAAAGATCCCTTACATTTATTATTTCAGTGCAAAAAATAAAAAAGCAATTCCCCAAACGTTTACACAATGATATTGATAAAATTTAGTTATATGATAAAGGATAATAAAACCTTAATCTAATAATAATTCAGACAGTAGAGAAAACTAACAGAACTGAAGAGAGAGAAAAAAAAAAACATCTCTTAATTGCTTAAACCCTAACAATAGAGCAATTAAAGGTGCAATTTTTGTTTTTAACGAGTTTCGTGATTTTTTCTAGATTTTGAATATTTTTTAGTAATTTGGCATTTTTTGTTTTAAGTAATTTTTTTTTGTTTTTTTAATTTTCCATTTCAACAATTTTTATGTACTTTTCCGATTTTTTTTTTTTTAGTTTTTCATTATAGCGGCTTTTCCTGATAGTCTCTTTTTAGGATTTTTTTTTTAACAACAACTTTTCTCAATTTTGGAGTGTTTTTCTAATTGCAAAGATTTTTACATTTTTTTTGACAATTTTGTCGCTCTTCCAGTTTTTTTTTTTCAATTTAAATCAGAGGTAGGCAAAACCACTACGCGGCGTTTTTGCTCTCACACCTACATGCCCTCACACATTAAAAAAATTAAAAAAAAAAACAATCAGTCTCGCATGAGCATTCAAACGAACAGGTTGATCGTACGCTTTTCGTTTTTTGGTTCGACGCTTTTTGTTTGATATGCACTGTGAGAATGAATGAACATTTTGAATGTGAATTCTTGTTTGGCGAAAATTTTTTCGGTAATCCAGAATGTCAACGTACGTTGTCACGCTGCGTTACATATGATATGGCAAGGCATTTTAAAACATGCCATTATGAATATAATAATTTATCTAATGATGAAAGAAAATTATTAATTATAGAACTTAAAAAATTATTTTATGAAAAATTTATTGCGGACTCTGAGGAGTTTAATGAGGAAGAATGCACTAAAAATGACTCTGAGGAGTTTAAAGAGGAAGAATGTATTGTTAATGATGAAGAATGCCTGTTAATGAATTAGGATTGACTATATACATAGATATCAAAATTATTGTTTATTAAAAAAAATCAAACTTTTTGATGATTTCTTTATCAGCTTTATCAGCGCATACAAAACAACTTGATTTATCTGCAAAAGAAAAAATTTGCATCAACTTTGAACTCTCACAACAATTTACTCATGAAATGTTTTTTTTTAAGTTCAAAAACTGCTGATTTTTCCTGCGTCATTAGTAATATTATGCTATTCATAATATTATTTATTATATATTTGTATAATAAATTGAAGTCTTTTTTTGTTTTTTTTATTGATCCATTCATAATTTTTCACCACATACAACTTTTTTTAAATCCAACAAATCTACGAATCTGAACATTTTTTTTTAATAATTTAAACCATTTTTTAATTCATTAACTTTTTTTTCGTAATTTAGTTGGTGTATTCATTATTTTTGTATTGGAAAAAAAAAAACAAAAAACTGCACTTTACAGGGCGTTACTCAAAAAAAAAAGGTGGTCGTCTCCAGAATTAAAAAATAATTTTTTTCTATCTTCGGTTTATGGGGCAGGGGCCCTTTGTTCCCAAAATATACTCTAGAGGGCGCTACGGATGACGGATCGTTAAAATAATATCATTTTTGAAATCCTGAGGAAACCTCCTTGTATGTTTCTACCCATACCAGGTTTAGGGCCCTGGGTGGCCCCGGCCCAAAAAACCGAAGATAGAAAAAAATTTCTTTTTTAATTCCCGAGGTTGCAATATTTTTTTTGAGGAACGCCCTGTAAAGTGTGGTTTTCCTCTTTTTTTTATTTATGTACGTTTTCTTTATTTTAACTATAGATTTCTCTAAGTGCATTGAGTAATAGAGAGCTACAGCTCACTTACACAACGACAAAATCTCTCTGCATATCTCTGATTTAAATGCATAATAAAAATTTTGATTTTAGCGATTTTTTGTATTGATTTTAGAGTTTTTTAAATTTTAGCGTTTGTTTTTTTTTTTTTGATTTTTGCAATGTTTTGGTAGTTTATAGCTACGAGTATTTAAGTATTTTTTTTGTGAATAGCATTTTTAAAGAATATTAGGGTAAGTTCAGTATTAGCCCTCTGCCTTATAGTAGCCTTTTTAGGGAGCATACATAGTTTTTTAGTAAAATTGCTGTAAATTTTTTTCGCGCCAATAATTTTGACAAGACCATTTTAAAATGTAGCAACATTTTGTGATTTTTATAGTTTTATTACAGTTTTTGGAAATCAAGACTAAAAAAAAGATTACTATCAAAAATTGTGAGATTATAAATCCAAAGAAAATACGCTATTAGCCGATTTCACCAATAATTAACATTTTTACCATATAAAATTCGACATATAGTATTATATAATATTAAAGATTAGCTTGTATTTTAATAGTTTTATAAAATCTTTGTTATAAAATTGATTTTTGATTTTAAATTGTGCAACATTTATTGGTCGTACGCAATACAAATAGCTTTCCGGGTTTCATTTCACTGAAATAACTAGAATTACAAACAAAATAGTTAAAATGGAACGACTTTTGCTTGAAAAATATAATAAAAACGAAAATTAAAGAAAAATTTTAAAATTAAACCAGCTTCTGGTTTAGTGTTTCCAAAAAAACGACTTTTTGAGAAACCAGCTTTTCCGTTAACCGAATGTGAAAAATCCGGTTAGTCGCTTAACCGCCCTTAATTAAATCAACATTTTTCTTAATAAAAACTTAACAAAATGCTTGTAAAAATTTGAAAATGACACTTAAGAATTTCGATTAGTTGGTTTTTTATTCAGGCAAAACAGCTTTCTATAAACGAATTACACTTTATTATATTCGAAACTAATAAAACACACTCAAAAAATTTTATAAGTAAACTTAAAAATTTCAAGGTAAACTTTTCTTTTTTAAGTGCCATATCGAAATGTTAGAAAATTGTAGAAATTGTAATTTAGCGATCTTTCGACTTGGTTCCAAAATAACAATTAGATATAATTAAAGGTATTTAAATAGTGCTTACATAAAAATGATTATAAATCTAAATATAAAACCACAAACTGTGGCAGATAAGGGATTAAGTTAAGATTCCCTCTATCACATATTAAAGTTTTGTTAATATCTGAGTGTTCTCACCCGAGGATTCCCTCATTAGTCCCAATCATTTTTTTCTCTTTTAAATATATAGCGTTTGTTTAAAACTTGCGAATTTTATAAATTACTAATCTTTACGCAGTTGGGGACAACAGTGCACAGTGGTAAAATACGGTCATAACTCTATAACTTCTTTCTTTATGAATTTAAATAGCTGACATTTGGTACATGAATAAAGAATATCGTTGACTTATATTCAAACGGAGCTATCTATTTTTTTTTTTTTTTTTTGAAAATGTTATGCCAAAATACTCACTGACGTAGCTGTCATCTATGGTATTAATTTCAAATTTTAAAGATCACTCTAACACAGTTTCATCTAACATAGTAACTACCCGAGTTAAAAAACTTTATATATATTCAGATATAATTTTATACAATTTCTATTTTTTTTTTTTTTTGAAAATGTTATGCCAAAATATTCACTGACGTAGCTGTCATCTATGGTATTAATTTCAAATTTTAAAGATCACTCTAACACAGTTTCATCTAACATAGTAACTACCCGAGTTAAAAAACTTTATATATATTCAGATATAATTTTATACAATAAAATGTTTCAATATATAGATTATTATAGTCCTATAAACATATTTGTTAAAGCATAAATATTTGTATATAATTGTATATAGCTTTGTGTTGTTTTAAATATATTTATATGGGAGTATATATAGCAATATATTATTTTATATTGTTTTATATACAATTATACTTAATATTCCCTATTATATATTACTATATATACAATATAGAGTTATATATGCGTTCATATATAATTCAACATAAATGTGCTTATAATTATATAAAACATCATGTGAACCAACATTAAGAATATTTTTTTTATAAGTTTTTATAAAGGCATATATTGTTACATACAAAATTATATAGAAATATATGAGGGGCATTTCAGATATGAATATATATGATCCTTTGCAAAGCTATATTCAATTATATGTGGTACCATAAGAACAATACTTTCTAAGTGATTTTAGATATAATTAATAAAATTCATGAGTTGAGATTTCTCAGTTAGTACACTTACAAAATTTTGATTTTTCTTCACAAGAACGACTCTAGCTCTCTCGCAACATAACACGACTTTTTTGATCCACGTTTTGATCTGATAGTGGTATATATTAGGATATTCCAATAAACGGGTATATCTAATTTGATCAAGTTATATGTAAGTTGATACAATTTAAATATAAATCAATTGATGACAGGCTTCTTCATATTTATTAAATGTTTCATAAATATGATGAAACTTCCATAACTTTTATGAAATGTATAATAAATATTAAAAATTATCCACAATTTTAAACGTTATAAGATCTAAAACAAATTTAGCACTAAAAATGAAGTCAACTTTATGATCTCTAAACTCACCTTGCAGGGTGACCATGTATTTCTCGATACGAAAATTTCTCGCATTAGATACAGAAACGGGGTGCAGACCAGAGACTGACATCATGTACACATAAAAAAAGTAACATATGTACATACTCAGATAAGTAAGAACTCATAGTACATGTTTTACATGTTGTACATGTTTTTTAAAAGGCCTGTATCTCCGAAACTAAACGATATAGACCAAAACGGACAACATTTTTGCTCCATGGGAGTATTAATTCACCCTGGGTGTAGTGTCGATGACTTCAATAAATGTAATTTACTGTTTAATAAAATAATACGTTTTGTTTACAAATTGAAGCCACATAAACATGTTTCGAGGCATATTTCTGATTTTTTGGGATGCAATTTTAATAATTTTGTTCGAATTCGATTGCTATTATTCTATCATAAAGTCATGCTCTCTAATTGCCCTGAATACGTACATAGACATTTTATACTCTTGAACACTGAAAGAAACCCTCAACTTTTGGAACCATTTACCCTTATCACTTAGATCTTTTGATCTATCTTTAAAAACATTCAAGTGTAAACTTGTAGAATATGCTTCGGTAAATGATATTTGATGTGCAAAAATTTTCAAAATTCTCTAAACTGCAATACTTTTTGTCATGTGAGTTTATGCCATTTTCTTTATTCTTTAATAATTCTTTTAAACTTTTTTCTTAAATTTTTGTAAATTAAACTTGCTATATACAAACTGTTTTATATTGTTAGAAAATAGGATATTTAAGGTTTTATAGTTTTAAGTGACATAATGAAGTTGATTGTTAATGTTGGTCTACCAACTATATATGGCCCGAAGGTCTCAATTGGTTTTTTGAAATAAATTAAATTAAATTAAATAGGCTAGGTCCGGGAAAGATCATTATGATTCTAAACTATGAAATTGTCAAAATACTTGAAGTGTACTTAATGTATATTATTATTACTTGTACATATTCATATACGTTGGATCACTAATACTTTAAAAGTACTCAAAATGATACTTTTGTCATTCTCTGGTGCAGACCTGTAAAAGATTATTCATTTCTAATATTAATAAAAGTAATTTAAAGGGTCGATTAAACAGTTTTTTCACTATCCTGAACATTTCTATAAACGTAGATAGCTCCGTTTGAATGTTAGCCAACGATGTATATTTTTAATATTTCTATGTTCAAAATGGGGCATTTTTTTTTTTTTTTTGGATATAAATTTTTTGCACATATAATTTAAGTATATTTTTTTATACTTCATTACTTTTTTTTCATTAATTTCATTTTCATTAATTATTCTTTACAAAAATTCGTTACAGTTGAATTGTAAATTAATAAAATTCATTATTCACTTTTTTTTTTAAAAAAAAAGATCGTTTTTTTAATGTTATTTTTTTTTTATTAATTAATATATTTCTTTTAGATAATTCATCAACTTTTTATTTCAATAAAAAATTTCTATAAATTAAAGCTGCTCAAAATATACAATTTGTTAGTACATATTTTAAAATTGGTCTTATTTATATAAAAAAAAAAAAAAAAAAAATTAAACAAAGAATTTCTTTACTAGCAAGAAATTGTAAATTGTAAAGCTAAATATTACAAAGAAAAAAGAAGAAAAATAAACAAATATATGTAATTTTCAGATAAATATAAATAAAAAACAAATTTTCAAAAAATAAGAAACCCTGATATTGGATTATTATAAAAAATGTTAAAAAAATGAAGAATATTTTTTTGCAAAACTTAAAGTTTTCTTTGCTACAATATTTTTTATATATTATTTTTTTTTCATATTCAAAATTGTTTTGCATTTAAAAGTGCAATTGTGTGTTGAATTGTTAAAATACATGATTTAAAAGATAATAATAAAAATTGTGTTGTTGTGATTGATCTTCTTTCGTTTGCGCATCAACGCCATTAATTTGGGATTTATGTTTAATATTATTATTGTTGGTGTTACTTTTTGTATCATCAAAGAATATATTGGAAAATATTATGAATACTAATGCCAAATAAAAGCATAAAATTATAATAACCGCTAAGGGATTTGTACAACAACAACTTTTCTTTGTGGCCATTTTATTATTAGGACGACGATTTACAATCATTGGAGCTGCTGTTAAAGTCGAGGAATTACTGTTGGTTGTTGTATTAATTGTAGTGTGATTATTGCTGTTGTTGTTGCTGTGATTGTGATTGCTGCTGCCATTGGTGGTTATTTTTGTGGTGGTATTATGTTGAATGCCATTAGTTTGTTTGGTCGTCTTGGCTTCATTGGCAGCAGTTGATTGCATTCCCTATTATATAACCGCATTTTCCACATAATTAGCTGGCAACATACCAGTCTTACCAGTACGTTCAACACGACCAGTCATCCAACCTGCATCAATCGATTCAACTTCGAATATGATATCACCTTCACGGAAACTAACCTCATCTACATCTTGTGCTTCATAATCGTATAAGGCCCGATATACACGCTATAGAGAAAATAGAGCAAAACATTAATCATGTAGATTTATTACAAAACATTGTTTTCAACAAAAAAAAAAAAAAAAAAAAGAACACACTCAGAAAATTCTTCCCTTAACTAAATGTCAGTCATTATTTGGGTAGTAAACGATAATAGTCATTTTAACCCTAATTGTGATAATTTTACTATGGGGAAATGTCAACTCACTATTTTTGACAGTCATTAAAAAAAAATAACTAACCAAAAATACCACATTTTAGTAACAGTTGTTTTGCGTAGTTATTTTCGCAAAAAGCTGCAAAAATAATGAAATGCGTGTATAAGTAAGTTTTAAATATTTTTATTGTAATATTATTTTTTTTGATTACACAAAATAGAAAACAAATTAAAAACCTCAACTTAAATATTAATTATATTAAAATTAATTACACAAAAAAAAAAAAAAAACTATAGGTAACATTGCCTAAAATTGTTAGGGTGATTTCACCTATTTTCTAGGGCAACAACATAGAGTTGACTTTAATGTTCTAAAAATCACCTATAAGCATTATAAAATTACCTTGAAAAAATTGGTGAATCACCAATTTTAACGTTATCAAAATATAGGCTATATTACTTTAGTATTAGGCATTTCATATTACAAATATCCCCCAAATAATACAAATTTTTATTTAATTATATTTGATTTATAAAAAAATAATGAAAAAGCAAAATAATTTCACGAATTATTTCGTTATATTTTCTATATAAAAAAGTCCTTACAATCTGCGAGTTTTCACTATTAAAAAAAAGTTCTCAGAATCTCAAGTTTTTAATAAGGTACCTCCGAATCTGAGGTTCTTTCTATAGGAAAAAGTCCTCAGAATCTGAGGTTTTTTTCTATATTAAAAAGTCCTCAAAATCTGAGGTTTTTTCTGTAGGAAAATGTCATCAGAATCTGAGTTTTTTTCTATAGGAAAAAGTCCTCAGAATCTGAGGGGTATAAAAAAAGCCACATATTCTGGGGACTTTTTCCTATAGAAAAACCCTTAGATTCTGAGTACTTTACTATGGAACAACCCTCAGAATCTGAGGTTTTTTTCTATAGGAAAAAGTCCTCAGAATCTGAGGTTTTTTTTATAGAAAAAAAGTCCTCAGAATCTGAGTTTTTTTTCTATAGGAAAAAGTCCTCAGAATCTGAGGGGTATAAAAACAGCCACATATTCTGGGGACTTTTTCCTATAGAAAACCCCTTAGATTCTGAGTACTTTACTATGGAACAACCCTCAGAATCTGAGGTTTTTTTCTATAGGAAAAAGTCCTCAGAATCTGAGGTTTTTTTTATAGAAAAAAAGTCCTCAGAATCTGAGTTTTTTTTCTATAGGAAAAAGTCCTCAGAATCTGGGGACTTTTTCCTATAGAAAAACCCTCAGATTCTGAGTACTTTACTATGGAACAACCCTCAGATTCTGAGGACTTTTTTTTAATAGTAAAACCCTCAGATTCTGAAGAATTTTATCTATGACAAAACCCTCAGCTACTGAGGACTTTATCTACAGAGTACATTTTCCTATAGGAAAATTCTTTTTTTTTTTAAATATATTAAAATACTGTTACCGAAATAACTAAATACTGCTATCACTAAAATACCGTTACTGAAATAATTTAAATAACGTTATCTATCCTTAAAATACCATTACCGAAATAATCTGACAAAATCTGAGGAATTTTACCTATACAAGAACCCTCAGACTCTGAAGAGTTTTTTCTATAGAAAACCCTTTTTCTATTATTTCGGTAATGATATTTTAAGGATAACGCTATTTTAGTTATTTCGGTAAAGTATTTTAAGGATATTGGTATTTTAGTTATATCGGCAACGGTATTTTCCGCATAACGTATGTTAATTATTTTGGTAACGGTGTTTTAGGAATAAATAACGTTATGGATATTGAATCCATAACGTTATTTACGCGGTTTTGCCTGCCATCATTGCAATAATTGGAAATCTTTATTTTGTGCCTAAAATAATAAATTCAATGAAAATGAAAATTATTCAAGTTCGAGGCCATACTCTATATTTCTTCATTAGGATATTGTCCTAACAAATAATCTATAGAGTTTTTTGTTTTCAAATTTATTATTTGACCCTTTCAGAAATGTGTTGATAGATCTATTTCGGGAATTTTCTAGGTTCCCATCATCAGAACACGTTTTGAAAGCGGTAACAATCCCATGCCAAACATAAAACATACATATGAACTAGTTTACTCACTACATGAGAACAACATAAATATAAAAAGGAGAGAGAAACAAAAAAAACGTGTATTGAATATCCACCAGAGGTGGATCTTGCACATCAAACAAGTTTTCAATTATTTTTTTGATCAATGGTTATAATCTTTAACTTCAAACTCATATGTATATTAGTTCTCATGTAGTGAGTAAACTAGTTCATATGTATGTTTGATGTTTGGCATGGGATTGTTACCGCTTTCAAAGCGTGTTCTGATGATGGGAACCTAGAAAATTCCCGAAATAGATCTATCAACACATTCCTGAAAGGGTCAAATAATAAATTTGAAAACAAAAAACTCTATAGATTATTTGTTAGGACAATATCCTAATGAAGAAATATAGAGTATGGCCTCGAACTTGAATAATTTTCATTTTCATTGCACAATTAAAGGTCGAAAAAAACATAATTTTTATTTTAATAAAAATTATAACAAACTTATAATAAATTCAATATATATATAATCATATGTATACAAAATCATGTTACTAACCACGAAAATAATCTAATTGTTTATTATTTTTGGCAATAAAAACAGCAAAGAATTTTTTTTTTTCAATTGTATATTATATACGGGGTGATTAAGTCACGACCCGCCGAATTTCACTAGCGTATTCCTTGGCTTATTTCATGAACTTATGTCCACTACGACCATCCCCGAAAATGCAAGTGTGCGAAATGGCAGCGGTTTGAAAATTTTCGGATTGGTGGTGGGAAGGTAGTAGGGTAAAATTGCTAACTTCTGAACCAGTGGTCGGATTTTTTTTTGTTTTTGGTCTTGTTGGAAATACAAAAATAGTATTAAACTATTTGTAGTGATAGATCTTGTATAAAATATCCAAAATTTAGACTGGGTTCGAAAAATATTAAGATTTCAGTAAGAAGTTCTCATACTAAATTTTAAATTTTGTTCAATACATACGAATTGAAAATATCGCAAAACTCATTATCAATAGTCCAGGGTATAATTTTTAAATTGTCTTTGGGCTCAGAATCCGAATCTGTATTCAAAATTCCTCCAAGTCACCAAGTTTTAAAAAACACGTTTTTTTACGTTTTATCTTCTCTTACTTCAACCTCGTTACGGCTTCTAAAACTACTACTCGTAATTTTAAAAATACTTTTTGAATCTATCAGAAATCTAATTTAGTTTCATATAAGTATAGAATGTTGTATTGTATTCAGATATCAAGTAAATTCAAAAGAGTCCTGTTGACACATGAAAACATATGAAAAGAAAATTTATTCGCGGAGTAGTAACGTCCCGAATACGGCAAAAAAACGTGTTTTTACAATTTTAGGTTAAAATATCGCAAAAACTTGATAACTTGGAAGGGCTCTGATTTCAGATTCGGATTCAGTGTAGAAAAGAAAATTTAAAAAGTATACTCTAAACTATAGGTTTTGAGTTTTGCAAAAATTAAAATTCGTATGTATTGAAGAAAATTAAAAATTTAACTATTTTTAGAAAATAATATGATAGTTTTTTACTCAAATCTTAATATATTTTGACCCCATGACGAACCCACTTAGAATTTTTGATATGTTACAAGAATTTGATCTATCACCAGAAAGTGTTTAAGAAAATTCAAAAATATAGTTTTTCTCGTAGTATCTGCGTTTTTGCAAACTTTCTGGAAAGAGAAATTATCTAAAAGTAGAAGATTCAATCTTGCATGGAGATAAAATTTGAAAAAAAAACAAAACTTAAAAGTTAGAGTGGTGTAAACAGTAGGTATTTTTCTTAGATTGCTTAAGTGGGTTTACTAGATTTAGATTTTTATTTTTTGTTTCGTATTTAAATAGTTTAAACTTTTTCTATACGCTATGAAAATTTTGGAGAAAAAAGTCGCAGAAATAAAAAGTTACAGCTTGTTAAACAACCTCCTTGCCCTATATTACTTTAAATGTTTTTTTTTTTTTTTATCAAAACGAGATATTGAAAATCGTGTGGACCGATTTGTGTTTTGCCATTTTTACCATTACTACAAACGATTCACAGTAGCATTATATTTTTTTTTTTTATTATTTAAAAGACTAGCAGGTGAATTCTTTTGGATGGTCCTCCAGATTCGATGAAATTCGGATATAAGATATAGGGGAGCGAAATCCAATCGCAAATTTAGGTGAAAAAAGGGCACATCGATTTTTTTGCTGGAGATCACATATTTGTGCTTAAGAAACAAAATCCCGCAAAAATTAAAAAATCCGCTTAGCCGTTTTTGTAAAAAATGTATTTTTGTACTTATAATATAACTGTTTTTGCAAAATTCCTAATTTAGAAAAAAAAAATCTGATTGGCACTTAAAAAAATATATACTAATTATATTTCTCAATAATTAGGCAGATAACTGTAAAATAAAAACATATTTTGCAACGATGCATTAGCCGGAAGTAATAAAAAAGATGCTCATAATTATAAAAATTGCATAAACCCTCCAATCTATTCTGTTGACAAAGATAGAGAAATAATAGATATTATTTCACCTCCGGAGCTGCATTTGTTACTAGCGCGGGTAAATCATATATATAAACATATGTTAGTTGAACAATACTCTTAAGATTGCTAATCCCACATTCTGTCAACTCATAATCGACGATCGCCGATGCTTTGCCACTACTGTGACGATTCTATTTTTCTCTCTGGGAAGTTATTAGTGGACTAATATATTTGTCACAAACTCATTTGTTAGTAGGATTTCTATGTATTAAAAAAAATACATTTGGGGGTAAGTGAAAAATTTGGGGGTGAAATGGTAATATTAATATAATAAATTTTACAGAAATTTATTTTTATTAGCAGATAAGTTACAAAAGAAAGAGATAAGAAAAAAATATAAAACTAACAAGGGAAGTCTCCCGATCTTAATGAAATTCAGGCAGACAAAAATAAGTTACACGTATTTTTTTTGTAGCTGCCCAATCTCATGTTTAGCCGTTTAAAAATGGAGTCAAAGAAGTCTAAGAAGACAAGAATGCAGCAAA
>CM037853.1:80707936-80967936 GCA_021234595.1 Delia radicum | reverse complement strand
AATTTTCGTTCGTACTGTTAATGGATTGATTCTATTAAATTGAAATTATTGATTTAATGAAAAATTTCATTGATTTAAAGAATAATTTCATTGATTTAACGAATAATTTCATTGATGGGATAAATAATTCAATTGATTCAATTACTATTTTTAGTTTAATATAATGAAAAATTTAATTTATTCAATGAATAATTTATTTGATTTAATGAATAGTTTTATGGATTTAATGAACGAGTTCATTGATTTAATAAATAAATTTATTGACTTAATGAATTATTTCATTGTTTTAATGAATAATTTCATTTATCTAATGAATAATTTCATTGATTTAATTGATAATTTCATTGATTTAATGAATAATTGCATTGATTTAATGAAATAAGTGTATTGATTTAATTAATAATTTCATTGATTTAATGAATAATTTCATTGATTTAATGAATACTTTCATTGCTTAAATGAATAATTTCATTGATTTAATGAATATTTTATAGATTTACTAAATACTTCCATTGCTTTAATGAACAATTTGATTGGTTTAATGAATATTTCATTGATTTAATGAATAATTTCAGAGATTTAATGAATAATTTAATTGATTTAATGAATAATTGCATTGATTTAATGAATAATTTTCAGCAAAAATAGGCAATAGGCAAATATGTTATACATAGATGCCGTATTTTTTGGGGCACTTTTTATCGTTTTATTTTGAGATGTTCCAGAAGCCGAGATTTGTAAATTTTTTTATATTGATTAAAAATTGACATAATCATCCACAAATTTTTGTAGCATTTTCTAGTGGAAATTTAAGGAACTAAAGAAAAAAATTGAAAATATTTTAAAAATATGAATTTAATATGGAAAATTTCTGAAAATATCTGAAAAAGTGTCTAAAATTAAAAATAAATTGAAATTGAAAAGAATCGCCAAATAAAAATAAATTCGTAATATTGAAAAAAACACAAAGATAAAAAATTACAAAAATTAAAATTTTTTCCGAGATATATAAGTTTTAAATTTCATTTAGGTGATTTTTTAAATTTTCACAATTTGTTTTTAATATTAACGATTTTTTTTTTAATAGGAACGAAAATCAATGAAGTTTTTCATTATAATAATGAAAAACCCGTTTTCCCTGAATGTAGTTTTTCCAACTTTCGATAACAACACAGGCATAAAAATACAATCGGCACAGTGTTGGCAAAGCGTCAGCGAGGGTCGGTTGGCAAAACGTGGGATTAACAATCTTGACAGTATTCTCCTATTACCCGATTTATAACAATCGCCAACCATTGGTTTAAGCGAAACTGCCATCGTTGGCATAAAGTTGGTAATTAAAAAAAATTTGAAGCTTTTAAAATAGCTTAAATTAAAATAATTTTGAGAAATATTTAAAATATTTAAAAAGCAGCAAAAGTTCGGCCTTACATTATATTTAAATGTGTAAAATATATTAAAATATGTATTTAAAAAAATGCTTCTAATTGGTTGTAATATTGGTAAAAACAATGCTGGCAAAGAATTTTGAGGGTGGTACTGGCAAAACACATGCTTTACAAACAAAATAGTGTTTTCCTATTACAATATTATTTGTACCTTTGGTAATATTTAACACGTTAGGTTTTAGAAAAATTCGCAGTGTTTGCCAGTAAAAAATTTTTTTCTACCTGAGAAGTTTGTACTATTTTTTTTTTATATACCATTGGAGTCATTCCCATCTAATTTCCTACAATGTTTTGTTTATAAAAATATGCAGCGTATATTAATTAATTTAGCCGCTTTATTATGAACATAAATAAATTCAGTCATCATCACATCATTTAACAAATATCTGACCGCAAATGCAGCCACAATATTTATTATTTCGAATAATTCTAATAAAACCTCAACACAATGATAAATATCGAAAAGTTATATTTTTAATTTTCGAAGAAAATCTCAATAATTTATTTATGTACATAAAGATTATCCAGTATCAATATTGTTTTTATTATAATATTGCTTTTAACTTGATTCAATGGAATTGAATAAGCAAATACACAAGATTTGCAAATGAAAAATTACACACGGAGAAAAATTTAGCTATTTTCAAATTAAATTCGGTTAAGACGACTCAAATTCGCTTATTACGAATTCACTGGTACAACTAAACAATAGTTTTCACAACAAAGTTCAGTCAGTTCCACTGAATTTTAGTTACAACACCCAAAATATTTATAAATCTAATATAAATATAGTTGTACTAACTGAATTAATAAGTTCACTTCGAATACTATGTAGGTAATGACCACTGCAAATGTAGTTAAAAACAAAAGAAATTTCACTTAAAGAAAGGACGACTTACATTTCAGTAAATTCAACTAATATTGTCATTTGTTTTTTAATGTTCAAAAAATGAACCACAATTGTAGTAAAAAATACACATTTTTTTTTTTTTTTTATTTTTTTAAAGAACAAAAAACTACTGTACAAAATTAATGTAAAATCATTAAACAGTCATTTGATGTGGTTTGTTTTTTTTAAATGAACTAAAATGTGTTTTTTATAAAGGTTTGAAATGGAATAAAAAACAGATGAATTTTTTAAATTGACAGGAAATTTACTTTATTCGAAAGATAATCTTCTGGCATTATAATTTAAATATGAATTCCGGCATATGACCGCCACGGCTGGCTCGGACGTAGTCCAACATTTGTGGCCGTATATTGGCAATAACGCGGCGAATGTTGTCTCCAAGTGGTCAATCGTTTCGGGCTTATCTGTGTAGACTAGCGACTTCACTTATCCCCACATATCCAGCGGCGTTAAATCGCACGACCTTGGAGGCCAATTCACGGGTCCGAAACGTGAAACTATACAGTTGCTAAACGTTTCCTTCAATAAATCAATTGTGGCACGAGCTGTGTGACATGTTGCGCAGTCTTGTTGAAAACACAGCTCCTGCACATCATGGTTGTTCAGTTGATGAATAACGTTAGCTCTTACAGACCAATTTCGATATTACCCACAATTTAAAAACTCTATGAAAAATTACTTTTAAAAAGAATTAAAGAAGTCATTGATCGTAATAACACAATTCCCAAACACCAATTTGGATTTAGAAATAAACACTCCACTATAGAGCAAGTTCATCGGATCACACACGTTATAGAAAAGGCTCTAGAAGAAAAAAAGATATGCTCTGCCATTTTTCTGGATGTTTCCCAGGCGTTTGATAAGGTTTGGCATGAAGGACTTATTGCAAAACTCGCATCTCAACTACCCATCAGTTACTGTGACCTGCTTAAAACGTATTTAGAAGAAAGATATTTTCGAATAAAACATGAAGAAGTATATTCAGATTTAAAAGAAATAAAGGCAGGCGTTCCACAGGGAAGCATTTTGGGACCAATTCTGTACCTTTTATACACGTGTGATGGTCCAGAGTTAGAAAATACAACAATGGCAACTTTTGCTGATGACACAGCTATTCTCTCAGTAGCGGCAACTGTCGATGAATCAACACAAACCCTACAAACTGCTCTCGATCTGGTAATAGAATGGACGAACAAGTGGAAATTGAAATTAAACGCAACTAAGTCTGTACATATAGACTTTACAAACAAACCCATAAGACATATTCCAATAGTAATAGATAATGTAGAGCTGCCCTATGGAAATAAAGGGAAATATCTCGGCATGACCTTAGATGTAAAACTCCGATGGAAGGAACATATCAAAACCAAATGTGTGGAACTCGAACTTAAATATAAAAAGTTAAAATGGCTAATAGGAAGAAAGTCAACGCTATCCATCGAAAACAAGCTATTAATATACAATCAAATGCTAAAACCAATATGGACATACGGTGCACAAATCTGGGGCTGTGCTGCAAAAAGTCATATAAATACAACGTTTTCAAAACAAAGTTTTGAAAAACATCGTCAATGCACCATGGTACATCCGAATATCAGATCTCCATCGTAACCTGAGTGTGGAAATGGTATCCTCTGTTATTCATAATCTTGCAACAAAACATCATGAAAGGCTGCAAGAACATGTCAACCCGGGAGCATCATCCCTGGTTAATATAACAGGAATTGAGCGCCGACTCAAACGTATAAAACCCTACGACCTCGTCAGAACCGTTAATGTCGTCCCTTAATGGCATTACGTATCAACACACCATATATTTTTCATCATAAAATATATATATATTTTTATTAACCAATCTATATGAAATAAATTGCTTGTTAGCTTTTATTAAACTAGTTGCAGTAATAAATAAATAAATAATGAAAAAAAAAATTTGAAATACAGTTGAACCTCGATTATCCGGGTTGCACGGGACCGGACTCAGCACGGATAATCAAAAACACGGTTAATAGAAGTTATTTATTTTTCCGGAATTTCAACTCTTTGTACGTAGGTGAAAAGAAAAAACAAGCAAATAAATATGTGTGCTGCACGGATGATAGAGGTGAAGCACGGTTAATAGAGGAAAAAAATAATGGCACGGATAACAGAGGTAAACACGGTTAAAGGAGGTATAAATCAACCCACAAGCATGCCGGTTAACAGATGTACCCGGTTAATAGAGGCCCGGATAATCAAGGTTCAACTGTATAAAAAAAAAAAAAATTGATGAACGAAAAAGTCAGTAATCATGGTTGTATAGCGGTCACCATTGACGGATAGACTGACGGTCTTCCTCTACGCTGCGCTCTACAGCAGCAGTGACTTCTTCTGTACTCACTGTACAACGTTTCTGTGGATGCATATTATCATTTAGAGTAAACGTGGTGCGAAAACGTTCCATAGTTAATCGAATTAATTGCTTTGATGGACGATTAAGTTGACCATAAAATGGACGCAGTGAACGATACGTATTTCAAACAGAACCATGATTTTCAAATAAATTTGCATAATTTGGAAGTGTTGTTCAGGCGTCAGTCTATTCATGTTGAAATGCCAAACCAAACTAAACATAAATAACCTGACAGCTGACAAAATGGCCGCCAGTTAAAGAAAAGTTGCCAACTTAAAGTTATATACCTGTATAAAAAAAACACCCTACTAACACCCAAGGTTAGTAAAAATTTAATTTGTCCTACAAATGACTGACATTTACATTAAAAATAAAGAAACTGTATTACAAATCAAACCAATTGCATATTTTTAAAGGCAGAAGTTCCCTGAGTGTTGTTACCATTTAAAATACACTTTTCAATTCGATTGGCACTTTATTTCTCTGTGTGTAAAATCGTTTCTTTTTTTCAATCAAAAAATCAACAGGATAAATTAAAAGTCAATAGTAAAAGTTGGCCAAAATGTGAGTGTGTGTAGCAAATATGAAAGAATTGTCGTATTTCTTGTACAAAAAAAAAAAAAAAAAAAAGCCAAAAGGTATTTTGTAATATTTTTTTTTTTTTTTTTTTGTTAATACCTTCAATGAACTTAAATACACATAAACATTACAAATCCGATTTGAAAGATTATATTATTTTGTATATTTTAACACAACAAGCCAAAACAACAAAATTCTAATATGTTTATTGTTGTAAGTATATTTAACAAAAAAAAAAAAAAAAAAAAAAAAGATAAATTTTTGTATGCACGAGTTATATCGTTGGGTTCGGTGTAATAAGGGCATAACTACATTTTGTTAACTCATTAAAGACATGCCATAGATCCGCTTGACATTTTTAACCAAACTTTACAGTTACACTGCGTTACAAATGATTTTTGCTATTTTTTCTAATATTACAAAAAAAAAAATTATTTTTCACTGTTTTTAAAAGTGTGATAACTGATCTCCTATTGTGTACAATTTAAGAGATTACTTAATAATATTTAAATTGTAAATTGACAAAATTCAAATACACGCAAAAAAAAATATGGTTGAGGGAACCATGTTCGAAGAGCATAATACAATTTTGGATTTATGATTGCGACAACCATGTTACTATGGTTGTGATAACCATACTCTTATTTGTTTCTGTATCATAATATTATAATTAGATTACCATATTATGGTTCCAAATAGATCCCAATATTATCATATTAATGGTTCTGGACATTTTTAGGAATTATCATAATATGAGCCCTACAGTATTCTCCTAGCATTCTGTTGAAGATGGATTAAAAATATATGCATGTTTTTTAATAGTATATTTATTTAATAATTTACACATTTAAATAAACGTAGGTTTCGAATAATATAAGTAATCAAATTGTCTTTGCGCTGAAGAATAAGCTTTGTGAAATATTCTGTCAGCTATACAAGCATTTAGCACGCTTAAAATTATTGTTAAGAATTCACAATACATTTATAATGATCAAACCATGTTTGCAACAATCACAATATTTACATTTTAACCATATTATAGTCCTAGTTATCATGGTATGATCATGGAAAAGAATTTCGTCATCATTTATTACAATATTATGCTTGTTGCAAACATATTATGATTATTTCCTACTACAGCCTTAAAAGCACGTGTATTTCGTTTACATTTGTCCTTCATATTTATTTATATATTTTTTTTTTTCTTTAACAATAATTAAATAAATCACTTTTTTATCACTTGATACTAAATTTGTAATACTTGTATGTCCATATAATAATCAATAACTTTATTTAAGGGGTCCGCGACAATTGAACTTTTGCTATTACTTCCAGGGTAGACCGGGTTGAGACTGCAAACTTATTACTTCCTCCACAAAACAAATCGCCATTACAATTAACACCACTACGTTGTTTGTCTATTTTAAATGTCTTTATGTTTAATATTATTAAATTTGTTTCTCACAACTTCTTTTCACAAAATCTCAAACAAGAATGACACTAAAAGAGCGAAGACGCTCATAAAAACAGACTGATCATCTTATAGTTGGTGCAACTATAATATGGATAGAGGAATATGATAATAAATACACAATACAATAATATGATAACTGAGAAAAAAAGAAATATTTACTAGAACATGATGAAAGCAACCATGTTATTGGTGAAATATGATTGATACAATAATAATTTAATTGAAACAACAATTTATGGTTGTAGGAAAAAGAGTTTTGTGGCCGCATTCATATTGCAATCAAATTTTTTTGCTACGTGAAAACATACAATATCACTTGCCTAAGAAGAAATGTTATACTGATTACAAAGTTTTCTGAAATAAAATAGTTAAAATTGTCTTACAATCAATGATTTTGACATACAACCAAATTAATGCTGTCATACTTCAATAATTGGTAGAAAGTACCAATACTGAATTAAAAAGATAATTTTGGTAATGAAACAAATTATATAATATAATTGAAGAAAAAAATTAAAAGTAGCGTTCTTTCATTTATTTTTTTTTATTTAATTTTTTGTTTATTTCAATTACTTTTTTTTTATTTCATTTAATTTTATTATTGAATTTTTTTTATTTTATTTGATTTATTTTTTTTTTTATTTTATTTATAGAGCAATTCCATTTAATATCATCGTGAAATTAATCGATGTTTTCCGATTTTGATAAAATTTTGTGAGTGTGTGCGGTAGTGAACGCAAGTATTAAAAAAAATTTTTTTTTTTTTTTGGAAAACTCTGGCAACCCTATAGCTTCAAATTATGGGGTAGGGCCTTCACTTAAAAGGTCATAACTTTTGATGTGTAAAAATATCGACAAATTTTTTTTGTCGATAAAAAAAAAAATTAATAAAAAAAATTTTACACATTTTTTTTTTTCAACTAGTGCTTGTTTCGTGAATGGTAACATTTAGTTCATGTCTAATTTGACAGATAATTAGTTTTATCCTTCCGCTGAACGAATATGGTCCGTATGTTCGTTATCTTGTGAAAAAAGTGAAAGAAACTGGCATCCTCATCGATAAACCAAAGCGTGAAAAGCCAAAAACAGTGCGTACACCCGAGAATATTGCTGATGTGGCAGAAAGTGTGCGTGAAGCGCCATCAACATCAATTCACCGTCGTTCTCAACAATTGAACATTTCGGAGACATCATTGCGACGAATTTTGCATAAAGACCTTGGTATGACGGCATACAAAGTCCAATTAGTTCAGGAGTTCAAAAAAAAAGTTATTTGGCGGACCCTTTATATACTTTATATATATATATACATGAAAGTATATATTATCTGATATATAACTATATCAATTATATATGATGAGATAAAAAGATCAACTTATATATATCATAAGATATAATGATATATGATATTATATAGCGCTATATTAGAAATTATCGCAAGAATTAATATGAGACGTAAATATATATCATTACATATGGCCACATATATAATTACATATATACAATTATATCCAGCTATATATGACTATATATAAACTTTTTTTGTCGGAATCTATTTTTTTTCGCCCTTCTTTCTAAATATATTGTTAATATCTTGTATCATGCCCTTTAACATTTAAACCAACGTTAATTGATTGACCAAGTTACACATAACATTCAAATAATGTGTTGAACGTATCTAAAAAAAAAAAAACTCAGTGTGTGGCGGTAAAATTGTTGTACTTTTTTCATTAGTTTTAAAACACCAAAAAAAAAAATTCAAATAAAACAAATTTGTCAAACAAAATAAAATACTCTTAAGTGCTCAAGTGTAACCAATTCTTAATGGTATTAAATAAATGTTGGGCTGGAAACAATATGAACGAATAAACGTCAGACAGACGGACAGACGGACAGACAGACAGACTGACAGACAACAACAACAACAACAACAACAACAACAACATAATGAAAACGTATAAAAGTCACACATAATATAGGCTGTCCATTACATCTCTTTTAAAGAGAACATGATCTCTTTTTGTGTTCGTATCTTTTTGTTCACTCTCTTTTTTTGGTGCGGTAGTTTTTTGTCCAACAGTGCTCTTTATGTACTCTATTTCAAAAAAAAATCCTAGATTGATGGAATTTTATTTATTTAGTAGGAATTCGCCACAGAAATCGGAGCTATGGACTTTTTCTCGGCATCTCGATAACACGCTCTAATTGTTTACTGTGTTAAATCTGTTGACAAGTTAAATCTGTCATTCTGTCAAAAGCAAACCGTTTGCTATCAAATCAAATACAAATTGTTTATTGTTATTTGCAAAGAGTAACAAGAGAAGACGAAAATGATTGATGAAAAAGAGAAAATCAGCTGTTTCATACAAACTCGTATAAAACTCGTCTAATTATGATAACCTACTAAAGGAGTGCAGCAATAAAAAAAGCACTGAAATTGGACTAATGTTCTGTCTCTTTTCATTAAGTTGTCAATCGGTGTCGCCTCTTGTCTTTGGTTATTTGTTTTTCCACGCTGCAGCGTGGTTGCTTTGTGTAAAGCCTTAAAGTTAATGGTTTAGCTAGTTTAATAAGCAATAAGGTAATCTATTTTTTTAACTTTGATTATTATTTTATATTTATATAAAAACTTTTTTCGTAGCCTAGAGATGAGCAAAAGAAAATGTGTTTTTAACCATGATTTACAAACAAAATACAAATCGTTCATTGCCAAACCAGAACTTGCAAAACATGAAGCATTCTGCACGATTTGCAACACCAAAATCTCGATTGCAAATAAAGGACGATATGATTTGGAGCAACATATTGGTTCGCAAAGGCACAAACAATCATTACAGGCAGGTGAAGGTTCGAGTAGTTTGACCCAGTTTTTTATACCAAAATATACAAAGCTGGATGACAAGGTAGCTGCTGCAGAAGGTACCTTAGCTTTCCATACTCTTAAACACCATTTCAGTTTCCGTTCCACCGACTGCAGTTCAAGTTTATTTAAAGAAATATTTGAAGATTCCCAAATTGCAAAACTGGTTAGGTCTGCGCATACAAAAACCAGGGCAATTGCAAAAAATGTAATAACACCTTTTTGTATTGAAAATATTAAAAAGGAAATTTCCGAAATTCCATATATATCTGTTTCTACAGATGGAAGCAACCATGGTTCAATTAAAATGTTTCCATTATTAATCCAATACTTTAATGCAAAAACTGGAATTCAAACGAAAATGTTACATCTGAATAATTTACAAGATGAAAAATCCGAAACCATAGCGAATTATATAATAAAATATTTAACAAAATTTAATTTGTTAGAAAAGTGTATTGCATTTTCCGCAGATAACTGCAATACGAATTTCGGTGGAATAAAGAGAGCTGGCGAAAATAATGTTTATTGCAAATTGAAATCAAAACTGGAAAAGGATTTAATTGGAATCGGATGCCCAGTTCACATTACTTCTAACTCAGCCAAAACTGGGTTTGATTCGTTTCCTGTTGATGTAGAATTGATTTGTATAAAAATCTTTAATTTTTTTTCAATTTACACAGTAAGAACCGAAAGTTTAAAGGAATTTTGCAGCTTCACTGAAATAGAATATAAAAATTTGCTAGGACATTCAGGCACACGATGGCTATCATTATTTCCCGCAGTGAATCGAATTCTAGAAGTTTTTCCAGCTCTAAAATCTTATTTTTTATCTATTGATAACTGTCCAGTTATTCTTGAACGATTTTTTAAGTCAAACTTAAGTGAGGCGTTTTTGTACTTTGTACATTCATTGCAATATGTATTTCACGAAAGAAGTAAAGAGATGGAAATGGAAACAAATTCAATCTTGGAGGTATCGTCAATCGTGAAATCTTTGAATACCACTTTAAAGTGCAGAATTGACCAGAACTTTTTGCCAATTTCCACAAATACCATATTACTTGAATTAATCAGGAACGGATTTGAAGCTGAAGTTAATTCTTTTAAAAATGATTGTATGAAGTGCTACCGAAAATCATTGGAATACCTCGAAAAATGGACAATTCACTTGGATGAGTTCAGTTGCTTCAATTGGATGAAATTGGACGAAGTACCTGAGTGGACATCAGTTGAACGTACGGTCAAATATATATCTTCGAAAGGTGTCGAATTAAGTTTCAATGATTCAAAAGGTTTTGACCAGTTTTGTAACTTAAAAAATTTTGTGGCCGCGAAACTATCTGATACCGATGATGAATTTAAAAAACTAATATCAAGTGCAAAATGGTTAAAGTTTTTTGAAAATAATAATAATTCAGAGTATTATTCGGAACTCCTAAAAATTTGTCAATTTTTTTTTTGCATACCAGGACAAAATGCAAATGTCGAAAGAATATTTTCTTTAATTGGGGCACAATGGACGAAAGAGCGGAACAAACTCAAAATTTCAACCATCAGATCGATTCTCACGGTTGTATACAATCTTAAGGATTTAAAATGTAAATCTTTTAAAGATTTAATTATTAACGATAAAAAATACTTAGCCCTAATAAGTAGCTCAAAAAAGTATAATTCCGATTCATCAGAATCAGAATCAGATATTGATCTCAATTAATTTTTATATATTAATTTATTTTGTTTATGTTTTTTTTAAGAAAATGTGATTTTTGAATTTATTTTGTTTATTTTTTTAAGAAAATGTGATTCTTTTTGTTTTTTATTGTTTTATTATATATTTATTTCGTTGTTTCTATCATTAATAATAATTAATTAATTAATTATAACAGCAATAAAATTATTAATTATTTAATAAATAATTTTTTTATTGTAAACTCTTTTTTAGTTAAAATGTTCTCTTTTTTTAGAACGAAAGTTCTCTTTTGAAAATAAGTCATATGGGAACCCTAACATAATAAAGAGAATTACAACAAATACATAATACTAAACTTCATACATGTCGGATCGATAGTGACTAATTGACAGAGTTTTCAAAGAATTGATGTCATAAATTGATTTTGAAATTTCAAAATTGAATAATGTGTTCAAAGGTATCCTTAACTCAATCCACTGGACATTTTTCAACTAAACTTTGCAGATATATGGAAATATAAGCTACCAAAGACTCATTCCATATAAAATCATCAAAAAATATCCAATGTTCGACCTCTACCCGCTTCAATTTTAACCAAACTTGGTACGAAACGTAAGTGTTATCGTACAAGTTTTGGGCTGTTTGTAAAATGCATATATGATCATATTTGTTTTAAATAATCATATATAATCATATATGATCATATATATTTTTTATATAATCATATATGGTCATTCATATTCGTACATACTAGAAAAATATACATACCTACATTTCCATACATGGACAAATATGGGCATACAGTAGTGGTCAAAACATTTGGAACTGAGATCGCATTTGTTGTTTTCATTGATTTATTTTCTTCAAATCACACTTAATTACTAAAACTTATTTTTTACATATTCTGCATACATTGTTTTATGTTAAACAAATAAAAAAAAATAATTCCGTTAAATTAAAACAACCAAAAAAACTATTATTAATAGATGTATTCAAAATGCAGGTGTTCAAAACATTTGCAACTCTCATTATTCTTACTCTTAACGAAACAATTTAAACTAACAAATGCTATAACGGTAATCGCATTCCTTTTTAATATGAGTTTCAGGACGTTACATTTTTTAAACAAATTTATTATAATTATGGTTCTTTAATAGTTGTAATAAGATGTTGAAAGCATAAACATCGTAAGAATAATTTTTGTAAAAAATAGCAGAAAATAAATACAATTCTGATTTTAAATCAAAAGTTTTAAATAATTTTTAAAATGGACTTTCCCAAAAAGAAATTTCTATAAGCCCCACTTCCCAAAATCAACAATTTGCCGCATTGTTGTGGTAACATCCAACACAACTCATAAAGGTGGAAGACCCCGTATTACAACTGTAAGAGAAGATCGTAAAATCAAGAATTTTTTTACGAAATATCCCAAAGCAGTTCCCAGAGAAGCTAAAACTGAACTTTTAATAGATGCCAGTCTTCCCACCATTAAAAGAAGAGCCCGAGAATATGGTCTTAGAGCTTATAGATGTACAAAAAAAACCGTTTGTGTCGGAAAAAAACTGAAAAGCTCGGCTTGACTTTGCACTCACCCATTTGAACTGGACTCAACAGTTTTAGTTTTAGTTGCATGAAATGCCTTGCCCCAATAATAATTATTAAAATAGTTGAAAAAGTCTTGGCTGCATAGATCTATTTAAAAAAAATACATTATTCCAGAACTGCCATATAATGATTTAAATTAATTTCGAAATTTTTAAAGAAAACGCAAATCGGAAAAATTCAAATGTTTCAATCTACTAATTTCCTTTAATTTCCGTTTTATACTTGTGCGCCCCGGTATGCTAGTTGGTACTGTGCTGGCTTATCAGTGTGGGGGTCGTGGGTTCGATTCCCACCAGAGGTAGTGGTCTATTTTCGCTGCAACGTGCCGAAAGCCATAGTAGCTAGTGCTCAGTTAGAGTAATTAGATATAATTTGTAATTATATGATTATTAATTAATAAAACAAAATATAAAAAAAAAGTTTTATACTGGAAAGGGGTTGGAATTTCTACAAGGTGAAACATTTTAGATTTTGCGCTTTTTTTTAAACAATTGTCACAAACATTTGGATATAGCTCTCATGTTAAAGTAGGGTATTATTTTTAAATACTTTTTCAAATAAATCAATAAACAAGATTTTCGTTTATGCCATAAAAATTTATTATAATAAATATGTGTGACACTAAATGGCCGTATTTAATAATTAAAAATAAACAACAAAAAAGAATTAAATACCAAAAGCTAAATGTAGTCGATCGGTCGGTCGGTCGGTCGGTAACAGGTTTGCCAGACGCTTTTTTCGTTATCACCAAACAAATCAAAAAATATCCCCAAAAAATCCACAATCAGAAAAAATGTTGATTGACAAAGTACAACAAGAGTTTAATTTTTTTATTTTATTTGCACAAATTAACCAGGACTGCTGGACACTTTTTATCGATATCACAAAAACAAATCAATATATATCCCCAATTAAATCCCAAATTCAACAATGTGCATTTTTAGTTAAGTTAGAGCTTAAATTCTTTCCAAGCAAATAAAAAGTGAAATACTTGTAAATGGATAGCTTTTTTTCAAAAAAATAAAGCGAGGGAGCTAGAAAATAATCCGAGGAAGCTAAATTTGGCGATAAGGATGAAGAAATTCTAATTTTAATTCATTGATTTTGGTCGTCTCTATTGAAACATCTTCACGACGCTGTTTTTGTTATATTGTAAGCAAAAGCGGCACATATCTTGCGCACAGCTTCCTCATCTAAAAGTTTTCTGTTCATATGCGATGTATAGCACTTTTTGAAATGCCTATAATTTCAGCCAGCTCAAGCACCTTCAGTCGACGTTCATCCAGCTCAAGCACCTTCAGCCGACGTTCATCCAATACCAGTTTGTGGATTTACTTAAAAGTTTATGGTGTGGACACCTTAATTGGTCGAACACTACGGTGTTCGTCTAATAAATTCTTTCTGTATACTTAATAGTGATGAAAAAAACAATATTCTGAAACACGTAACCTGGATGGATTTCGGTTTCGAAGTAGAAAAATAAAAACTAAAAAAAATATTGGAAAGAATATTCGCTCCCAAAAAACAAAAAAAAAAAACTAAACAACGAGGAACTTCAAAACTTAAAACATATGTTTTATAAGGTTGCCACTTTTTAGCAAATTACTTTTTTTTTAACTACTGCCAGGAACGGCCTCGTAAATTTTTCAAAATTTTATTGTATTTTGAATAATAAATTATTATTCATATACCTTTTAACCTTCGCACTCCTGAAACCCAACCGGGTGGGTTTTTAAGATGTTCAATCATTACTAACTTTAGGGTTTTTGGTCTAAACCAAAAATGCTTTCGACTCAGTGACTAAGTTTTTTATTTTGATCAACAACTGTTAAATTATTCAAAATCCGAATAATCATTAAATTTTTTTTTTTTTTGGATCGAATATTCTTTCCAATTTTTATATAATTAATTTTAAAGGTAATCTATATTAGTTTGATATAATTTTTATTAAAAATAAAAAAAAAAATAAAAATGGCCTCGAACTTGAATAATTGCACAATTAAAGTTGGAAAAAACATAATTTTCATTTTTAATAAAAATTATATCAAACTTGTATAAAAGACAATGTACAGTCTAGTTTACTCCCCCTGTTTTGTTTATAAACTAAACAAAAAATAAAAAGGAGGAAAAAAACAAAAAAAAAAGTGTATTGAATATCCACCAGAGGTGGACCTTGACATTACAAACAAGTTTTCAACTTATGTTTTGATCAATGGTTAACTTCAAGCTCATATATAAGTTCTCATGTAGTGAGTAAACTAGTTTATATGAATGTTTGATGTTTGGAATGGGATTATTACCGCTTTTAAAACGTGTTCTGATGATGGGAACCTAGAAAATTCCCGAAATTTATCTATCAACACATTCCTGAAAGGGTTGAATAATAAATTTGAAAACAAAAACTTTATAGATTATTTGTTAGGACAATATCCTAATAAAGAAATATGTATGTATGGCCTCGAACTTGAATAATTTTCATTTTCATTGGTAATCTATATTCATTTAAAATATTTATCAAAAATTTGTCAAATCCCCAAATCTGGCAAGCCTGGTCGGTAGATAGTTAAGTAGGTAGGTAGCAGGTATAAATATCAAATTAAATTTACTACACACCAACCACGAAATGAACGAACAAATTTTTGTATTTAAAAGCATTCGAATAATTTGTGTGAAAAATAAAAATAAAAAAAAACCCCAAGAAGGGGGAAAACTAATTATGAATAAATTAATTTAAATTAATTGAGCGAGCGCACTTTTAAATTAACAGTAAAATTTGTATGTTTGATGATGAAAAAAATATATATATATATATATAAAATGAAATAAATGCTAAGTAGTACTCAACACAGACAGTACACATTTCTTGTATTCACTTCTTCCTCGTCAGCACCACCAAATAACCGAACCCCGTCCATCCGAACCACATCAAACCCCACTCCTTCTCGCAAAGCATAGGAATAATATTTCGACGCTTGACTGTTGGTTTGTCTGTCTGTCTTTCTGTCTTTCTGTCAGTTATTGTGTCATTACGTTGGTATCGTTGGCATCGTTCATACGTTTGGTTCATTTATTGGGTAAACGTTTATATTATTTTACAAAAAAAAAAAAAATAATAAATATAATGTTGAAAAGTAGTGGAAAAAAGTGATTTACAACACTTCACACTGCATAAATTTTAATAGAAACAAAAACGACGGCCAGGCCACATTAACATCATACAGAAGAAAAAAACCCAAAACGACAGCATTAAGTACAAAGTGGGCGCTTAGCACCACACAATAACTAATACTACAACAACAAAACAGTCAGTCAAAACTTGTGTTCAACAGAAATATTTATAAACTGAAGAATACCGGAGGAATGAAACTAAAATGGGAATCAACCACGAAATGAATGAACTGTATAAACATCATTTTGAATATTAAAATATTGTTTAATGAACACAACACTACTACTCTACACCATTTCAAAAATTTAACATTTTGAATTTTAAAATTTAATTTTTAAAGGTAAAAATTTCAACATGGAAATAAATTTCATAATCAAAATGTCGTTTAAAGTTTTGAAATCAAAAAGGGTTTTCAAATCGAAAAATGGTCTTCAAATCGAAAAATGGTTTTCAAAAGGAAAAATGTTTTTTAAGTCAAAAAAGGTGTTTAGTTACAAATGGTTTTTAGAGTCAAAAAAAAGTTTTTAAAGTCAAAAAGGTTTCTAAGACCAAAAAAGGTTTTCAAAGTACAAAAAAAAAAGCTTTTTAAGATCAAAAAATGTTTTTACAGAGCATTTTGATATGATTTGCAATTTTGATATAATTTTTTAAGTATGTTTGGCAGTGTACGCATATTTCTTAAAAGAATTTTCTATTTTGAAAACTGTGGCAACCCTAAAGCTTTGAAATATCTCAAAAATAGGGATCGGGACATTATTCAAAAGGCCATAACTTTTGCTGTGTAATATATTGAAAAATCTTGTTGTATAACATCATTAGTGAAAATTTTGGGGGTTCAGAAATTTTATAAAAAAAAAATTTTAAGTCTTTAAACAATTTTTTTTTTTTGAAATTCAAAATTATTTAAAAAAAAAAAATTCAAAATTATTTTTTGAAAAAAAAATTCAAAATTTTTTTTTTAAATCCCCGCTTAATTTTTTTTATATTATTTTTATAAATAGATAAAAACGTTTTCTAAACACCCTGAAAAAGTAGTTGAGATTCCACTCTGAAATTTTCAGCGTGTTTAGAATGTGTAATTTATTATAAAAAATTTAAAGTGACTTTAAAAAAAAACAATTGTTTTGAATTTGAAAAAAAAAATAGTTTTGAATTTAAAAAAAAAATAGTTTAGAATTTTTTAAAAAAACAATAGTTTTGAATTAAAAAAAAAAAAGTTTTGAATTTTTTTAACACAAAATGGTTTTGAATTAAAAAAAAATAGTTTTGAATTTTTTTTTTTTAAAAATTGTTTTGACTTTTTTATTATAAAAAAAAAAAAATTATTTTTTTTATAAAATTTCTGAACACCAAAAATTCTTTCTATTCCTATTCAAAAATAATTCTTTCAATATCTTTCACACATCGAAAGCATGGGCTTTAGAAGGATAGAATGAATTATCGTTTAAGATATATGCGTTCATTGCCAAACATACTCAAATTATATCAAAATCAGAGACCATCGAAAAATTTGTCGTTGAAATAAAATTGAAATGCTCTAAAGTCAAATAAGATTATTAAAATTAAATAAGGTTTTAAAGTCAAATATAGTTTTTAAGTCAAAAGATCAAAAAAGTTTTGAAAGTCAAAAAGGTTTTTAAAGTCAAAAAAAAGTTTAAATCAAAAAGGTTTTCAAGATCAAAAAAGTTTTGAAAATCAATAAGGTTTCTAAAGTCAAAAAAGGATTTTAAAGTAAGAAAAAGGGTTTTAAAGTCAAAAAAGTTTTTAATTAAAGGTTTTTAATTTAAAAAAAGGTGTTTAAATTAAAAAAAGGTTTTTAAATCAAAAAAGGGTTTTTAAATTTAAAAATGATTTTTAAAGTCAAAAAAGGGGTTCAAAGTCAAAAAAGGTTTTTAAATCTTAAAAGGGGTTTTAAAGACAAAAATGGGTTTTAAAGTCAAAAAAGGTTTTTAAAGTCAAAAAAGATTTTTAAGGTCAAAAAATTTGTTAAAGACAAAAAAGGTTTCTAAAATAAAAAAAAATTGTTTAAAGTTAAAAGAATTTTGAACTCAAAAAACGTTTTCAAACTCAAACAAGTTTTTAAAGTCAAGTCAGTTTTTAAAGTCAAACAATTTTTTAAATTCAAAAATGTTTTTAATATCAAAACAGATTTTTAAATAAAAAAATAATAATACCAATTTAAGTGAAAAAATAGTAACAGTCAAAAACTTTTTTAAAGTCAAAAACTTGTTTTAAGTTATGTTTAAAGTGAAAAACTTCTTCAAAGTCAAAAAACTGTTAAACTCATTAATGGCACGTCATAGATCCTCTGGTCATTTTTCCACCAAATTTTTGTAGATTAATAGAACCATGTTTTATTAAGCAATTTTTAAAACTTTGTTTGCCTTAAAGAGTCTTCTAGTGAAAATACTAGCAACCAAAGTTGTAACGTTGTTGACAGGTTATAAATTCAAGGCGTTTGAAGACATTTTAAACATTTTAATTTTTTATAATTGCTTGAACAAATTTTTATTCAAAAATTTATTTTAAAAAATTTAGGTTAACCGATTTTTGATTTTTTTTTCTTTTGGAAAAACATTGTGTTTTTTTGACATTAAAATTTTTATAAATGTGGAAGTATTTAAATAAAAAACCAGCCATTATTTATGTTTTGTGTGAAAATATATTTTCATATTTTCTCACCAACATAACTATCAAAAATATTAAAGGTTTGGCTTTTTTTATATTTTTACCAACTTTTTGAAAAAGGTCAAAAATTTATTTTTTCAAAATATTATTTGCCAACTCGGAATAAATAATAATAATAATAAATAAAATAATGCCCGATTGTAGTCTAGCTTTTGAATAATTTCAAGGTTTTTAAATCAAGTAATTATCTTTATCCAGTAAAAAAATATAGTCGTTTAAATGTACTAGGTCGAAAAAGGAACACTGCGTCAATATTGAGTTAAAGTCAAAAACTTGTTTAAAATCAAAAATTTGATAGTCAAAAAAAATTTTGAAGTTTGGATCATAGTAGGCGATACTCGGACAAGTATTGCACTTCAAAAATATTTCAAATTGTAGAGAAATTTAAATCTATCTCATTTTTTTTTATTTTCTTTTATTCATTGATTTGATTTGTGATTGTACCACAATTTACTTCTAGAAAATGTTGTTTTCGACAAAATATAGCTGGATGGCAAGAGTTTTTTGATTCGTGCAAAAAATATATATGTACATTAGGGTGGGGCGATTTGAACATCTTAATGGGCGCTTCGCGTTTCTGATTCTTGGGATTGTACTGAGCAAAAAAGTCCACTAGACCATACGTCTACGGTGAAAATCAAGCTTCCACATTTTGACTTTTTAGCCGTATTTTGTGAAAGTAACAATATGTGGGATAGACATATCTCAGGAAGTAGGAGGAGCTTATCCAAGATTATGGTATCAATCTCATCTTTGGAAGATTCTCTAGTAGATTAATGCATCAATCATATTTGTGGGTGGGGTTTAAGTAGTTAATTTTTAATTTCAAAATAGGGCTTTTTTGCCGTAAAGTCAAAATGTGGAAGCTCGATTTTCACCGTAGACGTATGGTCTAGTGGACTTTTTTGCTCAGTACAATCCCAATAATCAGAAACGCGAAGCGCCCATTAAGATTTTTTTCCTTCCATACTAATCGCCCCACCCTAATGTACATATATTGTTATGTAAAATATGTCGTTTGCATTGAAAACATATAAAATTCAGAAAACTTATTTTAAAAATATCTGTACAGATTATCCCATTACAGAAAATGTTTAGGTTTTTATTTTCAATTCTTTAAGGATTGTTTCCATTTTTGTCAAATTTTCTTTAATTTTTTTATTTTTTCTATTCAGTTTTTTTCTAATCGAAACATTTAAACTTATGTGCGCCCCGGTAGGCTAGTTGGTAGAGTGCTGGCTTATCAGTGCAGGGGTCATGGGTTCGATTCCCACCAGAGGCACTGGTCTGTTTTCGCTACAACGCCATAGTAGCTAGTGCTCGGTTAGGGTAATAGTATATAATTTGTAATTATATGATTACTTAATAATAAAAAAAAAACATTTAAACTTATATCAATCTTAAATTCTAAGAAATTTTTACAAAAAAACGACAAATTTATTAATTTTTAATAGACATATCCGCAAGTTAAATTTATATGCATTTGATGCAAATAAAACGGATATCCGAAAATTTCTTTAAATTCGACTGAAATTTGATACATGTGCAAAATTTGAGGAAATTAATTAATATTTCGATATAGTTAACCTAGAAAGGTGTGTTTTAATATTAGTTTTGGATTAAGTGGTACCACGCTTTTTCCAGGTATTCAAAAGACCACACAAGCGAAAACTTCCGTTCAAAATACTATTAAAACTTCACCCCAAGTTGAACGTATTCTCCAAAATTCGTATAATTTAAACAATTTGCTATTTTTTGCGGATATTAGATTGTCATTGAAAAGATTATGTATATAAAAGGTATATTTTTAAAATGGGTTCATAAATAGAAAAGTTGTAAGATCTAAAATTGTTCGCCTCGCTTTATGGTTAAGGTCAATGAAACATTCATATAAAATAATATAAAATTAAATTGTAAACGGTGTATGTAGTAGAAGGTAGTGTCGTTAAAACCATATGTATAAGATGCATAAAATGAGGTGTTTAACGAACAAAAACAAAACAAAAATTCAAATACAGAAAATTATTACCACAAAATATTGTACTACAACGATTTTACAGCAAACTGAACGAAAACTTAATACTCTGTAAACCGACACACGAGTATATTTATATGTATGAAAACAAAAATGAAAAAAAAATTACAACCACCAAAATTTTAAAAAAATATACCTAGTTAAAAAATGTTACCTAATCAAAACCAACCAAAAGATACCCTATCTACCGCAGATCTCACACCGAGAGCCGATTTGGGTCCATTTACTCAAAATAATCTACACATAAAATTTCCAAATTTTTGTCAAATTAACGAATTTTTTTTTGTAAAATTAACCACTTTTCGTTTATTTTACGAAAATTTTTGTTATTATGACATTTTTCCACTTATTTTTATGCATGATTTATTATTTTATCCATGTTTTTTGCATTAAGTCTGAGTACAGGATATACAAAATATCTTTGCGAATCATAGAAGTTGTGTTAAAATGGCATCGATTTAACAATTCGATGCTATAAATGCATAGTTTTCTTTAAATGCATATTTTTATAACATATTTTTACTTATTTTGCATTATTTGCATATTTGCATTTTTTTGTTTAAAATGCATACTTTTATTGTATTTTTTTTTTTTTAGATTTTTGTAAAAAAGTCAATTTAAATTTAATTTTATTATTTTAAAGTGATTTTACCAACATATGCAGTAGTTCGATTATTCGATATTTTCCGAAACAGTTTTTTCGATTTTTCCGAATAGTTGAAATTAAAAAACTGCTTCGGTTCATTGATTTTGGAGAAAACAAATAATTAAACCGGGTTTTAAATGTTTTACAATTATACTTAGAAATAGACCGTGTATTGAATAAAACTAGTTTTAATCACAACAAAACTCGACCTGACGATAGATCAGTGGGCTAAAGCGCTCTATCTAACGTGTAGTGCGAGTGCATGTGGCATTAGAAATCAGTTTATCTATACCACGGTCAGTGATTGCACAGAAAATTTCATATAGACGCAATCAAACAAATAAAAACATAACAAATATTACATTATTCAAAAAAAACAGGGCCACTGACGAAGGTTCAATACCAGAAACTGCGCAGTCTGATTCAGAAAAAATTGAAAATTAACAATGTAGTTATGATTTTTAGAAAATACATTTATTCTTCTCTACCAGCCTTTCACAAGATGTTTTTATGATTTGGAATAATTGAAGTTTTTTATTTCAAAAATTATTATTCATTTTGGATCAGCTTGAGAAAATGTTTCGATGCTTTTCAAAAAACAATAACCATTTTTATAAATTGTTTAAAATTTGGCTACCATAGTAATACTAAGACCGAACTGAAAATTTCAAAAAAGGGCTCCCATAAAAGACATGTTTCTTCTTATGTGACCGGTTTTATTTTATTATTTTATCTGTTTGATTGTGAAATATCTTAAGCTAATGTCAAAATAACGGTAAAATACCGAAACGAGCGATTTATAACGATATTTTGTTGATTAAAAAAAATTTAATAGGTAGAATTTTGAAATAAACCCTGTGATATCAGAAGACTACTATTGGAATCGTAGTTTTAAAATTTTCATATCGGCATTGATGTGGGCGTGTTAGGCAATTCGCGTTATAATGAAAAGGTATTGTTTTCCAACCATGATTCAAATAAAACATATGTGGAAGAACTAAATCTTAATAATTAAAAATTGTTTAAAAATTTTCACAAAAATAAAAAGTTGTGTTTTTATATTAAAAAATGTTAATATTTTTTTTTATATTTGTTAATTTAGAAAAATACTACAGAATCATAACTCTGGAACAATACAAAAATAACACAAAAAATATATTAATTATAAAGGTTTTTACAGTCTTTTAATACATCCACTCTTAAAAATAAGTTAAGTTAAATAGTATACCTAATTTACAAGACGTTAGCACCATTTTTTTTTTTTTTTTTTCTTAAATTGTGTTTTCAGCTAAAATTTTAGTCAAAACTTGTTCAGCACTTAACAGTTTTGAAGTAATGTTTTACTAATATTTTACTAATGTTTTACTAATTTATTTTGCTAAGAAAATTGTGCTGATAAGCACATTAATAGTTTATACGACAACACACAGATTGAGATATACGCAGCATTAAATAGATGTAGCGACATGTCAAGATGTAGTAGAAACGAGGAAAATATTACTAAAAAGTGTCAATTCTTGTAAGATATATAAAAAAAATCAACCATACAAGATATTTGTATATGTTTTCATACATACAACAAAATTGCGGATTAAAAAACTTAAATTTTGTGTTGTCACCGGCTTGTGAAAGTTATTGTCTATTAATTAAATAAAAGAAAAAAAAATAAAACATTTCAATTTAATAAAGGTTAAATGTGTATTTGTAAACTAAATGTTTACAGTGATTAATAATGTAGTGTGGTCAAATTGCAATCAAATATAAGTTCTGGTAGACAGCAGACTGCGAATGCCTTTTTCGTTCCCTTTCTGGAATTTTCTACGGTATTTGCCATTTAGACAACCATTGATTTAAGTAGTTAAAAGATAATTTTGTTTAAGTTATATACATATAATTATTTCTATTTTTTTTTTTAGATATTAAATTAATTCATGTCGTCAATTTGGGGTATGAACATTTTTATATTTTGTAATTATTTTTAAAAGAATCATAAAAATATGTTTATGATTTTTAGCAAACAAATTAACTAAAGTATAATTTTTCTACAAATTGTTTGAGTTTTTTTTTAGTCTACTAATATGCAGAAAAAGTTTTGTTACCTTTTAGCAAGGGCTTTTTAATTTTTAACCCACTACGTGGTAGCAAAAATTTTGATGAATCTACTAATTTTAAAATTTCGTGAGTGTGTGCGGTAGTGAACGCAAGTATTAAAAAAAATTTTTTTTTTTATTTATTTATTAATAATCATATAATTACAAATTATATACTATTACCCAAACCGAGCACTAGCTACTATGGCCTTCGGCGCGTTGTAGAGAAAACAGACCAGTGCCTCTGGTGGGAATCGAACCCACGACCCCCGCTCACATAAGTCAGCACGCTACCAACTAGCGTACCGGAGCGCACTAAAAAAAAAAAATATTGGTAGGGACTTCAATTGAAAGGTCATAACTTTTGATGTGTAAAAAATATCGAAAAATTTATTTTTGCATAAGAACGGCTAGGTTTTGGTATAAAAAAAATAAATAAAAAAAAATTTTACACATTTTTTAAAAATAAAAATTTTTGAAAAAAAAAAACTTTAAAATCAATTTTTTTTTAACTTTTAAAATTTTTATACAAATAGCTACACATGTGTTCTAAACACCCTGAAAATTTCAGAGTGGAAAGCTCCTTACTTAGTGAGATATCAGAAAAAATGTAGATGTACTAGTAATATTAGTTTTTCAAAGCAACAATTAATAAAAAAAAAACACATTTTCTGGTGCACATACTTCTACATTTTTTGTGATATCTCACTAAGTAAGGAGCTTTCCACTCGGAAATTTTCAGGGTGTTTAGAACACATGTGTAGCTATTTGTATACAAATTTTAAAAAATGAATTTTTTCTAAAAATTGATTTTAGTTTTTTTTTTTTAAATTTTTATTTTTAAAAAACGTGCAATTTTTTTTTTTTTTGTATACCCCAAAACCTTTCTTATGCAAAAATAAATTTGTCGATATTTTTTACACATCAAAAGTTATGACCTTTTAAGTGAAGTCCCTACCCCACAATTTGAAGATATAGGGTTGCCAGAGTTTTCCAAAAAAAAAATTTTTAATACTTCACTACCGCCCACACTCACAAAATTTTATCAAAATCGGTAATCATCGAATAATTTCACGGTGATATTAAATGGAATTGCTCAATATATTGAAGCTAAGAAAGAATAGTATTGAAAAAACCGGGTATTCGACGACAAAAATCCGGTTTATTCGATATTCGAAAATTTAACTTTTTAAAAAAACCGAAACCGACAACTCACAAAAAAACTGATTGAAAACGGCTTTTAAAACCCGACTCGATCACTATAATATGCAGAGAATATATTAAACAATACAAATTAATTTTTTTGAGTGTATATTGTCGATCTTTTAAAATTACATTTAATTTTGAATTGTCAGGTTTGAGATCATAATTAAATGTTACTATTACAAATAGAAAACACTACACTCGGGGAATTTTTGCTTTATAAATATGTAGTTGTTTGGGTTGTGATACAGTTGCTTTATTTTTAATTTAAATTTCAGTAATTTGTAGAACAAATTAAATTTTTTACCCACCTTTTAGTTCATTTTAAAAAACAAACCACTTCAAATGACTGTTTTATGATTTTACATTCATTTTTTACAGTAGTTTTTTGTTATTTAAAATTTATTTTTACTACAATTGTGGTTCATTTTTTGAGCATTAAATAACAAATGACAATGTTAGTTGACTGAAAATGTAAGTCGTCTTTCTTTAAGTGAAATTTCATTTGTTTTTTGACTACATTTTCAGTGGTCATTACCTATATAGTATTCTACATAGTATTCTCTTTACCTACATAGTATTCTCTTTAATAAATGCCAGAGAAGATAAAAATAATAATGTGGGAATCAGCGCTAGAGGGAGTGTCGCACTTTCGACCTAAGCGCCTATGTCATCTTCAGCCTCATTCTAATCCATGGTGTAATGGTTAGCGCGTTGGACTGTTATGGTCCCGGGTTCGATACCCGGTGACGACAACATCAATTTAGAAAAATAATATGTATGAGTTTTCTTTCACTTATATGTATCGCTGCGCCCACCTTCGGTGTTCCCATAGCACTTAACCCCACCGAAGTAAAATAATGAATCAGGGCTATGAAGCAAAAAGCTTCAATAAATTCGCCAACTCTATATCATGTGGCGAGCAACAACTGTTCTAAGACTTATCTACTCGCGCAATTACAGTGTTGCCATGTTTAAAGCCCTTCATCTTTCACCACCTTTCATCTCTCCACTAGCCCCTTTCCAAAGAAAGCAACACATTAATTAATAGGAAGAATTTCCTGAGTGTTGCTTCTCTTTAAAAAAAAAATAAAATAAAAATGTTCAAATAGGGCAAATAAATATAAATTCTATAGTAATTTTGTCTCGATCGGTAGCAGCAGGCTAGAGTCTAGGAAATGTTCCATTTTCCCTCCCCCAAAATTAAAATACTTAATACAAAAGTGTTAAAGACATTAAAAATTTTTTAGGAAAACTAATCTAATTTCCCTCCCCAAAACCTCTTTCTGGATCCGAGCCTGGTTGAAGTAGGGGCAGGGGTCAAGTATTTCCGGCAAGTTCCAAACATTGTCACAAACTTATAATACCCTGACCACAAAATGAAGTGTAGAGCATTAAAAAAAAAAAAAAAAAAACCGGAAAATTTCCAAACTATAATGATATCACAGCCACTAACATGAGGAAGGAACAAGAGTGCACACGATACGATATTGCCTACTCACTGAATTCAAAGCCCAAATAATGAACACAAGGCAATAAACAGGCATTAATTCAGTTAAGAGAAGCAAAACGAAGTAGCAATGGCAGTATTATTAACTACCACCGACACCACAACCACCATCCTTTTGTTTTTTTTTTTTTTTGTTAGTTAAATCTTATCCTTTATAGCAGAGGAGGTATTTTACATAAAAAATCAACATACATAGTAAAAATAAGCAATTTAACAAAAATGAATAGTAAAATTGCTTCGTAGATTGAAAAGTAAATGTACGTAATAAAACCAAAAAGTAACAGCAAAAGAATTTATGTGGTTTAAGAGGGCCAAATGATACTGTTTCGCATTTATGGAATTTTTTTTTGAAAGACGGGATTCTTTTATGTCCGTCAACCCCTTGGCAGATTTTCATTGTTTTTCATAGTTCTTGGTTGCAATTTAAATTTCTTAAAACCCGTGCTATCTTTATATTCCCTTCACAAAACCTCTGTTGAGTGAAAACACGTCAACTCAATCACCATCCGGATCGACCAACTGCGATTTCAATAGAATTCATAATAACTGTCATAGTCGACAAGAAATCGAACACGTTTTTTTTTGCAATTATCATGACGTCATATTTCGGAAAGCAAAAGGGTCTGAAACTTGAAATTTATGTTTCGTCAATTTCTTGTCCAGTATGACAGTTATGTTTAATTTCATTGAAATCGGAAATGGTTGATCCGAAAATCTCATATTTTTGATTGAGTTGACATATTTTTACTCTATTGCGAAATTTTACTGGGAAATTTTTAATCAAATTATTTAAATTTTTGTAAGTTTTTAAAAATATCTTTGTTAAAACATGTGATTTCTTTTAACAATGAAATTCTATTTTGTACATATTATTTCAAATATTTATTTTCTTTTTGAAAAAAAAAAAAACAAAAGCGATTTAAGTTTTCTAGTCCCAAGTGCTCAAATAAATTGTTCAATTATTTGTTGGGGTTAAGACATTGAAATTGTAGGTACACTGACAAAAATATTAATAATACAACTTGGAATTTACAAAACAAAAACGTTTACGGGATTTTGTTATTTTTAGGATTGTCGTATTTTCGATATAACAAAACACTTTTGAATATGTTTTCAGGTAATTATTTATATGTTTACAATTATTTAAATGTTTAAACCTAAACAAAGATATAGTTGCAATTTTAAAATTTTTAGATATTATATTTGGGGCATGCAAACATACGTATAATAAACATATATTTATTTGCAGCCAAACATATATACGTTTTTCACTTTTTCCACACTTATATATGTTTACAGGCAAACAAATTTATTATTGCAAGCAAACATGTTATATTAGAAATACGAGAAATGACAATGTTTTCCAAACAAAAGTTTATTACCAGCATTTATGTGGTTTTGTCGGAACAAATTATATGAAATGAGATCCAATGGGATTTCATGACATAAGGTAATGCATGCCATTTTCGGAACATCTGATATATGAAGTGATATGGAATTATATGTATGACAATATATAGCTATATCAGGACTTTTGTTATTGGGAAAGGAATGTTCCCTATGCTTCCTTTTGTGTGTTGTTCGACTTGAATGCACACGTTTATCTTGGTTTTATTGTATCATTTCCAAAAAAACAATATAAAGTATAATTTTTGACATAAACATAAAAAGTGAATAGCAAACCAGTTTCAAAGAATCTTAAAGGTACAAATAAAAATTTGAAATTATATCAAATAATTTCTTATTTTTGAAATTTTTTGTTTCAAAATTTTAGGCCGAGTTTTTGGGACAATTTAAAACTAACAATTCTAAATTTGCACAAAAAAGAACAATGTAATGTTAAACATTTTGTTATGGATTCTTTTTTGCAATGAAATTAAAAAAATTTGTATATGTGTAGAATTGTTATTAATCAATAGAAGAATAAGAACATCAACTAAAGTTAAAAAAATTCCTTTTGAAATTAAAAAATATAATTTTCTATTTAAAAAAGATCAATTTAAATTCCAAAATTTTACATTATATTTAAAATTATGAACACCTCTAATAATATTCAATTGATGTTGCAGAATTTCAAAAAACTTAAATCATAATCTGGTAGATTATAATCATAATTTGGTAGATTATAATAATAATCTGGTAGATTATAATCATAATAATAATCTGGAAGATTATAATCATAATCTATTAGATTATAATCATAATATGGTAGATTTTAAACATAATCTGGTGGATTATAATCATAATCTGATAGATTATAATCTTAATCTGGTAGATTATAATCACAATCTGTTAGGTGATTATAATCAGAATCTGTTAGATTATAATCATAATCTGGTAGATTATAATAATGGTATGGTCGATTATAATCAGAATCTGTTAGATTATAATCATAATCTGATTATAATCATTATAATCATAACCTGATTATAATCATAACCTGATTATAATCATAACCTAATAGATTATAATCAGGATCCGTTATATTATAATCATGATCAGGTAGATTATAATCATAATCTTTGCGATTATAATCATAATCCGTTAGATTCCCCCATTATTTCAATACAAAAAATAATGCGTTACCAATAAGTACTTATTTTTAACATTATTTTAAATATAAAGTAATGATCTAACCTTTTTTTTGAAAATCTATTTTAGATTCACTATTTTTTCACTTCTAGTAAGTACATATACAAGGTGGCGCAAAAGTAATCCTCCTATCAGAAAATGATATAAATTTTGCGATTGGCCCCTAATGTCAGTTCTGTTTTGACATTTGTGTAGTAAACACATGCGAAATACACGTTAATAAACAATGTTACGCTACACTGCTCCAGAACGCGGAATATTGGTGACTATTTATTTGACCAATAATCGGTCGGTGACTTTGGCACAACGTGAATTTCGTCGCAGATTTCCTGGCCGTCCAACGCCTACTGGTGAAACACTCGCCTCGAAGAGATGGCACAACACGAGATGCTGCCAGGCGTGGCAGACCCCGGAGTAGCCGTTCTGCAGAGACTATTGCTGCTGTAGCCGAGGATGTCATGGAAGCGCCGTCGACATCGACCAGACGACGTGCCACGCAAATGGGTATCAGTCGACGGTCTTTACAGCGAATTTCGGTACAAGATTTGAAGATGTTTCCGTACAAAGTCCAGACGGTGCATCAGCTGTTAGCTGCTGACCGCCAATCGCGTGTAACATACGCTCAAGCCATCCCAAGCCTAATCTCCCGTTTTGGCGATTTGCACTGGCCAGCAAGATCGCCTGATTTGACCGCTCCAGACTTCTTTTTGTGGGGCTTTTTGAAGTCGCGGGTTTATGTCAACAAGCCTCACACTCTTGCAGCTCTTAAAGACAATATCCGTCAAGAATGTGAGGACCTATCGCCGGAAGTTTTGGCTAAAGTGATGGAAAATGCCATAAGAAGGGCTCAAATGACAATCAACTGTGGCGGCGGCCATTTACATGACATCATATTCTCGACTTGATGTAAAAAAAATAAAATACCAAATAAAAATAATCCACAAGAAGAATCAAAGTTTTTCATTTTTTTTTTAAATTACAGCCAAAAAACATCGGAAGGTTATTTTTGCGCCACCTTGTATAACTACTTATTTTTGATTTTTGGAAAATTAATGACATTTTGTGGAAGCACGTCATTTATGTTTTTATCTACCACGTATAACATGTCGGATAGCTCAGATGGTAGAGCGGTTGACTGATAACCTGGAGGTCCGGGTTCGAATCCCGTGTGGGCACATTTTACGAAGGCGCATAAATAAGACCGCGACTTTTCGAATTTCCCTCGTAGTTATATGAAATGAACACTGCTCCCATCAAGTACCACCTGTTAATAGACTACTGTCAAATTTTGAGCAAGTTCCGTTGTTTACTTTGCGTTTAACAGCTGTTCAAAATATACAACCTTGTAGATTTTTTTAAAAATGGAAAATAGTGAATTTCGATTGCTCATTAAACATTATTTTTTGGAAAAAAAAACGTCAACCAAACCAAGGAAAAGCTTGATAAACACTATGGAGACTCTGCACCATCGATTTCAATGGTAAAAAAGTGGTTTACTGACTTTCGTTGTGGTCGCACAAGTACAAATGACGCTGAACGTTCTGGACGGCCACTTGAGGTCAATACAATGTCGAAAAAAATCCACGTTGATGCCATAGGCATATCATATGGCAGTGTGGTTTGATTTTAAATGATCAGTTGGGTTTAAGAAAGCTGTCTGCAAGATGGGTGCCGCGTTTACTCTCAATTGACCATAAACGTAATCGTGTGACAGCTTCAAAGTATTGTTTGGAGTTGTTTAACCGCAATTCGATTGAGTTTTTGCGGCGTTTTGTAACTACGAATGAAACATGGATCCACTACAACACTCCGCAGCCCAAGCAGCTGTCTAAGCAATGGATTTCTCCGGGTGAACCGGCTCCGAAGAAGGCCAATTTAAGTTTGTCGGCCAATAAGGTGATGGCAACAGTATTTTTGGATGCAGGCGGGATAATCCACATCGATTACCTTCAAAAGGGAAAAACAATAAACGGCGAATATTATGCCAACTTATTGGACCGATTTAACGAGGATGAAAAAAAAAACGAGATAATGCACGGGTGCACACGTGTGCAGTCTAAAAGGCAAAATTCCACGAATTGGTACCTCGTCCGCCATATTCTCCTGATTTAGCCCCCAGCTAAGGGGAAAGAGATTTAGCTCAAACGATGAAATTATTGACCAAACAAATGCCTATTTTATGGACCTCGAAAAATCCAATTTTTTGGAATTGATACAAAAATTGGAGAAACGTTGGACTAAGTGTATTGAGCTAAAAGGAGATTATGCTAAAAAAAAACATTTTTTTTTTTTTGCAAAAAAAACTGCGCTTCATTCAAAAAGTCAGTGAATTATTGATCCGCCCTCGTATTTAAAAAAAAATGTTTCAGTAAAAAAATATTTTTTTATTAAATTTAGTTTTTCCGAAATTTATTTTTACTAATTATTTTTGTCCATACTGGTATGCATATAGGTAACAACATAATTTTCTATATTTCGTAATGATATGTCATTATTTTGCGGAACATTCCCATATATAAGTAATGGGATTTGTAATGACAATTGTAAGTACTTGCAAAATATGTACTTATATAACCACTTATATGGTAATGCTTTTCTACACTGAGCTATCAAATTGTAATCTGGTAGATTAAAATCGTAATCTGTTAGATGAAAATCATAATCTGGTAGATTAGTATAAGTAAGCAACTGTTTTTTTTTTTTTTTTTTTTTTTCAGTGTACATACAAATTTTATAGTTATTTCAACTTTACAGATTGTCGTGTTCATTTTAAATATGCACAAATGAATATACAAACTTGTCTACATAAATACACGTTGTACAAAATAAATACAAAACGATTTTCTGCTTATTTTATTTTTTCGTACAAAATTTTGTTCAGATTTTCGTGATGATATTTTCAATTTTTTTTTTGAATTTTTTGTACATTTTAATTTTATTATATTTTTTATAGTTAATTCAAAGAGAAAATGTTGATGAACATATAAACATATATGCGTAGTTTTAATGTATCATACTGTGCATAAATTTGTAGATTATTTATTTTAACGCCAATAATGTGAAGCTTTCAACAGAAACAAAAAAAAAAAAAAAATAAAAAAAAAAAATTATATCATTCAATTAGTTGAAGTAGTAGAGCAGCAGAAAGAAGGCTGACATGAGGGAGGAAAAGAGAGTAACGAATGAAAAAAAACGAGCAAAATATAAAGACAGGCAGCTGGTGATGGGATGATGTGGTATGGTGCGATGATGGTGACGATGATGATGGTGGTGGTGGTGGAAGTGACTGGCGGCATTCAGTTACGAGGGCGGTCCCAAAATTACCCTACCTAACAAAGAAAACACAACAAATTTGGGAAAATTCTTATCTATACTCCTCAACATAGGCTCCTTACAGCTTGATACACTTTTCGCAGCAATATTCAATAGCTTCGATAACCTGATTATAAAGGGTGATTTTTAGCAACTTTCTTTTTGGCAACACTGTTTTTGGCAGCTCAGCTGTTTTTTTGTAACATGTTACTGTTAAACATGTTCAGTTTGTTCTATAATTTAACCATGAATCGAGTTACAAACGAATAATGCTTACAGATTATTGAATTTTATTATTAAAATTCATGCATCGTGCACTTATTTCAGTTGATGGTCAGTTTGGGCGACCTTTTGAGTCGGATATTCGGAATCTTGTGACTAAATTTTGTACCAAATTTACATGATTGGACATTACATGATCATACAGAGGAAAATATAGCAGCTGTATCCGCCAGTGTTGTTGATGACCGTGAATTATCGATTCGGAGCCGTTCGCAGCAATTGGGCCTCTGTTACTCCACTACGTGGAAAATTTTGCGGAAGGATTTGGGTGTAAATCCTTTTAAAATACAGCTAGTGCAAGAATTGAAGCCACACGACCTACCACAACGGCTAACTTTTGGTGAATAGGAGCTGGCAAAGGTGGATAAAGATCCACTTTTTTTATCGGAAAATGGAAGAGCTGAACTTGAATAAAATGTGGTTTCAACAAGAAGGTGCCACCTGCCACACAGCACGCGAAACAATGGCCCAATTGAGAGGCGAGGTTGGTCTTTTTCGACTATTTTTTGTGGGGCTATGTTAAGGCACATGGCTATAGGGACAAGCCCGCAACGGTTGACGCACTGAAAGCCAATATTGAAGAATTTATTCATAAGATACCGGTCGATATGTTAGAGAGTATGCCAAAATTGAACCCAGCGTATGAACTATTTGAGGCGTAGCCGCGGTCAACATTTACATGACATCATCTTTAAACATTAAATTATAATACAGATCGTTCTATCGGCTCAAATAAAGATTATATATATTTCCCTAAATCTTATGTGTTTTTTTTTTTTAATCAAATTCGAAAGCTCTTAAAAAATCACCCTTTAGTAAGAACAAGGGCAAGGAATTTCATGCAAATTCATGTATGTCGTCAGTAGCCCAAAATCGATTTTGACCAAATACTTCTCCGAATCAAAGAATTTGCAAAAAAATGGCATCGATTTGTTGTTGCATATTTTCTTATAAATGCATATTTTTGCATATTTTGATATAAAAGCATATTTAATGGTAAATTTTGGCATTTTTTGTTCCATATTTTGCATATTTTCAATTTAATTGCATATTTTCAATTTAATTGCATATTTCTGCATATTTTGTAAAAATTAAAATTCCGTTTTAATTAAAAATAAATCAAAGAAAACATTTGCAATCCTGAAAATAGCATCTAGTTTTCATTTCTTAGACATTTAGACATTTTTATAGGATTTTTAAAAATACAAAAATTTTACGTGCATATTTTTGGATTTTTAATGCATATTATTTGTTTTTTTTTTTTTTTTTTGAGCATATTTCGATGTAAATTCATATTTTAATCGCATATTTTGGATTTTTTTAATGTATATTTTAAGCGCCTATTTTCCTTTTTCAGTTGCATGAAATTCCTTACCCTAGTAATAACTGTCTAGCTCCTTAAAATAGCCTTTAACACTGCAGACTCCAACTCAAAAATGTTTACCACCAACCCATTTTTCCAGGTATGGAAATATAAAATAATCAGAGGGAGCTAATTCAGACGAATAAGGTGCGTGATGAAGCAATCCGAACTTTAATTCATTGATTTTGGCCATCGCAATGGTGCACTCATAAGTACTTTTCCAAAAAAAATCAACAGTAATTTAAAAGTATAATCAGTAAAGTTGTTTCCATGGAATATACAGTTAAATTACCAAAGAAATATATTTTTTAACTTTCTGTCTATTATTCAATAAATAAAATAAACAAAAAACCGAACTTTCGGTAATAGTTAAAATATTCAGTTAAAATGTTCTATTTAAAACAAAAAGTTGTGATATTATATTGAGTATTGAAATAAACGAAAACAATGTATTATTTTTATGGATTTTGTCAATTAATTTTTCAACAGTTGAAAATAAACTCAAAAATACAATTGTTTTAAACGAAAAGTAAGTATATACTATATATAGTCCTGTTTTTAATTGACTATAGTCCAGTTTTTAACTGATTTTCAGTTAATTTAATGTGTACATTCCGTAACCTTACGGAAAAAATATTGTGAGTGTGGATGTATGAACTGAACTCTTGGTGAACTGAAGTCTTGATGAAACAACACTTTCTTTTTCGAAAAATGTGACCTTTGTTTCCTTAATTTCATCACTTTAAACGCTGCTATACGTTAGCATAATGCTCGCCGTTGATTATTTTTCCTTTTTCAAGATATCAATAAAAACTATTCCACGCCCATTCCAAAAAAAAAAAGACGCCATGACCTTGCCTGCAGATGGAACTGTCTTCGCCTTCTGTGGGCCCGATTCTCCCATTCTAGTCCACTGAATCGAATGTTCCTTCACTTCATGGGTGAAGTGGAGGACCCATGTCTCATCCATGGTTACGAATCAAAGAAAAACTCGACTTTGTTGCGGTGAAATGTCGCTAAACACTCTACACTCAAACAAATAAGTTAGTAGAAATGTTAGTAAAACGTCTTATAAATCAAGTATATTATTTCTCAGCTATTTTTTTTGCTGAAATTGTGTTTTCTGCTAAAATTTTAGTTATACTTGTTCACCACTCACTAACTGTTTTGAACTAATGTTTTGCTATTAAATTACTAATGTTTTACTAATTTATTGTGTTAAAAAAATTGTGCTAATGCGCACATTAATAGAGTGAACGACAACCAGATTGAAAAAAAATACGCAGAATCAAGTAGATGTCGCGGTATGTCAAGATGTAGTAGAGACGTGGAAAATGATACTAAAAAGTACAACTCTTGTAAGGCATATAAAAAAATTAACCATCGAAGATTTTTGTATCTGTTTTTCATACAAAAGGACGCTAACAATGATAATACATATGTGGATTAAATAAACTTTAAATTTGTGTTGTAGCCGGCTTGTCGAAGTAATTGTCTATTAATTAAATGAAAGATAAAATAAAATATTTAAATTTAATCAACATTAAACTAAATCTTTAAAGTGATTAATAGTGTCCGATCGAAGTCACTTTTTTTGGCCGAAGCCGTAGCCGAACTTCGGCCAAATTTTTAATATTTTGCCGAAGCCGTAGCCGAAGCCGAACTTTTTAATTTTTTTTTAGTTTGAATAAAATTTAAATTTTCGTTGATTTTGACTACAAAAAGCATCATTAAAGTATATTAAAAAATATTCAAACATCAATAAATTTGTAAAAAAGCAAATTTAGAATATTTTTTCAAAAATATTATAAAGTCAGTTCAATTATTTTATTGAAGTTTTCAACAAAAATATGGAAATACCTGAACTTTATTATTTTTTACGTGAAATAAATCAAAAATGAACTGTTTTTCTTCAAATATATGGAACCGAACTTGGCCGAACATCACTTTTTGGCCGAACTCCGAAGCCGAACGTTCGGTCGGACACTAGTGATTATTAATGTAGTGTGGTCAAATTGCAAACAAATGTACGTTCAGTTAGATAGACTACAGCGAAAGACAAGGACACACATCATAGGTAATTATTTATGTTTCCTTTTTCTTCTTGCAAAAAAAAAGGGTTGTATATTTCATATTTCGGTTTGTTTCGTTTCTAGAAAGATGACATCACTTAGACAACCATTGCTGTAAGTAGTTGAAAGATAATTTTATTTATGCTATATTAATTATTATTTCTATATATTATTTCTAGATATGAAATTAATTCATGTCGTCAATGAGGGATTATGAACATTTTTATATTTTGTAGGGTATTGTAAATTATTTTTAAAAGAATCATAACAGATTTTTGCAGATTTTCAGCAAATAAATTAACTAAAATATAATTTTTCTTCAAATAGTTTGAGTTTTTTTTTAGTCTACTAATATTGTTCCAAACTAATGCCACCATCTATCTAACGTCAGGCCGGCTAATTTTGGGACCGCCCTCGTAAAACTCAGGGGCAAAACTTAATAGTAGTATATTATGGCAGAATTAAGGCAGGCTGACTGGCTGCCACAAGCGAACTATTATTTTAATTCATTACTATTACAATTATAATAAAAATAAAAATAAAAATAAAAATAAAAATAATGTTAATAATGATGATGGCGATAGTGATGGTTGAAATAGATTGTGATAATATAAAATTTATATTTTATTTTTATGATCGACAAATTATTTGTACAAATTATTTATTAATTAATAAATTTTATACATATTTTAAGTCATGCGTCGTTGTGTGTTGGACAGCATTCTTTCTTTTAATACACAGAGAATAATTTTCCCAATTTAGGTGTTTTTTTTTTTAATTTTATAAATTTTTTTCAATGTCAGTATTTTGGAGTTCTTTTTTTTAATTGGCGGTTTTTTTTAAATTTTTGTAATTTTGTCTTAAATTTGCAATTTTTTTAATTTTGAAAAAAAAAAATCCTATTTCTAGCGATTTTTTTCCAACTTTGGCTCGTTTTTTCTTAAATTTTGATGACTTTTTTTTTAAGTTTTGGCGTTTTTTTTTTATTGTAACAGTTTTTTTTTTTTTTTTTTTTCAAATTATGGCGATTTTTTTTTACAATTTTGGTGATATTTTTAAATTTTGTAATTTTTTTTTTTTTTTAATTTTTAATTAAAGTTCTAATAGTATCTACAAAAAATTTGCTTGAAAATGAAAACAATATTCAATTAAATTTTTAATAGATATGATTAAAACCTTAATTGAAATTTGAAATCAATTAAATAGTTACAAATTATTTTAATTGATTTTACAATATCATTAATAGCACCGACTTCAATTAAACTTTTAATTGAATCAACAAATATATTAATTGAAAGTCGATTTTACTTTTTTCTGTGTAGATCTAATCTCGGAAAGTCATTGTCATATTCGGAATCAGCGACATCTAATTATATAAAATCAGAAAGCTTTTTTAGTCGTTTTTAATTGGGCGAATTGTGACACTGTGTGGCGGCGGGTAAACCTAATTCTCATGGTTGAGAATTCTCAACTATTAAAGTGTCATTAATAGGGCAACCTAAAATAATTTGGATTAATAGAAATTGTTAGACTAAATACAAGTTCTGTTTATGAAATTATGAACATTTTTAGCTATATGTTAGATATTTTTTTAGCTTATTTTTTGATATTAGTAAGCTTAAGCTTATTTAAGCTTTTTTTAAAAGAGCTTTGTTGCTTTTTCTTAGCAATCGGTATTTTGAAGATTTTTTTAAATGAAAGTTGAAAGTTTTTGGATTATGAAAAATAATATTAAATAGTCTAAATTGAACTTTGGAGCTTAATAATTTCTCTATTGCACCTTTGGTTGACTGACGATGTTCCCAGGAATAAGTTGAAACAAATTTTATTTGCTGTAAGGATTTTAATAAAAAGTTATGATATTTAACGGTTTAGTTTTAAAATTTATCGTCTTATTTTCATACTTAACGACTTTTTTTTGTTTACTGTTTTAAAACATTGTTTTTAGAGCTGATTTTTGGTTGCCCTAGTCAATAATTCGGTTATTAATAATATTTAGGCCCGATTACTGAATGCTCCGTTCGTTAAAACTTAACAAACAGTTAAATTGTAAATTTATATGGTAAACAACAACAAATGTGTCTGTTAAAGTCCCAGTTAGTAGCTAACTGTACTTTCAGTAATCGGTCCTTAGAATAAGTAGGTCACGTTACCTAAAAAGTTTAGTCTATTTAAATATAATTTTTCTATATAGTAAACATTTTAATTAGATAAAAATGTTAAATAAACAAAATTGTAAAAAAAAATATTAACCATTTTTATCATATACATTAGGGCGTTTCAGAATTTAAACTTTTTTGAATTTTTGCAAACCCTTGAAGCGGAATACAAATAATTATGGCCCAAAAGATTTTTGAGAATTTTTCAGATTTTTTTAATGAGGTTACGGGGTTGCAAAAAAAGAGGTTTTGAAACAAATTTTTTTTTCTCTTGTGTTTTGTTTTCCAAAAAACCATCTAAAACGCAAAACTCGGGGAACTTCTGCTGTAAATATTTGTAGTTGTTTTGAGTTGCAATACAGAAATATTTATTTTTAAGTGAAAAAACTGTAATTTGTAGAAGAAATTTCATTTTTGAGTACAATTATAGGTTATTTAATAAAAACAAACCACATCATATTACTGTATTATTATTTTACATTCACTTTATATAATAGTTTTGTTTTATTTAAAAAATAAATCAAATACATAATTGTTGTTAATTTTTACTACAATTGTGGTTAATGACAATGTTAGTTAAATTTACTGAAATGTAAGTCGTCCTTTTTTCAAGTGAAATTTCATTTGTTTTTAACTACATTTGCAGTGGTCTTTACCTCCATAGTATTCTAAGTGTATTCAAGAGTTCTAGCCTACTAAACGAAGTTATTAGTTTAAGGGTCACTCTGATGACTTCAAATGTAAAAAATTCAAAATTTTCTAAATTCAAACTTCAGAACTAGGCATCGTATTGAAATGAAACTGAATTTGTTAGAACGGTCTTTCAAATATCATTAATTTTATACAAATTTTTATATTTACCTTGCTCCTGCCACTTCTGGAGTAATATTTAAAAAAAAAAACCAAAATCATTTATTTTCCTCATAGTTTGCATTAGATTTGGCCAACAAGAATGAAAATTTCAAAAAATCAAATTTTGTATCAAATTAAATATATTTTATAGAGGCGTGAAGCCTTACGAGTTTTGGAGTTATTGAGGTTAGAATTTGGAAAATTTAGATTTTTTTCTCTTAAGGTCACCAAAGTAACCCTTTAACTAATAATTTGTTTCCGGAATAATTTTTTTTTTTAGTAGGCTTGAACTCTGATTTATATGGTTTTGTGAAAGAAAAAATGTTTCTTTTTTTGTACAAATCCATTTCAGCGATCCCGTACACCCGTTCAAAAAATCTGAGAAATCTGAAAATTTTCTCAAAAATCTTTTGGACCAAAGTATTTATAGTCCGCTTCAAGAGTTGAAAAGATCCAAAAAAAAATGGAATTCTGAAACTCCCTAATATTCATATCGGTTTTATGTGGCAATGAAAAATACTTGAAACACTAGAAATATAGAAAATCATAAAATGTTTTTTTGTATAAATTTGTACGAATAAAATGGATAGAGGGGTTGGGTTTCTTTTATTTTTGAAGGCAAAATGTAGTAAGAATGAAAATATACAAATATAATTGACAGTTAAATAAATATTTAAGTAACTCATCAAACAATTAGACAAACAACATATTTAAACGAAACACAACGTATGTCTGTACACACCAGAACATTTAAGGTATAATATCTTTAAATCAATCTTGAAAAGCAAAAATTCCCATAAAGCTAAATCCATTGCACACACCAAATTTTTACATGTTGAAATAATTTATTACTGAATTATTATTATTCATTTGAATCCTAAAAATGTACTGTAATTTTATGACATGACCTGGTTAAGGGTCAAATTCCGAGGGAATTACTTAGGTTTGGACAACATTCCTACTTGAAGGGGCGGTCGGTCAGTGGAAACGGCTCTTCACGAGATAGTTTGTTATGTGGAGAGATCCTTTGATCTGAACTGTTTCACTCTGGCAATTTTTATTGATAAAGAGGAGGCTTTTAATAATGTCTTGACCACTGTGCTTATCCAGTCTCTAGACCAGTTTGACATTCACCGGGACATAGTAGCCTGGGTCGATCATATGTTAGGGAGTATGTGGATAAATTGCGAGTCATATCTCCTTCTTGGGGAACCACCCGGGGATCCACTTTTACACGGATGGATCAAAACTGGATAGGAAAACGCGTCTGGGCTTCTGTGACGCAAATGCTTCCGTCTTCGTGACCATAATACCGTACATTGTGTAAAGGGGAAATTAACGATTTCTCTGCACGGGCACGCATTGAGATTATATGGGTGCCGGGACACTGTGGTATAGCGGGAAACGAAAGGGCTAATGAATTGGCTAGGGGAGGATCTTCTCTGAAGTTAGTCACTTTGGGGAACGCTTAACCTTTTCGAGCTCTCAAGGCGGAGCTGGTGGATTGTTTTAACACCATGCATAGGACCATCTGGGAGAATGCGGGTGTTGGCAGGACCACAGGGATTCTCTGGGGAAACCCGGACAGGGACAGGACGAGGGAAATTCTGAATCTTATTAGGAAGGAACTGAGTCTTTTGATGGAAATCCTCACGGGACACTCGACACTGAGGACCCATCTCCACCGTATTGGTAGAGCGGACTCGGGAGCGTGTTGAGCCTGCGGGGAGGACGAGGAGACCTTGGAGCACTATATCTGTGAATGACCGGCATTTGCTGGGATCCGGATCGAAATACTATCCAGTGACCCAATATCCACATTGGGGGATCTTAGGGGCATAAGATGAAAGAGGTTGTTGAACTTCGTCAGTGCGACGGAGTTCCTGGGATAGGAAATAGACATGGGACTGATTTTTTAGAGCGCACAACAAGCCGACATTCTGGCTTAAGTGTAAGTCCTCACTGACTTCAGTCGGATTAGAGAAGCATTTTTCCTTCTCCGAATCCTCTTTTCGACCTAACCTTATTCGTTTCATAATATGACAACTAAGTAAATGAACAAAATTCAAATATAAATTACTGATAAGCACACATTTTTATTTTTTCAAAATGCATGTCAATAAAATCTTGTATTATAAGCATTAATGTAAATATTCAAAAAGTAAAAAAATTCAAATTGAAAGTGGTTGAAAAAAAAACAATTTATGTAAAAAATGTCTATGACATGCTTGGACGGTATCCTAACAATGAAGTGTTACATTATTTCCTTAAGGAACCAGTACCACGTAGCACAATATATTCCATATTCCAACGATTTGAAAATGGAGTGGCACCAACCGGGATAAAAAATAAAGAACGTTCAAAAAAAATTTACCGCAACTGAACTGGTTAAATTGAAAAAATCTACCGTTAATAAAATTCGGGTATCAAATCGTAAGTTGGCAAAAAAAATTCAAGTTTCTAAGCAAACAATTCGCAAAAACGTACTCCAAAGGAACGTGAAACACTAGCAGAGAAAGACAGTGTCAAAAAATAACTATTTTCAATAATACCATCAAAATGCAGACAACTGAAAAAAAGAACATCACGAAAAAAAATGTTGAAATAATTTTGGATGATGAAATTATTCTGGACAAGGTACTGTATTTTACCAAAGCGAAGTTTGAACCAAAAGTACTAGTGTGGGCACTCATTTTGGATAAAGGCATATTACAACTTTACATCCAGGATGCAAAAGTTATGGCTGTAAACCTGGAAAAATGTATCAGAGATAGACATTATACCAAAAAGACGTCAGAATGGCTTAATGCAAAAAACATAAAACTTAATGTCCTAAAGCACGTCAAATTGAGGACTTTTGGGGTGTTTTATGCCAAAAAGTGTATGAAAGTAATTGGAAACCCAAATGCACCAACAAATTAAAGAAAAACAATAAAAGCAGTGTAAATGAATTACAAGAATGTCGTCCAAAGCATGATTGGAGATATCAAAAATAAAATATGCCAAATAGAAGTTCGCGGACAGTTGGCTTTCTACAAAAAAATTTATTAATAATTAATAGTATATACTGCGTTATAAATAAAAATACTTTTTCAAAAAAAAAAAAAATAGTTTTTTAATTACAAGCGTTTTAAAATTGTCCATTTACTAAATTGGCATAGGTTAGGCAAAATTAATTTAAATAAAAGTTAAATTTAAAAACAGGTTTCATAAAAATTATTAAGCTTTGCCATTAATATTAAAAAAAATATTAATTTTCTAAAAAGTTTTAACAGCTAAATTGTCTTAAAATTTTCTAATAGTTTTAATGATTTAAAAAGAAAAGATTAATTCAATTCCATTTAAAGATTTCAAAAATTAAGATTTTCAATAGTAAGTCTTAGCAAATGTTTTGGGGTAAACTAAAAATTTTCGGTTTTTTATTGTTGATGAAATAATTCTTTTGAAACTCTGCTACACACAAACTGACAGCCATGGCATATGTATGCTGTGTGTGTTTTTCATTTTCAAACAATATGTTCAAATACAAAAAAGAATATGCAATCGGGAATAGAATAATAGAATATAGACACTGGAAAGAGGGGTGATTAAAAGATTTTAAAATTTGAAATTGATTTTGATCATAAATGTCTTGGGAAAATAATTTTTTGTAAAGAAAAGTATTTTTTTTTTTGTTATCAAAAGTTTTGATTGAATATTGAATTAAGATTTATTTAATTAGGGTAGACTAGGGCGCAGTCGAAATTTTTTTTAAGTAGACTGACAAAGAGACTACTTTGGGTCGAACTTTTTTTTTTTTTTTGATGAATGAAATTTGAAATTGTATCTACTTATGCCATAAAAAGTTTTAAATCTTTTAAAACAGAAAGTTTCATAAATATAATGAACAAATTTTATAAAATTACTGAAAATGTTTCACCAATTTATTAGAAAAGTAACATGATTTTAATGATAAAGTTTCCTCAATTCATTGCAAAGTTCCATGATTTTAATAAAAAAGTTTTATAAATTTAAAGCAAAAGTTTTATGAATTTAATGAAAAAGTTTTACAAATGAAATTAAAAGTATTCATAAATTTATTGAAAGGTTCATGAATTTAATGGAACATTTTCATAAATTTAATGAAAAGTTTCAAAAATTTAATGAAAATTTTAATAAATTTAATGAAAAGTTTTATAAATTTAATGAAAATTTTAATAACTTTAAAGAAAAGTTTGATAAATTTAATGAAAAGTTTCATAAATTTAATGAAAATGTTTATAAATATAATGAAAAGTGCATTCGTTTAGTTTTGAATTGTCAGGTTTGAGATCATAATTAAATGTTAATATTACAAATATAAAGCACTAATTGTTAATAAATGTAAGAGAAGATGAAAAAAAAAATCTTGTGGGGTATCAGCGCTAGAGGGAGTGCCGCACTTTCGACCTAAGCGACTAGGTCATCTTCAGCCTCATTCTAATCCACCACCCACAAGAATGAGGCTGAAGATGACCAAGCTGACAGTGATCTCCGCGTGTCGTAAGGATTTAAAGTTTGACCCAAAGCCTAGAATCCAGATGCCTTTTTTGATGAGCTACAAAGAGTTTGTTGTCTGCACAGAAAAAATTATTGCCAACAAAATTTTAACTTTTGTTTGATTTCAAACTCACTTTCAATTAAAAGTTTAATAATATATATTAAATGTTTAATTGAAAATTAACTTATCATGACAAGAAATAAAAATAAATGAAAATAAATCGCTAAAACTGCAAACACAACCTCGATTAAATTGCAAAAATCGCTGCTAAGGAGTGAGATCGCATAATTCCAGACACAGGTTTTCACTTAAAATTTTTTTTTAGTTTAAAAGTGAAGTTTTTTTTAATGAAGTTATCTTTTAAACAGTCGTAAGATTATGTGCACAAAATATTAGCGAAATCGGATCAGTTTGTTTACGTATGGACTTTGAACCAAAAAAAAGTGAGGGCAAAAAAGGGAGGGCAAAAAAAAGTACAATTTAAAAAAAACACACATTTAATTTCTCGCCAAAAAAAATTGCCTAATGGTCCAGAACTCAAAACAATCAAATGATATTAAGATTTAAATTTTTTTTTTTTTTTAAAGAGAAGCAACACTCAGGAAATGCTTCCTATTAATTAATGTGTTGTTTTCTTTGGAAAGGGGATAGTGGAGAGATGAAAGGTGGTGAAAGATGAAGGGCTTCAAACATGACAACACTGTAATTGCGCGAGATGATAAGTCTTAGAACAGTTGTTGGTCGCCACCTGATGTAGAGTTGGCGAATTTATTGAAGCTTTTTTGTTTCATAGCCCTGATTCATTATTTTACTTCGGTGGGGTTAAGTGCTATGGGAACACCGAAGGTGGTCGCAGCAATACATATAAGTGAACGAAAACTCATACATATTATTTTTCTTAATTGATGATGTCGTCACCGGGAATCGAACCCGGGACCATCTGTGTAACAGTCCAACGCGCTAACCATTACACCACAACGCCCAGAAAATTATTAATGAAGGCTGCAAAACAAGTTCCCAATACTGTCACTTTTTTTGAAATGTTCAGCTCATATCAATTAGGACACTAAAGATTAGTGTCCGACCGAACAGTTCGGCCAGAAAATGCATTTGGTCTGTATTCGGTATTTTAAAGCATTATGGACAAATTTGGCGGATGGAAAAATGTTTATTGGGCTGATTAGATGCTATTTTGAGTGTCAAATTTGAAGAAAAGTCTGTAGTTAACAGACATGGACGTGGCCAATTACATTTCACAATCGTTCACTTGTGAAAATTTTATTTATCATTAATAATAACAGACCTACACTCACACTTGTGTCCTTAATCGTTTCCTTGGAAAATTTGTTAAATGTTAATACTAAACATGGGGATTAGTATAAACATCTGGGTATTTAATTACAGGGCAATTACTCAATTACACCCAATTACATGTAATTGAACATAAAAAAGTAATTTACCAATAATTAAATACACAGATAGTGGTATTATGTCCCATGTCTGGTATTGACAAAATTGAAAATTTTCCAAGGAAGCGTTTAAGCCCACAAGTGTGAGCGTAGGTCTAAAGTTATTAATGATATAGAAAAATTTCACAAGTGAATGATTATGAACTGTAATTGGCGTCACCCAAGTCTGGTAGTTAAGCAATGAATTCACTGTTCGGCCTCAGAAAGTTCGGTCAAATTGAAAATAGTTCGGCGGCCGAACTTTTAACTTTATAGCTAAACTTCGGCTTTTCTCTTAAATTTTATACACAAAATCGAACTAAATCGGCTCAACAAACATGTTTCCAATACCAAAATTTGTCATCATTGCCTCTAGATATCAAAAAACCGACAAAATATATTTTTTTGACCGAACTGTTCGGTCGGACACTACTAAAGATGCAAAAAAAAACTCTATAACTCACTTTTTGTTCAGATTCCATTTGTAAGCGAAAAAATTAGTCGATCGCTTTAATAGATTGTGCACATAGTCTGACAACCTTCTTAAAGGTAACTGGGCAAGAAAAAAAGTTCAATGTCCTACATAAAAGCAGTTGTAAGTGAAAATGTATGACGGGTTTTTCTTCTTATTTGAAATAATAGCCAAAATATTTAAAAAAAAAAAAGTCGCCACAATTAAAAAAATATTTGAAATTTGAAAAAATCGTCAAAATTAACAAAATTAAAAAAAAAAAAATCCAAATATTAAAAAAAGCGCCAATTGAAAAAAAATAAATTAAAATAAAAAATAGCTAAAATTTTTTAAAAATCACCAAAAAAAACACCAACATTAAAAAAAATAAAACTAAAACTTAAATCAGGGGTGCCCACGGCCTATGCGCTTGGTACTCAATTGTTTTTGTAAAAATACTTAGATATAGGCTGTGTGTTTTAATACACATATAGAGCGCTCAGCACTAGCAATACGAAATACACAAACAACTTTGTCTTATTAGTTTTTTTGTCGTTCTTCACTTTATACACGCAAGCGCAAAGCAACAACACTTTCGTATGCTTTGCTGGTAAACATTGAAATATTTTTTTCTTTTTTCTTTGTATGTATTGGTTTTTACAACAAAAAATGTTGAATAAAAATTAGTTTTTCTTTAAATGTATTGGTGTTTGCTCTTCCATAAGGAACTTTTGGGTACTCCTGACTTAAATAGAATAAATTTACTCGACAAAACTAAAAAAAAAAAATCTAAAAAATCCATAAAGGCACTAATCAAAATAGAAAAACAAACGGCGAAATTAAAAACAAATAACAAAAATAAACATGTTTTCAATATATGGACTTTTTACAATATATGGATTTTTTCAAATATTAGCAATTCTTAATTTTTTTTTTTAATTTACAAAATCGACAGTTTGTATCTACTAAAAATTTTTTTAAATTAAAAACAATTTTTAATTTAATTTTTAATAGATATTTTAAAAAATGTAATTTAAACTAAATCGATTACACAAAGTATTTTAATTGCTACACTTTAAATTGAATCAACAAATATTTTAATTGGAACTCGATTTTAATTTTTTTCTGTGTATCGACAAGTGTTTTTATTTTTAATCTTTTCTTAATCCAATATTTCAAAATCCATTTAAAAACACTCTATCAAAGCTCTGGTTCAAAAAGAAAGAGTAAACTACGAACAAATTATTTTTTAAGCATGTATGCATAAATTATTTACAAAATCTTAAGAAAAAACTACTTTTAATCTCTTAACACAAACATAAAATGGTTTTCTTACCAACCAACCAAACAACCTTTCAATCATTCAAACACACCCATTGCAAAAACAGCTGTAAAAAAATTAGTTGTGCTTTATGAAAAAGAGAACTACATGTACAATACACATACATATGAAAGCGACGATGTAAATATGATGGGAAAAAAAGGAAAGTAGTGTAAAATTACATTTAAACAAGAAAAACCAATTAATCATACGTAGGCTCAAGATTTTAAAACTGATTGTATTTATCTTGACATACATAAAACAAATTACACAAATAATTGAAATTCTCTTTAGGAAAATATTTAGTTTGACTTCTCTCACTCCTTATCTCTCAGAATGGCCTAAGGACTAGTTTTTAAGAAATAAAGCACATCCACTATACTGCCCTACTAAGAAAGAAAGTCACATCTCCATTTTAGTAGTTTTGAGATATTTAGCTTTTACGTTTTTTATGCTTCGCGCCTTTAAAATCAATATTTTTTTTTTTAAATTTCAAAAATGATTTAAAAATATATTATTTTATTCAATTTCATTATAGTATCAAACAGGGGAAATTTTGATGATAAAGTAGATAAAATGGACTTATGACTTGTTTTGCCTAGTATAGACAACCAAAAAAATCTTACGAAAACCAAATTGCACAAATAAATTCAAAATTTCTTTGCATTTGTTCGCAATAAAAATAAAAAATTTATTTCATATTAATAAAAACATAACAAAAGAAAACAAAAACAAACATAATTCAAACATTAAAGGTAAAAAAAAAAATAAATAAAGCATTAGTGACTAAAATTAAAACAAAAAATAAAGATTTAATATCTGTCGTACGTAGGTCGGTTCATTTGCTATTTCTGGAAGAGATTCCCAAAATTCCATTCTGTTTTTGGGCAAAATATCTTTCAGCTTTTTTATAAGGTCTTCTTTTCTCTTAATCAATATACCACGAGGAATAGTTTTGGCTTTAGGTTTTAAAATTCCAGATTTTATTGATGCAGGTTTTATGAAATTTAAGTCTGTGTAATTTGTATCTGTAAACTTAGTTTTGTATAACAAAAAGCTATTGGTTTTTACAAATTTTACTTCTACCAATTCATTTAAATAAACTCTCGGAGTTGTTGCTTTGAGTTTTTGTTGAGACGAGTTGTCCTTCCATTCGTTAAAGTTTTCTACTTGCATTTCAATCACTTCAACCTTTCCCGAATTACTCCTTTGAACGCAATTTTTGAAATCTGTCATGTCATACAATTTTTTTCTGTTTTTTTAATGAACTTTCAACAGTTATCAAGCCAAAAAATGAAATACAGTTTTTTTCGAACTCTTCTTGTGCGTAATATTGCAGACACAAAGAAGAAAAGTCATTCTATCAAAAAAAAATCATTAATACTAAGGAAAAAATTCCGAAAAGCCTACAATTTTGGTCAACGCGACTTTTTATCATAGTAAGTGGCAGATAAGTCTTTTTTGACTAGTAAACACGTTAGAAGTGGTACACTGATAGAATTTTCCTTCATAGTATCAATGAAACGATTTCATTAAAATCGATTCATTGGTTTAAAGAAAAATTTCATTAACTGAATGAAAATTCATTAATATTGGTATTTTTTTCATTAAAATTTTTTATGATTTTTTCATAATTTCATAAAAAAAAAATCATTAAATCAATGAAAAATTTTCAAATTTTTTTTTGACTTGTAATAAGAAAAAAACATTTTTTTTGTACTATCTTTTTGACATAAAAAAAAAGTGAAAAATTTCTTTTAAACAGAATTAACCAAAACTTTGATATAAATAAATTTATTTTATTTAATTTGCCTAGAGCTAACAGTTTTTGACGAATTTGAATAGTTGTTCCTAAATTCCAGTTAACAGATTCTCTAAGAAAAACGATATAGTTTTGTTCAAAACGAGACCTAAATTGTTATCGTTTTGACGATGTTACACAAAAAAGTTATGCTAAACGATAATAAATTTTTGTTTTCTAACAACATTGTTAACAATATTTAACATTTTTATCTAATATGATCGTAATTTAACTACAAAATGTGGACTATAGTCGTCGATCGTTCTACAGAATTCCAAGCCAGATCGATAAAAAATTACATATTTTGTACCGACATATAAGAAAAGATGTCATCTTTTAACACAAATTATCTTACATGTCATAATATTTCAAGTAACGAAAATTTGCTGAATCAGGCAGAGTTTAATAAAAATCTGCCATCGCTTTTGCAGAACAGCCTGTGATGTTTACCTTCGAACTTTTCAAACTTTTTTTTCAACAATATTTTATAGATCCTATAAAGATCAGACCTTATAAATAATATCAACGAATGATAATTTCTCAATAACCACCAAATTAATGATAAGCTGAAATAATCATAAAAAGTGCAATTTATTAAATATCAACGAAAATATTTCATACAAACTAAGAATTTTATTCAGTAAACACATGCAACTTTCATAACGATTAGGCTAGGATAAATGAAAAAAATTTCATATACTTTATGAAATTTTCATTGGGTCAATGAAACCATTCATTAAAATTGATTTAATGAAACACCTTTCATAGAATCAATGAAATGTTTCTTTGGGGGCTTTTTTATGAAAAAATTCATTGGATTAATGAAGGAATTCATTAATACTACGCACAAATTTCTATCAGTGTAGATGTGACCATTTTGCTTAAGGTTTTTTTAGCCATTTACAGTTGAAAATGGGTCTTTTAAACTTAAATCGAAATTCAGAAACTCATTCAAGGTTCCAAATCTGTCCTTATTTTAATTTTCGATTTTTGGAGCTTATGACATAGTTTCTTAGTAGGGCAGTATATAGAACAAAATTTTGAATAAGTTTTGAAAAAAAAAAAATATTTAGAGTTGTTTTTAGTAAAATAAATGTTAAAAATATTCCTGAATTAATAGTGACACTCAAATTTAATTATACATTTCCCTTTTTCCTAGAAAAAAGATGATTTAACTATCAAAACTTTAATGAATATTTAATTGAAAATCCCAGGAATTCCCGGAAGTTGAAAAAAGTCGGGAATTTTAAAACCATATTTCAAATGCAAAACTAAAAGAAATTTTTAAAATGGACCAGGTTAAATCGAAATTTATTTTAATTTCGTATGATGAAAAAATGTGATTTAAATACAAAAAAATACAAAAAAACATCAGTAAAGTACACTCAGGGAAAAAGCTTTATCATATTTTTGAAAAATTTCAGAAATACACGAAGGACATTATGTAGGTGAAGACTATAGCAAATGTAGTCAAAAATAAATGAAATTTCACTTGAAGAAAGGACGTTTAGCATTGCATTAAATTCAACTAACATTTGTCATTTGTTTTTACTGTATAATAAATTATTACCAATTGTAGTAAAAATGAACGACATGTTAGTAAAAAATAAACAAACATTTATTTTTTTTAATTTTTTTTTTTTTAAATAATGTAAAATCATAAAACAGTCATTTTATGTGGTTTCCCAACAAAACTTTGGTAATGAGTGCGATAAAGTAATGCATTACCTTGTAATGTGTACTCCTTACCTGTATCATTATTTTCCAACAAGAAGTAATGAGTTACCGATAATTGAACACTCATGGATTACCTTGTAATGATACCACATTACATTTTACATTACTTCAAAACATAAAATAATGACTTACCGATCATCAATTACATAATGCATGAATTATAAACGTAAAGTAATTATTAATATATATTTTTGAAAATCTATTTATAGACACATTACTTTGTGCTTTTTTGTAAGCATGAGGGTAAGGTGTATATTTTTGATATCACAAACGAAAACGCGAAGAACAACAACTCATTTACATTTTAAGCAATAAAATATTATATGTATCGATAGCTCAGTTGGTAGAGTTCTCGCCTAACTAATTGTTAAATACCAGAGACCCCAGGTTCGAATCCCAGCATGACCACGTAATTTATTTAATAAAAAAAAAAAAAAAATATTTATTTAATTAAAAAAAAAATATCTGTAAATAAAATTTGTTATGCATTTTTTTTATGAAAATCTATTTATGGACACATTACTTTTTCCCCACCATGTAGCCATATAAGTAACCAGTTACTTTACCCCTTACAAGGTAATGTGTCCACCCTTTACTTTTAGGCTCATCGCCTGTAAAATTCATCAGTAAAGTAAGGTGTAATGTAATGCGTGAAGCCCTATGGCGATACATTACTTTACCCATGATTTGGTAATGTGTGGTTTTGCTGGGTTGTTTTTTTTAATGAACTACAAAGTTAGTACAAAATTAAATTTGTTCTAAAAATGACTGATATTTACATTAAAAATGAAGAAACTCTATTACAACCCAAACAACTACAAATTTTTAAAGCAGAAGTTCCCTGAGTGTATGAAAAAAAAACTTCATTGATTTTCATCCAATGTTACACTTCATAAATATGATGAAGTTGTGTCATAAAAGAGCGAATTGTTGAAACATTTCATAAATATGAAGAAGTTTCATAGCTTTTCATGAAATGTTTCCTAAATGTTATATGACAATTTATTAATATGATGAAGCAAATTCATAAATTTTTATGACATGAAAATTTTTCTTTGCTAGCACACAAAAACGATAAGGGCTACAGCCAATGGAGACAATTTATTTTTAAAACCCAATATTCTTGCAACTGTAATTCAGAATATATAAAATAAAACTAAAAATTTAAGAAATTTAGAAAATATCTATTGGTATTAATTAAAATTCAGAAAAAATAATATTAAGTACCTATTATCTTGAATTTATGTTCACAAAATTGAATGCAAAATTTAGAACACATTAACTGATTCGAAATTCTAACTTTCAATTGATGATAGATTCTAAATTTTTAATAAAAAATCTAAATTACAAATTAAATTTTTTTAATTTCAAATGAAAAAAATCTTAAATTATATTAATGGTTTCTAAATTTTAAATGGAAATTCTTAATTTCAATCGATAGGAAAACAAACAATACGGTTTATGAACTTTTTTATGAAATGATGAAGATTTATGAAACATTTGACATACATGTTTCATAAATATGATAAACAATTGATGACAAACGATTTATGAAACAGTTTCATCAATATGATGAAACTTTTTTCTCTGAGTGTAATTATTGGACCTCTAAGCAGTTCTTGTTGCAAATATTCATGGCTAATTTGGATTAAAACAATATAATGAAATATGTGGAATAAAATATATGCTTTTTATTACACTCAGGGAAAAAAGTTTCATCATATTGATAATATTGTTTCATAAATCGTTTGTCATCAAATATTCGTAATATTTATGAAGATTTCATAAGTATGAGGAAGAGTTTCATACAAATTTGTGACAAATGTTTCATTTCATAAAAAAGTTTGATAGACGTTGTGAAAATAAATTTGTGTTTTTTATTAAAATTTTTATTTTTCATTTGAAATTTGAAATTTAGAAAATACCATTTGCCGTTTAGATTCTTAAAAACTCAAAAAATATCAGAAGTTATTTCAAATTTTGAAACATCAATCAAATATTATTTGATGTTTTTTTTTAGTTTTAAATTGAATTTTTTGAGTATAATATAAAATTTCGGAATTTCGATTGAAATTTATAATGGATTTTTTAATTTCTAATGGAATTTTTTTAATTTCTAATGGAATTTTTTTAAATCCATTTCAAATTAGTTTTTATTTGAACCAGCTATATTGTCAATAGAAGACTAAAAAAATCCAATCGAAGTTAAAACTAACGTTTAGAAAATTATCCATTCGCCCGGCCCTTAAAAATATTGTATGGAAAATAAATGTTCGTAATTATTAGGGCAACCAGAAATATACTGTATCATGCTTTTTTCATGTGTGTCGTATTGAAAAATTGATGAGATATTTATCCTTATCAAAACAATTGACGATTTCTGGCGTCGATTTGTTAGAGCATATTTTTGCATATTTTGATCTTAAGGGTATATTTTTGATAAAAAAAAAAGTCTTATATTTCAGTATATTTTTATATTTTTTAGAACAAAAGAGCATATTTCAAGTTTTTTTTAATTTACCGTTATCAATAATATTTCAATAAAAAAATTTCAAAAATTTATTTTTAATATTTTCCGGGGTTTGCAACCCGATTGCGGAAATTAGCCATTTTTTGCAAAATTTAAATTTCCTGTTTTACGACTGTACCAATTTAGGTAAGCTTAATCTTTCATCTCCTTTTTTGTTAGCAATTGAAATAAAATTCACAAAAGTTATTGCAACTGTACTGAAAAATAAGTTTTAAAATACGATTTTTTAATGAAAAATATGTTTCAAGGGCATATTTTTATGTTTCATAAATATTATGAATTATTATTATTTTTGAAATGTTTCACATTTTTGAAGTGTTTCATAAAATTTTTGAAATGTTTCATAATATTTAAGAAACGTTTCATAATATTTAAGAAACGTTTCATAATATTTAAGGAACGTTTCATATTTTCATAAAATGTTGTGGAGCTTCATCATATTTATGAAACATTTCAAAAATATGAGGAAGCCTGTCATCAGTTTGCACTTGTATGAAACAGCTTCATTATATTTATGAAATGTTACATTGGACGAAAATCAATGAAGTTTTTCATCATATTTATGAAGTTTTTCGTCATATTTATGAAGTTTTTCATTAATATGATGAAGCTTTTTTAGAGGTTTAGAGACACACTCCAAACCACCCAAAACGTAGGCTAATGAGCAAATTATTAAAATAAAAGTGACAATATTTTAGAAATCGTCCAAAAAGTACACAAATGTGTCAAAACAGAAAATATTTTAGACAAACATTTTAAAAATCGGGTGTCAAATTGAAATTTCTGAATTAACATCGAAAATTCGCTAGATAACACTAAAAATTGCAACTGTTTTTTTTTTTTTTTTAATTTTTTATTCATTGAGAAAAAAATTTCCCTTTTTCTAACAGTTTACAACAATAAAACCATCATTTGTATCCTAAGCCAGTCCCCTAACCCGACCATATACACACAGAAATAAAGTGCCAACCTAATTGAATGGTGTATTTTAATGGTAACAACTTATAAATTCAGTTATTTAGTACAACGACATTAACGTTCGATTTCTGAAAATTTTTTGTTTTGCAACTAAAATTCAGTTGACTTAACTGAACTTTGTTGTGAAAACTAATGTTAAGTAGTGACAATCGGTTGAAATTCGTAATAACCGAATTTGAGTCGTAGTAACCGAATTTTTGTTGGCAAATAGCTACATTTGTCTCTGTGTGTCGTTAAAAAAAGTATAACAAATAAATTTAAAAAAATAAAAAACAAGTCATTAATTTTAAAATTTTGTAGTTGTATTTTGAAATGAATAAAACTTTGTTTCAAAATTTTTAACGCATTTACTTTTAAAAGTTACTCTTTTTTGTATTTTCAAAAATGGTCCAAATTTGAGGTTTTGTAGCTTTTATAATCAATGAGTTATTGTCCTAAAAATGATTTTAGTAGCAATTTACAAGTCTAATTTCCAAAACCCGTGTTCATTTAGTATAACGGTAATTTCACTACATTAAGCTTAGGCCCCAAAAACGTACATGCATGTTTTTTGCTACCATATGGTAGGTAACTACTGCAGGCTGTTAGGGGTTAATTAAATTTAAACGTTTAACAAAATTGTATACGAGTGCTTTTAATTGCATTTTTCTTTTCAGTCTTCATCAGCATAAAACAATGTTAATATTATTATTTGTTTCAGGAGTTTTACAAATAAATGACAATAAAAATGTCAAAAGGAATTTATTTGCTGTATATAAATATTTTGAAATCCTGACGAGCCAAAGCATAAAACAATAATAGCCATGTCAATGAAATATATATCGAAATGACGTTGAAATCCAGACTAAAACCAACAAACAAACCAGCAAAAAAAAATGTTGTTATGTGATAAGAAGAGTTGCCAACTTGAACATAATTTAAACAGAATCTGAGCAAAAAAATTGGATAGTGAAACTGAATTTTTTTTAATTAGTTAAGAATGATTTTTAAACAATCAGTGAAAAAAAACAATACATTCCAAAAATTTTTCACCTTTCTAAAGAAAAGTTAAAAACCCTTGGGGCATATATAATCCATGGTACACATATATCCCATTTGAGGTCAATGGTCAAAACTAATGTACTTACCCAAGCAATAGCGAAAGACTTGTCGAGTTTATTTCTAATATCTTGTTCTTTCTATATGTCATATGACATGTTTTTTAATTTATTTTGCTATGCGAAACACGAATGTCAAATTTTTTAAAATAACTTGCGTCGCAAAACGAATTTTGACTGCCCTAAAATAATGTCAGGAATCAGAAGATTAAAATCTATAAATATCACTTTTATGAATCAAATCGAACAAAAATTGCATAAATTTTAATGCGAACAAAAAAAAAACTTGGATTATACAAGGTCGATCTCAAAATTAACCGACCTAACAAAGAAAACACAACAAATTTGAAAACAATTTTCTTTATTTCTCAACATACTCTAATTTCAGCTCGATACACATTTCCCCAGAGATATTCAATAGCTTCGATACCATAAAATAGTCATAAATAGCAGAATCCACCTCTTCATTGTTGGCAAATCTTTTACCACGGTGTAATTTTTTCAAGTTTGAAAATAGAATATAATCCGAGGGAGCTAAATAAGGCGAACAAAGTGCATGATGAAGCAATTCGAACTTTAATTCATTGATTTTGGCCATCGCAATAGTGTATGTTGAACTGGTTTTAATGAAACAACACTTTCTTTTTCGACAAAATGCGGCCGTTTTTCCTTAATTTCAACACTTAAACGTTGCAATAAGTTAGCATAATACTCGCCGTTGATTGTTTTTTCTTTTTCAAGATAATAAAATTTATTCCACTCGCGTCCCAAAAAAAAACAGATGCCAAGACCTTGGCTGCAGATGGAATTATCTTCCCTTCCTTGGACACTATTCTCCCATTCCAGTCGACTGATTTGATTGGTGCCTTTGCTTCAGGTGTGTAGTGGTGGCCCCATGTCTCAATGCGTGGTTACGAATCGACTCAAAAACTCGGCTTTATTGCGTTGAAACATCACCAAACACTCTATTGAACAGCTTCACGACGCTGTATTTGTTCTATTGTGCCAAACGCGGCTCCCATCTTGCGCACATCTTCGCTCATTTTTCGATGTATAGCACTTATTGAAATACCTATCGTTTAATATCTCCAATCCAATTTTATATAGTCGTAAACGAATCAGCAGACTTCTCTAGTGTATAATCTAGATCGGCTTTAATATTAGTTGCACTGAGACATTTCAAATATAAGAATGGAATTACATAACTATGACCAACTTTGTCCATGTTTACAAATTCACTGAGATTGTTTATTTTTGATGGCTCAAAAAAAAATATAAACAACGTGGTGCCCTGAAACTTAAAACACATGTTATATAAGTTTGCCACTTTTCGCCAAAGTAATATTTTTTTGAAACTACTGCCTCCATATATACGTCGGTTAACTTCGGGACCACCTCGTATGTCCCATCGATTCCAAATACCTCAATGCTTTTTGAAATTTGAAAGATGTCCAATATCGTTCGAAAAAATATTGTAGGTACCAAAAATTATGAAAAAAAAACACATTTTTTACTTTGAGGACACCCTTTTGGGCTCTGAGACCATATTGCACAGTGAGATATATCAAAAAAAAATTTGGAAATAATTCTGCCATTTCTTTCTTAGTGGTCCGATTGCAAAGATATTTAGAACAGGTATAAGTGACGTAATATCGAGCTTAAGTTTTGACGTTGAACCTCCCACACCCCCGGAGGCGATAATATGACTCCACAAAATAGGAAGCTTTTTGCATAAAAAATGTTGAGTACTAGCCACTTTTTGTTTCTACACTGAGAGAATTATCTTCACTTCAGTACTGAATTTCTTCATAGCTTTAATGCAAATTGTCACTGAAACTCGTCCATTGAAACTTTTTTATAAAATCTATGAAATACGTTTCAATGTCAATGTTTGTAATCGTATATATAACGCATGAAATTTTTTCGATGCATAAAAGAATTCTAAAGTGAATTATTTCAATATTTTTTTCCTGTTCGAAATATTTTGTTTCTTTTTATTTTGTGTAGTAAATGCTGTTACCACATGTTATGTAAGTCTCCACCTTGCAGTCTTTTAAGGAATTTAGCCAATGAAGGATTCTAACCCGTCTTCTATGCCAATGATGTGGCGATAATACTGAGGGGAAAAGATACAAATTATTTGTGAAGTAAGGCAATGCGTACCAATCATAATATGATCGTAGCAAACATATTAAGATTCTAAATGACGATAAAATCGTCCTCGGTATTCATAATATGTTCAGCCAGAATTGTGTATATGATAATTACAATCATAATATGACATATTTTTTCTCTAAGGGAATTGTCACTGGAATTCCTCCATTGAAACTTTTTATTTAATTAATGCAGTTTTTCATAAAATGTAATGAAAAATTTTATACGACTAATGAAAAAGTTTCATTATAAATAGTTTCATTAAAACTATGAAGCTTTTTCATAAAGTTTAAAAAAAATTTCATTCACATTGTAAAGAAAACTTAATTAGTTTAGTGAAAAACGTTTATTAAAACTCGTCCAAGGAATTCTCTGTGTAGGACACTTCACTGGGGTGACCATATCGAGAGTAGGAATGCCGTGACCATTCAATTGAGCTTGAACTCAAATATGTCCCATTGTCTTATACAAGTATGGTCAGACCGTGGCATTCGCTCCTGAAGAAAAATTACCGAAAATCGCTTATTTTTTTAATTGAACTGATCCGAAAAATTAAAATTATAAGTGTTCAAAACGTAACATTGAGTTTTACAGCGAAAATTAAGCACATGTGGCAACGAATCTTTAACAAAAAATAACTATATGTGCAAAATCTTTAGAGTATTGCTCTTAATTTGTGATATCAGTTTGCTAATATTATTTTTTTCGTTGATAATATTGGTAAAATTTTTTTCGTTTTCACCATTTACTTTTGGGATTTAAAAATTTTTTTTTTGCAAATTACACCCGTGAAAAAATTGCCGGTTTTTGAAAATTAAAAAAAGTGAATATGGAGATTCCAGAAATATTTCAGGAAAGTCCATGGATAAATTCCAAATATATGGCATATCATGCATATAGGGAAGAAGCAAAATCTTTAATAGAAAAAAAAACAAATTTTTCGAGATTTAATTTCAGACAAAAAGCACAATGAGAAGAGGTCAGTTCTAAGTCCCGGTTCACACACAGCAATTTTACTTGCGCAAGTTTTCTTCAATTCTCCTTTGAACTTGCTTTTGTGTTCACACAGGAAAAGTTTGTTTCAATTTTCGTATATCAATCTGCAGCCAACTTCGTGTTGAAAATTGCTGATGACAAAACAAAACTTAATTGGAGTACTGGCAAGTCTGTACCATCTTCCATTCTCTTTTCCTCACTCTTCTATAAGTTCAAGACTTGCGCAAGTAAAATTGCCGTGTGTGAACCGGGACTAAGTCATTCATCAAAATATTCCTCAAAAAAAATTTACAAAATATGTGGAAGTAAAAATTGTAATTGGCAACCCTAAAAGACAACAACCAAATAACATGCTTGCCGATGGATAATATTCGTGTCGATGATTTTTTTTTTTTTTTTCTTTTTGAAGTGACTTTATTGAAAACACACAAAATAAAGTAAGTACACTACCGTAAAAGTTGAAAATAAAAAGAAAGGAAATAAAAAAGTATCAAGCGAAAGAGCGAAAAAAATATGGCAAACATTTTCAGTGAGTACAAAAAAAACACACAAAAATTTAAGCTAAATAGAATTTATGATGAAAGTTTTTTTTTTGTGTGTATTTTTGTTCATTTTTATTACACAAAATGTAGTGATTTATTTTGTAATATAGAAGTACAACGTACAAAAAAAAAGAAACAGGCCAAAGATGGGAAAGAGGAGAAAGACGAAACAGTAAAAACAATAAACAGAAACAAAAACAAAACACAGTGTGAGTAAGAAGCCAAAGAAGCATTAAAGTACTACAAATTAGAGATGGGAACGTGAGCAGCATTTTTCGTAATTCACGTGAATTCAGGCGTGAGTGTGAGTGAAACCTAAATATGAGTGAAACCTTTAGTCACGTGATCGTGAGTGAGTATACGTGAGTCAAATTTTTATCAAAAAATTTTCTTTTACTTTATATTTTAATTTAATATTTTTAGTTTTTTAAAATACAAAATAAATGTCAAAATTACATATTCATAGCAGGTTTTAGTTAAACATTCACAATTTAAATCAATTTTTATTTTTTTTTTTTTTCAAAAAAACTTTCTTTCTGAATTGCGTGATTCCAGTGAATCACGCGTGAGTGTGAGTAAAATTTGAATTTACTCACGTGAACGTGAGTGAGTGAGTATGAACAGATAAAAAAATGTTCGCTAGTTATTGTGCGTGAGTGGAATTTTTCTGTCGCGTGCGTGAGTGAGTGAATGTGAGTGGAATTTTTCTGTCGCATGCGTGAGTGAGTGAATGTGAGTCAAAATTCACTCACGTGACCATCTTTACTACAAATGCCAATGGCATCCGATTTATGTTGGATTTGTTCATAAAGTTGTTAAACAGATTGTCGGTGTAGATACCTTCATCATCGTCATCATCATTTTTCGTATGATTAGTTTTATGTAATTTTATCAAGTATTTTAAAGGATTTTCGTTTGTAATAAATGGGTTGGATGAATGGATGGATTTTTAAAGTATACAGTCAATATTGTACACTGAATGTAATTTTAAACAACTCAACTTACACTCACAAGGGAGGTATTCCTACCAGGACAGTAGATCTTAATGAACTTCGGATATGTTGTAGAGAATAACAATTTTAGGGGCCTGATTTTTTTTTTTGTTAGCAGTTCAATCTCATATTTAGGCGTTACTTAGTGGGGTCGAATATGACCCCATTTTACGTTTTTCTCGATTTATTTCGTTCTATTAAAAGTTAATATGGACATATTTGCTATCAAATAAAAGGGTTTTTGAAGACACATTCACTGGTATAGAAGTTAGGACCTAAGACTTTAAGGTATTTTTGTTATTAAAAAAATGTGATTAATGAATTTTTGTTGTATTAAGCTAAAAATAATTCATAGCAATGCCAATTTAATTTAAACGAGATGATGTCTGAGCTTTTTCCGATATTCGAAACCTTTTGGCTCTTATGCGACTTTTCCCGAAGAGCCCTTTTCCTCTATATTTCAAATAATTTTAAAATGTGGCAACTCTGGGTCCACTATATAGGCAATATGGGTATCAACATTTTTTATTTCTCATTCAAAGATTGAACATAAATAGTGTCCGATCGATCTAACTCACTGTGTAGTGGCCGAAGTAGGAGTAATTTCAGTTTGAAAAGGCAAAAAGGTCCCTAGGGACCTTCTCACTCATCGGAGGGTTAAGCAAATTTTTTGCTAAAATTATGTTTTCAGGTAAAATTTTAGTTTTATTTATTCAGCACTTAACTGTTTTGAACTAATGTTTTACTAATTTATTTTGCTAAAAAAAAAATTGTGCTGATTAGCCCATCTATAGTGTGAACGACAACCAGATTGAAAGATATACGCAGAATGAATTAGTTGTCGCGGCATGTCAAGATGTAGTAGTGACGAGTAAAATTATACTGAAAAGTACAACTCTTGTAAGATAATTAAAAAAAACCAACCATGGAAGATTTTCGTATCTGTTTTTCAACAACTTACATTTTGAGTCGTCATCAGCTTGTAAAAGTACTCGTACAATGTGGAAATATGAACATTTTTATATTTTGTAACTTTTTTTAAATTATTTTTAAAAGAATCACATAAATATGTTTTATGACTTTTAGCAAATAAATTAACTAAAGTATAATTTTGCTACAATTTTTCATAGTTTTTTTTTCAGTCTACTAATATTCAGCAAAAATTTTGTTAACTTTTAGCAAGGGTTTTTTAATTTTTAATCCACTAAGTGTTCGCAAAACGTTTGTTGAATGTACTAATTTTTTTCTGAGATTAGCAATTTTTTTGCAAGCACCCTCCTGACTAAAATTTTGCTGACTCAGCAAAAGTTTTTTCTGACTTTACTAACATTTTGTTTTTTTTTAGCGTAGAATATATAGCCATATATCTATATACATATATTTCATACGATCGGCCATATCAAAAACTTTGCATAAACTAAGTATAATTTATAGACATATATCGTAGTATATTGCCACGCATATAAACATATATAATGATATCAGGTTTTATATTTCGCATAGTTTTCGAAAAAATTTAGAAAAATTCGAATTTTTGGAAATTCAAAGCAGATGTTTGCAAAAACTCCTCGATCAAAGATTTTGATTTTTGGCAAAATTGTTCTGAGACAACCCAATATACAATTTTGAATTAGAACTTGATCCGAAGTAACGTATAAAATATATATTGAGAATTTAAACTTGAAATGTATTCGGGGTGTATTCCAGTTGAGTGTGGCCAGTCCAAAAGTAAATTCTTTTAATTCACTGTTACATTAAATATCTAAACAACTCAAATTACAAGCCAGGCAAGGCAGTCAATTTAGCCAGTTGGTAAGTTAGTCGATTAGTCTAGTTGTCTGTCAGTCAGCACGACAGACTGACAAACAAACAAACTGAGGAGTCATTATTAGTCTACCATACAGTTTTAACAAAATCAACTAAATATTAACTGACTGACTGACTGAGGAGTGACTGATTGTTGGAATTTATCGTTCAACCAAATGAATTGTTATGTATGGATGTATGTAATACTCTGTATGTATGTAATACTCGAGTGTAAAAAATATTGTAGTACACACACAACAAGCTGATTGTGGTTTTCTTAAATATAGAAAACATAAAATAAAATTTATAAAAAAAATCAAAAAAAAACACTAAAACAGCAATATTTAGTGTTTTGGTTGTGGTTAAATTGTTATTTGTTCATTCGATCGTTTGTTATTACCAGGTTCCGGAAGTCACCTGGTAATAAGTCTGCGAACAGCGTAAACAAATAATCTTTGCAAATCATAGAATTTGTGTTAAAATGCCATCGATTTGTTAGTGCATATTTATGCATTATATTATGCTATAAATTCATCGTACTTTTCATATTATACTTTAAATGCATATTTTTATAGCATATTTTTACTTATTATGCAGTTTTTGCTTAAAATGCTTATTTTTATTGCAATTTTCTTGGCTTTTCGTAAAAAGGTAATTTTTAATTTAATTTAGTTTTTTTTTCAAGTTATTTTAACAACATATGCAGAGAATGCGTGGCCGGTCTTAAAATAAGCCCAGCTGACGTATAGATGACGGCAGTAGTTTCAAAAAAATTACTTTGGTAAAAAGTGTCAACCTTATAAAACATATGTTTTAAGTTTCAAGGCGCCATTTTGTTTAGTATTTTTTTGGAGTCAGTAAAAATAAACGATCACAGTGAATGGAAAAATTTGGCCACCGTTATGTAATTCAATACTTTCCTTTGAAAGGTTTCAGTTCAACCAATATTAAAGCCGAGTCTGCTCCTTCCTTTACGACTATCAAATGTTGGGTGGCAGAGTTTAAACGTGTCCGTACGAGCTGTCAAGACGAACATCGTAGTGGTCGACCAATTTAGGTGTCCACGCCAGAGACGATTAAGAAAATCCATAAAATGGTATTGTATGATAGTCGGCTGAAGGTGGGTGATTGGCATTTCAAAAAGTTCTATAAATCGTATACTGTGCTCCCGGTGGGAGCAACACATCCACTATTGCGATGGCTATAAATGTCTAAATGTCTAAGAAATGAAAACGAGATGCTATGTTTAGGATTACAAATGTTTTCCATGATTTATTTTTAATTAAAACGGAATTTTAATTTTTACAAAAAAATCTGCTATTTAATTGAAAATATGCAAAAGTAGCATCAAAAAATTTCAAAATATACCATAAAATATGCATTTATAACAAAATATGCATTTATAACAAAATATACATTTATAACAAAATATACATTTATAACAAAATATGCATTTATAACAAAATATGCATTTATAACAAAATATGCAACAACAAATCGATGCCATTTTATTGCAAATTCTTTGATTCGGAACAGTATTTGGTCGACATCGATTTTGGTCTACTGACAACATACAAGAATTTGCATGAAATTTATTGCCCTTGATCTTACTATAAACAGGGTATCGAAGATATTGAACATCGCTGGGAAAATTGTATAGATCTCAAAGGAGATTATGTTGAGAAATAAAGAAAATTGTTCCCAAATTTGTTGTGTTTTCTTTGTTAGGTCGTTTAATTTTGGTACCACCCTCGTCTATTAAGCAATGCAAAATTCAAAAATTTAAAACATGAAAATATTTCGTTTAAAGTTCCTCTCATTCACGGTTTCCGTTAATTTTCTTCGAAACTATCAAAATCGCAGTTAAGACTTTTAGAAGAAAATGTTAAAGAAAATGTGACATTTAAAAAAAATATATAATAAGTGCATATTTTTAGTTTTTAGTGCATATTTAAAGATTTTGCATGCATATTATAGGCGAATAAAACACTCTTTTTTTTTAGTGCATGACGTTTCGGCCACTGGTTATTACGATTCTCATAGAAATAAAAAGCTTCAAAAAAAAAATGAGCTTAAAATGACGTTGCAGAAAAAAATGTTAAAATTAGCAGTTTTTTTTTTTTTTGTTTGCTAAATATTAATAAAATAAGAACAGCAAACTAAAACTGTTAACTTTATAACATTTTTTGTTATATTCAAGTTGTATTTTAGTTCATTGACAATAACAATTTAAAAAACAGCAAACTAAAACTGTTAAATCAACAAAAATTTTGCTTTATTTACCTTAAATTTAGTAGAATGCACATAACAGCATATTTTGCTATAACCAACAGAAATTTTTGCTAAAAAAAATTGTAGATTCAGAAAGCAGATTTAAAAAAAAAATTAAAAATTTTATATTTTTTTATGATTTTTTTTGTCTACTAATATTTAGCAAATTGATTATTTCAAGTTAACTAAAATTAAACTCAAATATAACTTAATATGATTCAACACAATTTATTTTTGCTATTTTTATCTTACTAATATTTAGCAAAAAAAAAAATTGCATAACTTTAGCAGTTTTTTCTGCAACATCATTTCCAACGAAGTTTTAGTAGTTCTAACAAAAAAATGTATTAATTTGTTTCTATAACCCAGCAAAACTTTGGTAATGGGTGCGATAAAGTAATGCATTACCTTGTAATGTATACTCCTTACCTGTATCATTATTTTCCAACAAGAAGTAATGAGTTACCGATAATTGAAAACTCATGGATTACCTTGTAATGAGACCTCATTACATTTTACATTACTTCAAAACATAAAATAATGACTTACCGATCATCAATTACATAATGCATGAATTATAAACGTAAAGTAATTATTAATATATATTTTTTAAAATCTATTTATAGACACATTACTTTGTGATTTTTTATAAGCATAATGGTAAGGTGTATATTTTTGATATCACGAACGAAAACACGAAGCACAACAACTCATCTACATGTTAAGCAATAAAATATTGTATGTATCGATAGCTCAGTTGGTAGAGTTCTCGCCTAACTAATTGTTAAATACCAGAGACCCCAGGTTCGAATCCCAGCATGACCAAGTTATTTATTTAATAAAAAAAAAAGTTATTTATTTAATTAAAAAAAAAATTTTATGCATTTTTTTTATGAAAATCTATTTATAGACACATTACTTTTTCCCACCCTGTAACCATATAAGTAACCAGTTAAATTACTCACTACAAGGTAATTTAACTGGTTACTTATATATCGCCTGTAAAATTCATCAGTGAAGTAACGTGTAAAGTAATGCATGAAGCCCTATGGCGATACATTACTTTACCCATGATTTGGTAATGTGTGGCTTTGCTGGGAAGTGTACTTGTATTGATTCGTCCGACTACGTAGTTAGACCTGGAGACTCCATTGAAGTTGTACAGATGGGTTTAAATGTATATTGGATTGTTTTCGGTTTGCGATTTTAACTAAATCATTTGTAACGTCATAAAGTTATTTTGATTGTTGGGTTGTTTAGTCATTTATTCATTCATTCAGTCGGTTTATTTGTCAGTCAGTCATTCAGTTGTATTCCTGTTTATTTATTTTTTTTTTTTGTATATTTGACGAATGATGATGGCTTTCGTGTAGAAAATTTATAATAAAAAAAAATATATTTTTCGAAAAAAAAAGTGTGTATATTTATGAGGAGTGTTTAATGTCGTGATAATAAATTTTGATTTAATTTACGAGTTGTTACAACTGCTGCTCTCTGCCTGCTATCGCTAGCAACATTTATAATTCAATTTAAATTTTTCATTTAATTTTACTTTGATTTGTTTTTTTATTTTTTTTTACATTTTTTTTTTTTTTTGCCACGATGATGATGATTGTATCGGTTTATGGCATTTATGTATAATAAAAAGAGTTAATTTGAAATTAATATTGTATTAAATAAAATAATAACGTGGTTAAACAGTCAACCATTAATGACTGACCATCAGAAGCGTAGATAACGATTTCAGTTTAATGGGAATTGTTAAATATTTTTTTTTAATTACTAATTATCAGCAAACGTTATTCATTGAATATAGTTTATATTATATTTTTGTGCACTGAAATGAAAAGTTAGTACCAGTGTAAAAAAGATTTGAACAGATCAGATCTAATAAGATATCTAATTAGATCTGGTGCCAGATCGCATCATATATGATAATATAAGGCAGTTGTTATACACTTTATGCCCCGATCTGATCAGATATAGTAGCAGATCTGTTCATATCAGACGGGATCTGGGGTATTGGACAATTTTCATGCCCAGATATGAGCAGATCTTGTCATATTGGATCATATCCGAGGGAGCTAAATCTGGCGAATAAGGTGTATGATAAAGCAATTCGAACTTTAATTCATTGATTTTGGCCATCGTAATAGCGGATGTGTAAACTGGTTTTTGCTGAAACAACACTTTCTTTTTCGGCAAATGCGCCCTTTTTCACTTAATTTTTAGCACTTAAACGCTGCACTACGTTAGCATAAGACTCGCTCGCCGTTGAATGTTTTTTTTTTTCCTTTTTGAAGATAATCAATAAAAATTATGCCACGCGCATCCCAAAAAACAGAAGTCATGACCTTGCCTGCAGATGTAACTGTCTTCGCTTTTCTTGGACACGATTCCTCTGTTCCAGTCCACTGCATTGACTGTTCCTTTGTCTCCGATTTGAAATGGTAACATAAACCAGATCTTACAAATGAAAAACATTTTAATTGCAATTGAAAAGTATTAAAAATACTATTAATAAACAAAAAATAATACTGATGACATGGTTACGAATCGACCCAAAAGTCGGCTTTATTGCGGTGTTTTTGCGCTGTTTTTGCTCTATTGTGAGCAAACGCGGCTTGAACACAGATTTCTGAGCACAGATTTCTGTCAGAAAGCATTTATTTTTTTTTTAATTTTTTTTTAAATAACAAAAACATTCTGATGACTTTTTTTCTAAAAATTAATAGTGAAAAATACAAATCTTAAGATAAAGATAAGTTTACATTTTCTGTTAAAAAGTTTTCTAAAGAAAAATTACTAAAAGCTATATGATTTTGTTGAACAATTTTATAAAAGTAATTTAGACAAATTTGTTTTCTAAATGTATCAGTAGTAATACTTTCCTTGTCAGGGCCTAACCTTAGCTTACCAATGAAATTCCTGTGGGAGTTTCATACATTCTCACAATATGTTAGAGGTTGATTACACTTACCTAAAAAAGAAAGAAAAGCAATTAAAATAAAATTTTAAATTTTAAATAGTTAAAACTAAATATTTATAAAACTATTAAAAATCAATTCAAAATTACGTTGCAGGAAAAACTGCAAAAATTATCAGTGTTTTTTTTTTTGCTAAATATTAGTAAGAAAAGAATAGCGAAAGTAAATCTGTTGAAACTACAAAAAACTTACAAGGGTACATAGAAAAAATGATTAACCTAAAATATCTAATTAAAGATTTAATTTGAATTAAATTTGTTTCGAAACAAATAATTAATTGAATCAATTAATATTTTAGTTGACTTTCATATATATATAAATACATATTTTAATTTAAACATAATTCTCAAATAATTTTTTCATAGACTGTAGTAAAAGCATAAACAATTCCTCATGCCAAGGTATGACTACAGTCCTAAAATTACACATTTTGTGCTTTTAATATATTTAGCAAAATTAAATTCTTTGCTGCTACATCTAAATATAATATTTTTGCCGAATTTCATAAAAATCCGTCAATACGTTTGCAAGTTAAGACGATGGAATCCTTTTCGAATCCTGTATGCCCTTGGACCTAAATAAGAACTCTTTTTAAAAGGTTAGGCTTCAATCTTACCGTTTGTTTTCTATCGACGATTTCTAGTCAACATAAATTTGTTTTTAAGATTATTGATAATTGTATTCAATTCACAATGGTAGCGATTCCTATTCTCACTTTCACCATTCACCTCAGTTTTCGAACCTTATTTTCTCTCAAATAATACAAATTTATAAATTTTTTATTGTCCAATCCTCTTTACAATAAACAAATATTTATAAATCTGAAATCAAAATGGAACTAATAATTAACACTCGGGCAATAATGAGATTCGAAAATTGAGGTGAATGGTGAAAGTGAGAATAGGAATCGCTACTAATATTTATTTTTTGAAATTTTATGATATGATATTTTTTCTCAAAAAAATATTTAAAATTTGTCTTTCTATCGAAGTAGCTTAATTTCTTATTATAAACCACTCAGCTGGCGCATTTATGGCCAATTTTAAATACCCCGCCTGGAGGCGGGTTTGCCGGTTAGAGGGTTAAAATCATTACTTTAAAATTCAAATTGGTTTATCTAAATGTTGTAATATTAAACATGTAATATTAAATTTTCAACTTTCAATTAAACAAAAAAAAAAAAACAACTTTTCAAAATATCAAAAAACATGCTAAAAATAGCTCTAACAACTTTCATAATGTCATGATCAGCAGTGAGATTCAGTAATTTTTAACGATCCTATAATCGCAAAATATATCGACAACTTTTGTTGTTTGCATTAACGATTAAGTGATTCACTAAGTACACCTTAACAATAGTCATAAACTTTATTTTTCTATTTAAAAATTTAAATTTTTCTCGATCGAATAAACAACACAAAAATTGTTGTCGTTTAGATAACAACAACAGCTGACTTTAACAATAGCAAATATCGTTATGTTAGTGAAAAAAGAGAAATCGTTATTTTTGTTGTTTACGTTTTTTAACAATTCGATTATCGTTAAAACAAGTTACTGAATCGCACTGCTGGGTAGGCATTCTGTAGGATAATCGACGATTATCGTCCATTTTTCGAAGTTATATTGCGACCATATTACATAAAAATGTTTAATAATGTTAACAACGATGGTAAAAAACTACAATTTTCCATCGTTTAGTTTAACGTTTTCATAAGTAACATCGTCAAAACGATAGCAATTTACGTATAGTTTCGTTCAAAACGATATCGTTTTTCTTATAGAATCTGTCTCATGTAGTGCTATTCAGTAACTTGAGTTAACGATAATCGAATCGTTTAAACAAGTAAACAACAAAATTATCGATTTTGGTATTCAGTAACTTGTTTTAACAATAATCGAATTGTTTAAAAAATAAGCAACAGAGCAAATGATTTTCTTTTAATTTATATTTTTAAACGATATTCGCTGTTGTTGTTATCTAAACGACAACAATTTTTGTGTTGTTTATTCAATCGAGAAAAATTTTAATTTTAAAATTGAAAAAAAGAGTTGTCGACTATCATTGAATTGTACTTAGTGAATAACTTAATCGTTAATGCAAACAACAAAAGTTGTCGATATATTTTGCGATTGTCGGATCGTTAAAAATTACTGAATCGCACTACAGAGCTTGCAATTATTTTAAATAGATCTATCCTTTTAAATAAAAAAAAAACAGCTCTAGCTTATTTTTGGTTTCCCTCCTTATTAGTAATAAAAGAAACCTTTTTTTTGTTCTTACACTGAGAGAATTCTCTGCATGATATTAATGAATCTTAGAATTTAAAGGGTGTTTTTTATAGAGGTTTAGTACTTTGAAATGGAATAAAACAAAGATGAATTTTTTTAATAGACACGAAATTTACTTAACTCGAAAGATAATCTTCTGGAATTATAATTTAAATATGACTTCTGGCATATGGCCGCCACGGCTGGCTCGGACGTAGTCTAATCTGTAGGTCGAATTTTCGATGGCTTTTTCCAACATTTGTGGCTCTGATGGACGATTATGTTGACCGTAAAATGGACGAAGTGCGCGATACGTATTTCGAACAGAACCATGATTTTCAAAATAAATTTGCACAATTGTAAATCGTTGTTCAGGCGTCAGTCTATTCATATTGAAATACCAAACCAAACTAAACATAAATCACTTGACAGCTGCAAAAATGACCGGCAGTTAAAAAAGTGTTGCCAACTTAAAGTTCTATACCTGTATAAAAAACATGCTTTAGAAGCAATAAAGTTGCACTTTAAGAAACTTTTCGTTCACTTTGTAAAGAAAAGTTTCATTAGTTTACTGAACATTTTCATTATTATTCGTCTGACTAAGATTCTCTCTGTGTACAGTTCCCTTCTTTTGAACCTCCAGTTAGCTACGTTCTTATTGACAATATTAATGTGATAATGAAATAAATAACATCGCTGGTGGTGATAATTAATATGTTGTTGTTTTCATATGTTTATGTTTATTTTAAAAGCCTATTTAGTAAATCAAATCAAATCCAATCAATTTGTCTCTGCTTATTAAATTAACAATTAAAATAACCCAGCAAAAAAATGGAAGCAGTAGCAACGATAACAGCATTTTTATCAGTTTTTATAGCAACATTTTGATAAATAGAACTTTGTTGATCAAATTTACTCGCTTCTCAAATGCAAAAATTTAAAGCCAACTATGAGCCAATATAGGCGAAACTTCTTGTTCATGATTTTATTGCAAGCATCGTCTAAATTGGCTCTATGTGATTAAACTAAAGGCTCCATTAGTCTTGCTGTTCCGTACCGTGACGAATCACCTGTTTCGTTCATGGTTTATGTGAGGTGAATTTTTGAAAAATGCACTATCCATAAACCAAAAACAAAACAGCTGATTCGTTTCGGCACGGAACGGCAAGGCTAATTAAGCCTTAAGGCAGAATTAGTTTGTACGTTCTGTTCTGTTATGAATCAGCTGTTTTGTTTCTGTTCAATTGAAAGTCTGTTTGTGTGGTTAGTTTTCACTTTTTCGTTCTGTGCTGTTGCGGACAAATCTGTTGAAAATAGAATTCAACGTTAAGTGACAGCCTAAAGTGCGTATGTATTAGTTTGTTGTGATATGAAAAAATAGACATTTCTTTTAAAACAGCTGATTCCTTTCACAGAAAAAGTGATTACCTACAGAACAGAACGACACAGAACGGCAACAGAAAGTAACAACTAATGAGGACTTTAAGCCAAATAACTGCTAAATGAACTTTTTTTTTAATAAAGTTATCTTAAAGTTATCTTATCGCTCACAAATGGAATCTGAATAAAACTTGAGTAATAGAGTTTTTTTTGTATCTTTAGTATACAAATTTCTAGGAGCAGACTATTTTCCAAAAAAAAGTGACAGTATTGGGAACTTGTTTTGTAGCATTCATCAATAATTTAAGAACAATCTTAATATCAGTTGATTGATTGCTGTATGTTTCGATGCCATGTCTGAAGCCCTTCATCTTTCCCCACCTTTCATCTCTATACTATCCCTTTCCAAAGAAAGCAACACACTAAATATAGGAAGTATTTCCTGAGTGTTGCCTCTCTTTTAAAAAAAAAAAAAGTTTCGATATCGAGCAATCTATTCTGTATAGAATTTTTTCATTTTGGGATGATGACATTCGATAGCCATAGCATGATCGAACAAAATGTATTCGATATATAATTAGCGATCGAAATCATATATATTTGTTTTGCATATAATTACAAATCATCACTATTTTCGTTCATAATTCAAATTTGCTTCAATTGAAGGGCTTATTGTAAAAACATGATAATCCACTTTTATGATTTTTTGAATAATATTTGATTGAAATTCTTGCTTAGAGTATAAACATCCTGCAAAAGTAATATTTTTTGCCATTTTCAATTTATAACGAGCTTTCAACCTCCGTATATTTACAAAAATAAAGCAAATCAAACCTATTAGCTAGGTTGATACTAGTATTTCGATCTGGCTAAAGATCTCATTAGAACCCGAAGTTTTAGAAAAGCTAGAGCCTATATAATAGGCAGAAACATTTTTGCAACCTTTAAGAGGCAAAAACAAACTTAAGGGTGTTTTTTATACAGGTATAGAACTTTAAGTTGGCAACACTTTTTAACTGGCGGCCATGTTGTCAACTGTCAAGTGATTTATGTTTAGTTTGGTTTGGCATTTAAATATGAATAGACTGACGCCTGAACAACGCTTTACAATTGTGCAAATTTATTTTGAAAATCATGGTTCTGTTCGAAATATGTATCGCGCACTACGTCCATTTTACGGTCAACATAAACGTCCATCAGAGCAATTAATTCGATTATCTATGGAACGTTTTCGCACCACGTTTACTCTGAATGATAATATGCATCCACAGAGACGTCGTACAGTGCGTACAGAAGAAGTCATTGCTGCTGTGAAGTCGCTAGTCTACGCTGAAAAGCTCGAAACGATTGACCACTTGGTGGACAACATTCGCCGCGTTATTGCCAATATACGGCCACAAATGTTGGAAAAAGTCATCGAAAATTTGACTTCCAGATTAGACTACTTCCGAGCCAGCCGTGGCGGTCATATGCCAGAAGTCATATTTAAATTAAAATGCCAGAAGATTATCTTTCGAATAAAGTAAATTTTATGTCAATTTGAAAAATTCATCTTTGTTTTATTCTATTTCAAAGTTCTATACCTATATAAACAACACTCTTTACAAGTAAAATGTGGCTTATCAAGTTTTTTAGTCTTATTTAACAAATTTACACAAAAAATATGTTTGTTTACATGATTTTTTTTTTTATACACATAGAAAAATAAAGCGCTAACCGAATTGAAAAGTGCAGTTTAGTGGCTACAAGCAATAACTACGGTTAGAACAATCATATTGATTTGTGACGTCTAAATATTTTGGGTGTTGCAACGAATGTGAAAACCAATTTTCAGTTGTACCAACCAAATTTCAGTTGGCAAATGGCCAAATTGTTCTATATGTAATTGTGTACGTTCAATGAAGACTATTTTTTTTTTTAAGAGAAGCAACACTCAAGAAATTCTTCCCATTAATTAATGTGTTGCTTTCTTTGGAAAGGGGATAGTAGAGATAGTGGGGAAAGATAAAGGGCTTCAAACATGGCAATACTGTAATTGCGCGAGATGATAAGTCTTAGAACAGTTGTTGCTCGCCACCTGATGGAGAGTTGTCGAACTTATTGAAGCTTTTTATTTAATTCATAGCACTGATTCAGTATTTTACTTCGGTGGGGTTAAGTGCTATGGAACACCGAAGGCGGGTGCTGCGATACATATGAGGGATAGAAGACTCATATATATTGTTTTTCTAAATTGTTGTTGTCGTCATCGGGAATCGAACCCGGCACCATATGTGTAACAGTCCAACGCGCTAACCATTACACCACAACGCCCACGATAGGTATCGCATTTTTGTTCGATACGATAGCTCGTTCGGTATCGAAAGCCGCGAGTAGACCCCTGGACAATTAAGATTTTTTTTTTGTGAGAAATTTAAGAATTTTGTCAACAAAAATTTAATTTAGGATTTGGTTTTTTCAAAATGTTTGATATTGTCCAATACATATTAATATCTAAATATATACCGATTGATATTACCGCAGATGTGGCATTATTATATGCCACATCATCATATGGTATATATTAATTAACATTATTTAATATATAATTTTATATGGCTACATACAATGTTATTGACAAATTTGTTGATATGTTAACAATGTTTCTGCTGTTCCCTTAAAAAAATTAAATTTTAAATACGCCCTTTTGCATTTTAGCTTACAATATAAAGTTAGTTTAATAAACCTCTATTAAAAGTTACAAATGTTTTGGTTTGCTATTAAAATTTTTGACATTTTCAAATATAATTGAGTTAAACAAAATTTTAACATTATTTTTTAATTTTATAATTTTTCAATTTAAAATCTCGACAATTTTAGGCGATATGAAAGACAATATGTTTAGAACGAATCTCAAAAACTAATTCATAAAAATTAATAAGTTTAGGCATAAATTATTTTTCTTACCAAGATATAACTTCAGTCCAAAAACTACCCTTTTTGTGGTTTTATTTAAGGAGATATGGCGATTTTAGTTTTTCGAGAAACTCGAATTTGAGCGAACACGCATCTAACTAAAATTCAATATATGTTGATTAAACTAAAAGGCTTTGCTAATACTACTAAATATAATCTTTATGCAAAATTTCATTAAAAACAACCGTCAATACAGGTATTCTCTTTGCACTCTTTATGTCCTTGAACCAAAATTAGAGCTCTTTTAAAAAGTTTCAGCTTCAATCTTACTTTGTGTTAAATATCTAGTCAATGAATATGTTTCCAATGAATATGATTTCATTTTTTTTAAATTTTTCTAAATTCTAGCTTTATCGCTTTCTCGCATTCTCGCATTCAAACCGTGCCATGACCCAAAAAATTACTTTACGCAATATTTTGTAAATTTGGTTTTCTATCGAAATTGCTCAATTTCTTATTACAAAACAATCATTTGGAGCATTTACTGACAATTTTAAATACACCGCCTGGAGGCGTGCTTGCCGGTTAGAGGGTTAATTTCAATTAGAATAATCCCAATATCATTTAGATATTGAAAAGAAATCGTTAATTAATTTATAACTTTACAAATGAGTCCTTTCTTCCTTAATTTCATCACTTAAACGCCGCAATATGTTAGCATAATATTCTCCTCTCCGTTGATTGTTTTTCCTTTTTGAAGATAATCAATAAAAATTATCCCACGTGCATCCCAAAAAATAGACGTCATGACCTTGGCTGCAGATTAGTGATGCCAACTTAGTGCTTTTGGCACTATTTATGGTGCTTTTCAATGTCACAAAACGCCAAAATTTTACTCATCGTGCCAAAACATAAAAAATCAGTAAATAGAGGTCAACACTTTGTTTAAAAATCAGTAAAAACTATCGAAAACACCAGTTTATACAGTCTGAATTAAATTACACTCAAATGTAACTTTTTCGCTACACACAGAGAAATAAAGTGACAACCGAATTGAAAAGTGTTTTTTAATGGTAACAACCTATAAATTCAGTTAGTACAACGATATTTACATTCGATTTCCGAATATTTTGGGTGTTGATTCTAAAACTCAGTTGAATTAACCGGATTTTTTTATGAAAACAAATGTTCAGTTGTACCAACCGACTGAAATTCGTAATAACAGAATTTCTCTGTGTGTATATTTTAAGTGGTCCTATCTGTTAAATTGATACAAAAAACTTTTTGTTTTATATGGAGTTGGACAGATATTTTCATAAAAGTACGAACAAAATGCTTGATTAAACACCGAAATTGTCGGCGAAGAAATGTGATTGCTTTATTTTAACACGCAATCCTATTTTAAAACTGTTTTATGGTCTACTCGCTACACTACAGTAACAACGGTCCAAAACTGAATTTTTTAACAGTTTTAGTATAATTACAATCAATTGTAAAAATTGAAATGGTCTTGTCTATAAAATTGATACAAAGGCCCCTTTTTCTTGTATAAAGTTTGGCAGATATTTTCGCGAAAAAAACGAGCAAAATACTGTACTAATCATCGAAATTGTCAGTGAGTTTACATTTCCCCTTAAAATCCCCCTTTAAACTAGTTTTCAAAATCTAGTTCGTGTATTATTTTATACACTACTATATTATATACAGTGGCGGACAAAAGTATTCACACAGCAGCAAACTTTATTTTAATATTTAAATTATTAATAAGTTAATAAACAATTTTGTTGAATACCTTATACGGCTAATAGCTTTCATTTTAAAAATATAAAAGATTTAAAATAAAGTTTGCTGCTGTGTGAATACTTTTGTCCGGCACTGTATATACACTACTATATTATTTAACACGAAATCCAATTGGAAAACAGTTTTATGATCAACTCAAGTTAACTTCTTTGACTTTGTGGACATTTAAAAAAAAATTGTTTTTGTCTGGTACACTTTACGCCTTTTTAATATAAAAATAACGTTTTTTTACGATTTTTACAATTTTTGTTGAGTTTTTTGCTCTCAAAAAGATTGCAACACTGCTGCAGGGGGAACTGTCTTCGGCTTCTTTGGACACTTTTCTCTCATTTCAGTTCACTGCTTTGACTGTTCCTTTGTCTCAGCTGTGAAGTGATGGACCCATGTCTCATCCATGGTTACGAATCGATGCAAACAAAACTCGGCTTTATTGCTGTGAAATATCGCCAAACAATCTATTGAAACATCTTCTCGGTGCTGTTTTTGTTCTATTGTGAGCAAACGCGACACAAATCTCGCGCACAGCTGTCTCATCTGAAATTCCAGCCAGCTCACGCACCTTCAGCCAACGATCATCCAATTCCATCTTAACCGTTTCTGGCATTGATACCTCAATTGGTGTTCGTCTTGGCCTCGTTTAAACTCTGCCACCCAATATCTTATAGTCGCAAAGGAAGGAGCATACTCCTCCAGAGTAGAATCTAGCTCGGCTTTAATATTGGTTAGACCGAGATCATTCAAAAGTATTGAATTACATAACGCTGACAAAATTGTTTTATGTTTACAATCTCACTGAAATCGTTTATTTTTGATGGCTCCAAAAAAAAAAAAAACTAAACAACGTGGCGCCTTGAAACTTAAAACACATGTTTTATGAGATTGCCACTTTTCACCAAAGTAATCTTTTTCAAACTTCTGCCGCCATCTATAAGCCAGGTCGGTTAATTTTGGGACCGCCTTCGTATATAAAGTACCACATCAGTTTTTTTTTTATCGGGCACCCAATCTGACGGCTTTTTAAAAAAATAACTTGCTAAGAGTGTCGTAAACAAAATATGTTGTAAGTGAAAATGTGTGTCGGATTTTTTTTCGATATTACTCCTTAGTACAGTTTTCGGTAAGAAATATCAAAGTAACTCTCCCTTTAAAATTTATATCTTTGCCAGCTAGAATTTTTGCTGGGTTGTAGTATTGAAACACACACAAAAAGTATTGAATTTCTATTAACCAAATTAAAACCGGTTGTTATTATGATTTATTTTATTGTTTCATTTGCTATTTCAAGTTTCGCTTTTTATTTTTTATTTTTTTTTTTATTCACTTCACAATTCATTATGTATGAAAAGGGTGTTAAACAAAATACACAGTATATAAATTATAAATTTAATTTGAAAAATTGCAACAAACAACAGCAGCAACAACAACAACAACAACAAAGTATGTAGCAGTAAATAAGTACATATTAAAATGCCGACAAAATAAAACAACAATTTATATTAAATTACAAATGCTTTTTGTTGTTGGTTGATGTTAGTTTTTCCATTATAATTGTGCAGTTTTGTAGTTGTTGTTGGTGTTTATCAGATATTTGAATATATCATTTGATTCAAAAAATGTTTATCATGCACACAGAGAAAAAAAGTGCCAACCGAATTGAAAAGTTATTTTGTGTTGATTTTATTTTGGCCAATTTTTCACAAATTTGTTAATTTTTTTTTTTAGCTAATAAGACCTAAAATATTCATGTAAACAGAAACTAAAGTTTTGTCCCGACGTTTCGTCGATTATTTGTCGACTTCTTCTGGGGATTCGTAAATTTTGATATTATTACAGTAGATATCGGATATAAGCACATCTCATATAAGAACAAATCGCATATAAGAAAGATTAGCAAAAACACCGAGCTTTTTTGCATCTTCTCAGTGTAAAAATTGCTTCATATAAGAAAAACACTTATAAGAAAAACACTGATATAAGAAATGTTTTTCAAACACCAAAGCTGACAAACGTATTTGAAAAGGTTTCATATAAGAAAGTATTTAAGATTGTTGACCACACTGAATATGTTTACATATTCAGTGCAAGTATGTAGGCAACTCTGAATTACATGAACATATGTATATATATATAAATACACGTGTTGTCAAAACGATAATGGACGATAAAAAGAAAAGAAATACAGTTTCCATTAAAACAAAAATTAAAATATTGAAAGACATTCAAAAGGGCAAGCAAAGAAATGAAGTTGCCAAAGAATATAATATTGGAGTGTCAACGTTATCAAAAATAATAAATAATTCAAAAAATATAGAAAATAATTATTTTGCATCGAAAAATGTGGACAAAAAGAGAGACAGAAAACCAAAATTTGAAGCTCTAAACAGAGCAATGTCAATGTGGTTCGAGCAAATGATGCAGAAGGGCGCACTAGTGACTGGACCAGCACTTATGGAAAAGGCTCAACAATTTGCTATAGATTTGGACGTCCCCGACTTCAAACCAAATCCTGGTTGGCTTCAACGGTGGAAAAAAAGCGAAAATATTAATTTTAGAAAACGCCACCGCGAAGGCGCTTCTGCCGACATTGAGGCTGCCACAAATTTCAGGGAATATATTTTGCCTCCATTATTGGAAAAATATGCGTTAGAGGACATTTATAATGCAGACGAAACTGGGCTCTTCTATAAAGCACTGCCAAATGGATCCTATGGTTATGGAGGTCAACAAGTTAGAGGTGTCAAGACACCGAAATACCGAATAACATTGCTTTTTATAAGCAATGCAACTGGTTCCGATAAATTTGTTTATTCAATCGGCAAATTTAAGCAACCAAGGTGTTTTCGCGGAAAATTCGTTCCCATTTCATATAAATTTAACAAAAAGGCTTGGATGACCAGCACTACATGGTGTGAAATCATTAAAGAGCTAGATGAGAAACTTAAAAAAAAGGACAAAAGAATTTTGCTGCTGATTGATAATGCTTCATGCCACAAACTTGACTTCACACCAGAAAACATTGAAGTTAAATTTCTGCCACCATGTACCACAAGCATAATTCAACCATTAGATCAAGGTATGTACTATGTATGTAGATATGTAAAGCATTTTCAATTCGCATTGAAACGCAACTTAATGTTGTTCATTTTATGTTTTATTTAAATTTATTTCAAGGTATTATTCAATCCTTTAAAGCTCAATACAGAAAATGCCTAATTCGGGAACAAATATTAGCGATAGAAGGTGATTATATGGACAAATTCTTAAAAAGCATTTCAGTTTTAAGGGCGTTGTATATCGTAAAACGCTGTTGGTGGCTTGTAACACCACAAACGATACAAAATTGCTTTAAAAAGGCTGGAATTTTCAAGGAGGACGAATCTGATGAACCTGAGATAACTGAAAATATCTTGGACGATGAATACAACACCTTTTTAACAGAAATGTCTGATTTGGAGAATAATGATTGCTTTGGTACCTTAAATGATACTGAAATAATAAGTGAAGTACAAGATCACAATTCTGACGAAGAGGAAGTAGAGCTAGTACCCGAGACAACATCTAAGCCAAGCAGAGAAGAAGCTATTAAGGCGTTATTTGTTTTAAAACAGTATATGGAGTCTGATGATAGTAATATTATTAACATTGAAAATGTTTTATTTCATCAGCGTGATAAGTCACTAGTCCAAAGAAAAATAAAAGACTTTTTTCATTCTATTTGAAAGATTATTATTTATATGAATGGGAACATATGCACCTATTTTTAGTCAAACTGTGAACTGATTTTAATTTTGTTATTTTTGTTTATTTAAATTTAAGTTTTTTATATACTGAATTGTTTTGTCAAACTGTGAACTGATTTTATTTTAGTTATTTTGTTTTTTTATATACTGAATTGTTTTGTTTAATAAAATGTTTTTCTTTAAAACTTGTTTTTTTTTTACTTTTAATTTAAACATTTTAATTTTAGAGAATATATTCGTATAAGAAACAGATTTCTTATATGCGTAAGTACGCTTATAAGAAACAACTTTCTTATATCCGATAATTCCATATAAGAAAAAATCGCATATAAGAAAGAAATCTCTGACTTTTTTTGAGTTTCTTATATCCGATATCTACTGTACATTCAAAAATTTTTTTTAAATAATTTTACATGTAACATGTAACATTAGGGTGACCCAAAATTCAAAAGCATCGAATATTCGCGCTCCACAACGCTGCTTAAAAATGTTCAGTCCAAATTTGAGCACAATCGATCAATATTTAGAGGTTGCGATAGTTTGATGATTTTTCGGGGTTAGATAGAAAAATAACATACAATGATTTTTTATGGTGATATTCATTGTTTATTTAGAAATAAAAATATTTTATAAAACAAATAAATAAAGAATTAATAAAACAGTATATTAAGTACAAATTATCGTATATTTTATTACTTTTTTAAATTATCACCAGCTATTTTTGCAATATTAGCTGTAGAAACCCCGGGAAATTTTTTTTTATGGTGATCAACTATTCTAAGCAAATATTGCTTTTGCTCCTCATTTTTCGTAATTGAGCTGTTAAATCGGGTCACCGAAGCAACACCTCGTTCTGCACAGTCATTTACAACTTTTAGAAGTCTAGCATTTTCTTTCATTGAAATAAAAATGGCGTCGTCTTTCCACACTGTAGGATCCTTTGAAAGAAATGACTGTGCCTTTTCTTGTTCATTATCGCATAGTAAATTAAAAAAAAACAATTGTTGATCTTTTGGTAACATAGGACACAAGTGGATTTCTATGGTTAAATACTTTTCCGTCCAGTCGCTTTAAGGCTTTTGGTGGTAGCTGGAGATTTTTCATCATTGTTTTTTTAGTTTCATATGTAACACTGGAATCGAAAAAGGCAATCCCGATTAAATATTCAAAAAGTACCATAAATGTCGATGAAATGCTTTTATAGCAGCTTTAACAATTTTTTCATTTGGATAGTTTTCGAGTTGTTTAAGGAGGTTTTGGTTTTTTCATTCCAAAATCGGCCATATATAAGACTTACAAACAAACTTATTTCGGTAACTGCTTTCTTTTCCTCGTCTGTGAGATCAAATCGATTTTGAAACATACATATTTTTATGCAATAGATCGCCTTCGTCATCCAACCAGCAAGATGGCACGCGCCTGGTGCATAAAATTTAACTTTCATTGTTCCTGCTTTATTTGCACCAGCAAGAAAATTTGGATAAAGCGTAAGGAGTTCCGGTAATCGTCCCTTGGCTGTTGACTTTTGATGGCATCGGTATAATATTCATACATTTGCTGTTGGAGTTGAAGCAAGTTACTTGTATGGAATAGAGTATCAACCCGACTTTTCTTTATCAATATTTCGCTATTGATTTTTAAATCTTTTAAATAGTTGCACTTCGGGTCCTCCGCTTGGTCCAAAATACTCTTTAAAAAGAAAGCATGACCTTTAAACCAGTATTGGAGGCGGTAGTATCAAAGCATAGTCCTCGTTTAATTCTTGTTTAATGTAATTATTATCAATGAATTTCGCTTTTTTTTTTTACTTTTGAAACAACAATCAGGGGATGCCCCTTATTAATACAGTATTTTGTTTTGATACGAGGAAAGTAAGTGCATGAAAGAAAAATAAGAATTTATAAAATTTGCTGACATAAACTCGATTCTTGTAATTCTGCATTCACAATACAATAAGTTAAATAATTATATAAAAGGATCAATATGTATATTTGAATTTTAACGAATGTAAATCTAGTAAAGATCAAAGAAAAGTGTGAAAAAGTATCTCCAATACATAAACAAGTACAATAATGATAAGCCAGTAGTAAATGCACGTAATAAAAGATGTGAAACATAAAAGTCGCCATTTATCGCGACCTCTAAATATTGTCCCATTGAGCCAATTTTTGGTATACACATATATTTAAGTAAAAGAAACAAAATCAGGCTTGTGGAGAAAGTATTGGACGATACTTTCTTTTACTTTCCATACAATCGTGGGCCACCCTAAGCTAACATAAAACAAAAAACACGAATTTAACAATAAAAACACATCCTAACTTAATATCACAGATTAATTAATGACTACTTTGTAGCTTGAATTTATGTTCTTTGTGTCCTCTTTCAAGTTCATGGTTTGTTAATCGCAACAACTTATCAATTCAGTTAGTACAACGATATTTACATTCGATTTCTCAATATTTTGAAAGCTTTCAGCTAAAATTCAGTTGAATTAACTGAACTTTGTTGTGAAAACTAATATTCAATAGTAACAACCGACTCAAATTCGTAATAACTGAATTTGGGTAGTAGTAACCGAATTTCAGTTGGCAAATAGCTACATTTTTCTCTGTGTTAAAACAATTCGACTTCGTTAAAAAAGTGAATGTTCGCTAATGTGGCCTGTTCGCTATTTTCGTGTTGTTGCATGAATATGTCAAAATTGTCATAAGTTTAATTTCCGCTGCACTACACAGTGGAACATTTTTGGAAATAATTCAGCCATTTCTTACTTAGTTTTCCGATTTCAATGAAAATTGGAACATAAATAAGTGACGTAATATTGAGCTTAAGTTTTGATTTTGAACCCGATTGGTTTGGTAGGTTCAGAATATGTACTCATACATGTCCTTACTAGAGTTGGAAAAATAATGGGTGTAAAAATAGATTTTTAAAAACTAAGTTTTAGATCCTTACTTTATATTTAAAATAATTGATAAAAATAAGTAATTATGAGTAACGTATTATATTTTATATTGAAATATTGGGAAAATTAATTAGTTATTAGTAAATCCTTATTATTTGTGTTGAAGTAATGGAGAGAGTAAGGTGGAGTCATTACTGGTAGTGAGAAAAGTAATGACATGTCATTACCGTTTCTACACTGGGAAAGTATTGCAAAAAATAAATCTGTTAAATCTACAAATTTTTAGTTATATTTGAACTAAATTTTAGTTAATTGAAAGTACACAGAGAGAATTCCTAAGACAAGTTTGTCATGACATTTTTGAAATAATCCAATGAAGTTTTCTTCACAATGTTAATGAAAAAATTTTTAAGTTTTAATAAAACCATTTTTAATAAAACTGATATTTTATATGAAGTTTTTCATTAAATTTTATGAAAAATTACATTAATTTAATTAAAAGTTTCAATGGACGAGTTCCAGTGACAATTCATAGATCTAATACATAATAATTCTCTCAGTGAAACAAATTAATTTGCTAAAATCAGCAAAAAAAGCAAAACATATCACAAAACAAAGTTGAAATTTTCAAAGTTTTATTTTATGATAATAAAAATTAGAGCGTCTGAAATCAGCAATCTTCAAATTGAAACTTAAAACATATGTTTTATAAGGTTCCCACTTTTTACCAAAGTAATTTTTTTCAAGCTACTGCCGCCATATAGGTCGGGTCGGCTAATTTTTTGGACCACCCTTCTCAATATCTAGAAAATTACATCTAGGTAATATGTTAAGGGCTACAAATACTTTCTTTTAATAATTTTTAACTAAATTTTAATTTTTACAAAATATGCAAAAATTTGCAATTAAATTGAAAATATGCAACAAAAAATGCCAAAATATGAATTAAAATATGCATTTATAGCAAAATATCCAAATATATGCATTTATAACGAAGTATGCTAAAACAAAACGATGCCATTTTGGTGCAAATTCTTTGATTCGGAAAAGTATATGGTCCAAATCGATTTTTGGCTACTAACTAAAAACATGCATTTGAATGAAATTCCTTGTCCTAGTAATTTCGCCACATTTTTAATCTACCCAACGACAAACGGACAACCGCTGGTAACGCACTTTAGCAAGTTTTAGAAAGCTAACGAGACATATAATACTTGATAGTTTAAATCGAAAGTAAATGACAACTGCTTTATAACAACAAAAAAAAAGTTGATGTAAATAAAACATTAGAAAGTATAAAAAATTTATAAAAAAATTTTCGCCTGAATCCGGGCTCGAACTCGTAACTTTCCGACTACAAACTTTTTTAAACAAAACATCATAATTTCTTTTAAATAATTGCTTTACCAGTGGTTAGGCTTTTGAGCCGTTGATAATTTTTCACTGGTTAGCACTAGGAAAACACTTCTTCCCAACGTTGGCATAGCGATCGCAGCCAATTCTTTGCCAATGACTTTTTCTGTGGCCCACTGAAATTATTGTAAAAGAGATGTTGTCTTTTTGTAAATGTTGGTAAAGCACCTACAGAAATGTTCTGTAAGTAGTTTATTTACAATTCCGCAGTTAATCAGTGCTTGATTTTTTGTACCACTTCAGTTTCTGACTAGGTGCATTTAACTTGGTTTTATCTGTAGTTCTCAGTAGATTCTACTTGCAAACGTTTCTGAGTGTTCAATTGAAATCACATCTTATTTTGAAACAAATCTTAAATTGATAATTCTTAGTCAAGAATTCATTCTTTGAATATCTGCTTGTAGTAGATTTTTTTTTCATTTGATACTTTCAGCTTTTGTTGTCGTTTGTTATCGTTTGCAAGTTTCGATTAAATTTCTATAATATCAGTTCATTATAATTATTTAATGCTTAAAAACAATAAAATAATTATAATGCCATAAAACGACTTTTAATACCTTGTAATTAATAAATTAACTAAAATTATTTTTGCTAAAGTTATTGATATCACACGCAATTGTTTTAGTCAGCTGAAATGTTTTATACCCTACAAGAGTTTAAGAAAAAAAATTAATAAGAAAAAACTTTTAGTGAATATTCCATGTCAGAAAAATGTTACAATTCTAAAGAAGAACATTTTATCTTGCTTCCGAAACTTTTTTATCTATTTTCAGTTCTATCATCGATAATCTTTTATTTGACACTGTCTAAGAAAGCAATCGATTTTGTAGTATTTAACTAGAATTCGTTCTTCTGCTGGAAGTAGTTACGGAACTAGTTCTTGTTCAGTTCATTGACATATTGAACTAGTTTCATGTTTCTCGTGGTTTTAAAAATTCCCACATTTTACGATTTTTCCCGTTTTTTTGACGATACACAAATTTGTTATCAAATGAAAGGTATTTGGATGACCTCTTCAATAAGCTACTAAAAATATTTAAAAGTTTAAAACAACTCTATAAATATGTGATATATTGCTTGTCAATTTTTTATTACCTCCCAGCAAAAACTTTCATTACCAGATGAGTAATTATATATATAATGGAAATTCATAATGGCGGCAGACAGCACTACCCACTTAGCTAACGATACATATAATTAGTGTCCGACCGAAAAGTTCGGCCAAAAAACTATATTTTGTCGGTTTTTTGATATCCAGAGGCAATGATGACAAATTTTGGCATTGGAAACATGTTTGTTGAGCCGATTTAATTCGATTTTGTGTATAAAATTTAAGAGAAGAGCCGAAGTTTAGCTATAAAGTTAAAAGTTCGGCCGCCGAACTATTTTCGATTTGGCCGAACTTTCTGAGGCCGAACAGTGAATTCATTGCTTTACTACAGACTTTTCTTTAAATTTGACACTCAAAATATCATCTAATCAGTCCAATAAACATTTTTCCATCCTCAAAATTTGTACATAATGCTTTAAAATACCGAATACAGACCAAATGCATTTTCTGGCCGAACTGTTCGGTCGGACACTACATATAATAGTGATACCTTAACCCTCTAACAGGTAAGGCTGCCTCATGGTAGCCTTCATAAAATTTACCACAAATGTGTCAAATGAGCGTTTTTTACTTAGAAATTAATATATTCCGATAGAAAACTAAATTTGCCAAAGATTTTGTGAAGAAATTTTTCTTGTGCCGTCCACGGTTTGGAAGCGAGAAAGCTTCAAAATCAAAATTTCGTAACATTTCAAAAACTAATTATTTTTAAAAAAAATATAGTTTTCAAAAATCTAAAAAAACCAATTTAAGTTGACTAAAAACTCTTTATAAAAAAATGTAAGTAAGATTGAAGCTTTATCTTTAATAATAAGTCCTTACTTTAGTCTAAGGACTCACAGGATTTTATCAGGATTCCTCTAAAGAATATCGTCTTAACTTATAAACTAACAGACGGATTTGAAGTTTAGATACTTTTTCGCATATTTTCACTTTTTAAAAAAAGCGAAAATCGTGATATCTTTGTAAATAGGAGCAGAAAAGAAAATAGTTTTTCAAGCGTGGTTATATCTTGGTAAGAGAAATATTTTTTGTCCAAAACTTCTCTTTTATATGCTTTAATTTCCAAAATGCACCCTAAAATATTTTAACTCATATCGCCTAAATTAGGCAACGATAAACAATTTTGTTGAAGAACATATTATTTGTTTTTCGAGTGGAGCACATGGTATGAATTTCGTTGCAAAATATCGTTTGCCAGAGGGTTAAAACGTATGGGTAACAGTTGGCTGCTCAAATATGTCAGCACTGGCATAAGGTTTGTTTTAATCAACTTGCCAACGTTGGGAAAACAAAAAAAAAGTTGATCTTAAAAGATCTTATCCAGAAACAAAAAAATCAGTTTTGTATTAAAAAAATATTTAAAAAAAAATCACAACAAAGTTTTGTCTGGAACCGGGATCGAAATCGGAACTTTCCGACTACAAACTTTTTTAAACAAAGCATTATCATTTTTATAAAATTAATGCTTTACCAGTTGTTAGACTGGTAGAGCCGTTGGCAATTTGTGACTGAATAGCACTGGGAAAACACGTTGGCCCAGTGGTCTAAGCCAATTCTTTGCCAATGTTTTATTTTTTTTTTTTTGTCGGCAACTGAAAATATTGTAAAACAAATAGTGGCAAAAGTTTTTTAAAACGCTGGTAAAGCGTTTTAAACAAGTGTTCTGCCAGTAATATATTTACAATTCCTTGGTTGGCCAGTTCCTAGTGTCAGTATGCCAGTTTTTGACTCGGTATTTATGTTGGAAAAATCAAACAGAATCTGATGGTTTCTTGCTATCGGAAAAAGTTTTAGAATCTTAAACTGAAACTCTTTAGAACTCTTTAGAAACTAATGGCTGGGTTTTTATAAGAAGAAGTAATTAGAATATATTGGTTTTTCTACACTGAGAGAATTATCTTCACTTCAATAACTAATTTATTCATAGCTTTAATGAAAATTGTCACTAGAACTCGTCCATTGAAACTTTTCATAGAATCTATGAAACAGGTTTCATTATGAAATGTTTGTAGAATTAATGAAAATCTTCATAAAATTAATCTTTCCGACAGTAAAGCGTTTATAGATTTTAGGAAAGTTTCATAATATTTTTTGTTATATTAAGATTTTCTTTGAATTAATAAAACTCTTCATGAATATCTTCACACAGGGAAAAGATCAGTTGGAATTCGTTCGATATTACATTATTTAAGTTGTTAAACAAATATTTTAGCTGTGTGTGCATACAAATGTTAATCAGGACCAGTTATTTTGTCTAGCGCAAGTTTAAAAATGTGCTTAATAAATTAACTTTCTTAGTGACAGACAATTGGTTGATTTCCCTAATCATAAATTTTTAAATATGGTTAGAACAACTACTAGTCTATGCAACCATAGAAAAAAAATCTTCAGTAAACAGAGCTATTTAATTATAATCATAACCCTTGCTCCCAATTGCAGTAACTATCGTACCTTGTTCCGAACAAAATAATTGTTATTTGCTACTTGTGTCAAATCAATTATTTAAAAATAACAAAACGAAAATTTAAATAAAAAAATTTTAGTAAAACATATAAGTACAACAATTTTAAATGCTTAGAAAATAAGGAATACAAATAAACAAACACCATGGAATAGTACCAGAAATCAAGAAGGAGATGCTAATGTGGTAAGCTTAAATTTTGTGTGCATATAAACGAAAATTATTATATTATTGTATTTTCTTTCAGAATTTGAAACATATTTGTAAGACGGAGGATGGAAAATACTTTAAATATGGGGTAAAATTGGAGAAAGCTAACATGTTAACATCAACTACTTAGCAGCGGCATTGCTCTATCTAGCGAAGTTGCGAAAATATGTTTTATAATTTTTAAGTAGAGCCTACGGTCTATACCGGTATCCCGAGTTTCCAGGTCTTCTGTCTACCCGATTAGACCGAAAGACCGGGTGAAACGAAAACCCGGGAATCCCAAAAAACCCGATTACACCGAAAACCAAGTAAACCGGTCTACTCGTAAAATCCGGTCAGCTCTATTAAGACAAAGAACATTTCCATTAAAAAAATATGATTTTTAATCACCTTTTTTAAAAAAAATACTCGATCAAAAAAGTGGCCTTTTTCAAAAAATCTAAATTTGTTTAAAAAAAGTCCCTTTTTTCAAAAAAAAACGTAACTTTTCCAAAAATAGTACCTTTTTCAGAAAAAAATCTTTTACAAAATAAAGTACCTTTTTCAAAGAAGTTCCTTTTCAAAAAAAACAACCCTACATTAAAAAAAAACATTTTTCTCAACAAAAGTACCTTTTTCAAAAAAAAAAAAAATTACCTTTGTCAAAAAAAAAAAAACAAGTATCTTTTTTCAAAAAAGTACCCTTTGAAAAAAACTTACCTTTTCAAAAAATTATCTTTTTCAAAATAGTATCTTTTTCAAAAAATTACCCTTACACAAAAGTACCCTTTTTAAAAATAATATAAAAAAATCCCTTTTTCAAAAAATACCTGTTTTCGAAAATAAATTATCAAAAGCACCTTAAGAAAAAGTATCTGTTTTCAAAAAGAGCATTTTTTCAAAAAAATTAGCTTTTATCAAAATACTTGCGTTTTTAATAAAAAAAGTACATTTTTAAAAGATACTTTTTTGAAAAAAGTACTGTTATTGAAAAAGTAACTTATTTAAAAAAGTCATTTTTTTAAAGTCCTTTTTTGAAAAAGAAATTTTTTTTATAAAGAATATTTTTTATTAAAAAAGGTTATTGTTTTAAGAAAGATACTTTTTTGGTGAGATGTACTTGCTTTGAAAAATCTTTTTTTTTGAAAAATTTACTTTTTTTGGAAAAAGGTGCTCCTTTTATAAAGGTATTTGTTTTGAAAAAAGTACTATTTTGGAAAAGGGACCTTTTTTGAAAAAGGGTACGTTTTAAAAAACTTTTTCTTAGAAAAATACTTTTGTTTGTGAAAATGTACTTTTATGAAAAGGGTAGTTTTTTTAAAGGATAGTTTTTTTGAAGAAATGTACTTTTTTAGAAAAATATACTTCTTTTTAAAAGGAGTAGTTTTTTTCTGAAAATGGATTTTTTTGGAAAAGGGTAGTTTTCCAAAAGATACTTTTTTGAGAGAGGATATTTTTTGTGAAAAATATATTTTATTGAAATAGGTTAGTTTTTTGAAAAAGGTACTTTTTGAAAAAAAAAAAAAAAAATACTTTTTGAAAACAATATACTTTTCTTATTTGATAAAAAGTACTTGTTTGTGAAAAAGGCATTTTTTTGAGGAAAGGTACTTTTGCGTTTATAAAGGGTATGTTTTTATGCAAGAAGTACTTTGTTTTAATATCGCTGACCGGTACTAGTAGACCCGTCTAGTCTTTATTTCTATATTATTTATATTGATTGTAATATTTATTTTAATTAATAAAAATAAAAACATTGGATACGGTGTATTACTTAATTTAATTCCGTTAAATAGATAATAAATTCAATTGTGACAACAAGTATTTTTTTTTTTAATTCCGTAGGTATAATTGAATAGTCAGTACTCATAGCCAAATCTTAATGACTTCAATTGAATTTCTAAGTTAAAAATATATTAGTAAATGTAACTATCAAAATTCGGTTGGCAAAAAATTCGGTTGCAGCAATTGGTTCTCTTTTCTGTGTGTTGAAAAATGCATTGGAACTAAGCCCATGAACCGCTTCATAAGATTTTTGAAACAATTTCATAGAAGTCAAAAATTAATAAATGGCTACATTGAAATAATAAAACACTTTATAAAATATGTTGAACACCTGCGAATTAAATCTTAAAATTAAAGTTTGAAATGTATGAAAATTAATGAAATTATGAAATTTTATGAAAAAAATAAAAAAATTAAATAATTTCATAGCTCTTAAGAAAATGGTCATCATTATGATGAGATAATAACACACTGCTACAAAAAAAAACACCTTTTGTCAGAACTTGAAAACCGACCTAGTGGGGGTTGTAGGCCTAGGTGAGGACATACAAAAACCGTTTTAAAAAACTTTGAAACACCCTTAAAATTTTGAGTTATTTTCAAAAAACTGTTTTAGGGTAGGTCGTAGCACTTTAGTACCTCTAACTCACACATTTTTTGACCGATTTCAAAATTTTAAACAGTTTTGGAAAGGCAAAGAATTAAGTATTCATAAAATATATATTCCAAGAAATTAGGTAAGTGTTTATCAAAAGTTTCTCATTTTTTTTTTTATTTTTTTTCTTCCTAATTTTTCAAATTCAACAAGAGTTATTTTGATTTTTTTTTTCTATGAAAACCTATCTTTTTTTGATCTGTATTTTAAAGACAATTTTATATAGAAAAAAACGAGATATTATTTGTTAAAATCGGTTTATATTTGCAAAAGTTACTAAACTTTTTCTAAAGTAAAAATTTTGAGATTTCAGACTTTTCTTTTGGTAAACCACTTGACTTACAAACGTACATGAATTAAAAACTGTACAAATAGCTTAACCTAAGTTAACATGTATAGTTAAAAACAGATGTTAATGAAAAGTTAAATAACTTTTACAATTTTCTTCCGATTTGAAAAATGAAAACCATGTTTTGTTAAGAACTAAATTTTCTTTATACGTTGGTATACATTTTTATAAGCTTTCATATTAAAATAAGCAATGAAAAGCTACTAAAAATCAAAAAAGTTTATAATTTTTCGTTTTCGTTCTTAACAAAAACAATACTTATAACTTACAAATGTATCAAAAAATGCACGTCATTTTAAAGTGTAATCAGTTTTCTTTCCAAACCGGTTAAAAAAAATTTTAATCGAACAAAAACTGACTGAGTTACAGGTCGATAAGTTGACGAACATCACTGAAAACGGTTTTTTTTTAGAATAACTTCTGAATTTGAGGGTGTTTCTGAAATTTTTTGACACAATTTGTAATGTACTCAACAAGACCTATAACACACGCTAGGTCGTTTTCCAAGTTTTGTTTTTACTGTAGCACCGTGTAGTTTATTAAATCGAATGAATTTTTTTTTTATGAAACTATGAAAATTTGAAAGTTTATGAAAAATTTCTTAATATTAATAAAATTTTTTGGATATAATGAAATTCTTTATTGAATCTACGAAAAAAATTCTATTAAATTGTTTCATTAATACCATGAAGAATAATTATTTCAGTGTATAGTACAACTTTTTCCAAATCTTAAAAGTTCTTCCATAAGAAAACTTTCCAAAAACTGAGAACAAATCAATCTTCAAATTTGTTGCACATAAAGTAGGGTAACCAATAAGACCAGTTATGACCCATTTAAAAATATATATATTTTTTTTTTTTTTACTTCTACTAACTACTATTTTCAGCATGTTTATTAACATTTTTAAGATTTTCTACTTTAATAATGTTCATAAATTATTAAATAATAAAATTCATAAAACATCAAAATTTAAACACAGTCTCAGTGTGTGTTCGTGTGAATATCTGTTATACTGGCTGTACCTACTTTGTGTGTTGAAGTAGTTTTATTGAGTTTTGTTTTTTAGTAGGAGAAGGAGAAGAAGTAGAAGAAGAAGAAAACACACAAAACCGCAAAAATTAATTAAGGCAGCAGCAGCAGCAGCAAGCAAAGCAGTCAGAGTCTCTTTTTACTTTAAACACAAAGTAATTTTAAGTGAAATTTTCATTAAAATTAAGTAGTTGTAGTTGTATTTTAGAGATTTAATGGTTTTGTGTGTTGTATGGTAATTTTATTTAAAATGTTTATTAACATAAATTAAATCAAGTAAAATAAATATTTTAGCGCAAAATATTTATTATTTTTATTTCTTAGAATCAATTATAACTCAAACTGTTTCAAGTGAAATAAATTCCTGGTATTTTAGAAAAAGTTTTAAAACTTTCAATGACAAACCATAATTTTGCAGATATAAAATAAAATCACACAGGCAGAAAAAGAACAATGTGCACAGTGTTGGCAAAGCATCGGCGACGGTCGGTTATGAGTTGGCAGAACGTGGGATTAACAATATTGTCCTGTTGCCCGATTCATAACATTGGGCGACCATTGGTACGTTGTTAATCCAAAAAAAAAAAATGTGCTTTTCAAATAGCTTAACAGAAATTGTAAAATATAACCCCCAGAAAGAACATTATTAATTTTTTCATCTGTTATCACTAGGGCAACCAAAAATATGCTCTAAAAAATTAGTTTTAGGCGCCTAAAATATGCATTGAGAAAACACTTTTAAGCGTTAAAAATATGCTTTATAAAACGCAAAATATGTTCATAAAAAATTATATATATTTTTTTTTAATTTGAAAATACGAACAAACGTAACAAATAAAATTAACCACCAACCAGATTAAATAAAATTCCATTATATTTATATTATATTTTAATTTAATTCCAAAATTAAACCAAAAAAAAATAACAAAAAGTGTCATAAAAAATTCAAACTGACTAGAATACAAAATAAAAACAAAGATTTCGCTCAAATTTTGAAACAGGAAGCTTTGGCTGTTTGATCGTAAAACGCTCTTGTACATCGAGAAAGTTCTTTCGACATCAACGGAAGTAATTGGTGCAAATTTGAAAGCTAACGTTTCTCCAATGGTATACTTTTCTGTTACTGCCTTTTGGACAGATACCCCAGTCAAACTTGCTGAAATATTCTTCAATAAAGCAAAACCACAGTTCTTTTCAATTACAGTAGCAAGTTTTTTTTAATAATGTCGGCGTAATTGCTTAAATAGCGTCTGTTACCACCTTAATCTGCACAGCAAGTTGTAGTCCAGAAGTTTCTAGTTCAGTTATTGATACTTCAAGAAATCCATAACTTGATGCAATAAAAGTTAAATCAGCTTTGATTGTGCTGTCACGTAGAAGGTCTTGCGATATTTTTATTGAGGCTGCCTCCTCATTGTACAATGCATCAAAAACTCGCACAATCTTTTCATAGTTGTGTGCATAGTAGTTTACGGCCGTGAGCTAAGTTCCCCATCGTGTGGTTATTGGTTGAGGAGGAAGTGGGAGCCCTGGTTCTAGATCCTTAAAAATCTCTCCTCTAGACGGAGCCTTTAAAAATACTTTTTTTACATTTGCAATTAACCTATCGACGTTAGCATACAGGCCTCGTATTTGCTCACATACTCGGTGCAGTCCGTGAGCAAGACAAGTCAAATGAGTTATTTTTGGGTAAAATGCCTTTATTGCCCGGGCCGCATCTGATATAAAAAGCAGAAGCAAATCTTTATCAAAGTTTTCACATAAAAGCTTAACTGAGTCGTCAAAAAGCCTAGCAATAGTGGTGTAATTTGCTTTGTCCAGCTGTACAGTATTCAATAAAAATGTTTGTTTGGCGATCAGCTCATCGGGATCTAAAATTCCAATGATGACATTTGCCACATATCTCTACATGAGCTACATCAGTGGTCTCATCAATTGGCAACCACAAAAAACGATTTTTGATGTAAAAATTTCTAAAATATGCCATACAAATATGAAAAAATATTAAAAATGCAAAAATATGCATTTATGGTGAAATATGCAAAAATATGCAACTACAAATCGATGCCATTTTGTTCTAAATTTGATGATTCGGATAAATATCTAGTCCGTATCAGTTTTGGACTATCGAGAAAAAACATGCTTTTACATGAAATTAGTTGCCCTAGTTATCACTGTTTTAAAATGAAAATGGGGAATTACACTAATGAAAACGCTTGTAGTAACAAATGCAAGGAAGTTTTTAGTATTTAGTTGCTTTCTGACGTGGACAGTGAAATAGGTGCGCTTTGTTTAAAGTTGTGAAACCTCAAGTTTTTTGCGATATATTATAAACAAAAGTAAGTATTTAGGTGAAATCAACTTAATGGGGAATAAATGTAAATTTAATTTATAACAATGTTAGATGGGTCGTGGACATCATTGCAGTGAAGAAGAAAGACTGCCAAATCGTTAGGACGGTCTAAAAACTTCATAACAAATGCCTTAAAACCAAAAAAAAATATTGAGACGCTGCGCAATTAAAAAAATTGGAAATGTTGTATCATCCCGAACGGTCCGACGAAGATTGGTGGCTGCAAAACTACCAGGTAGAATATCTCGGAAAGTTCCTTTACTCAGACAAGAAAATTTGAAGAAAAGGTTAAGTTTAGCTTTGGCTCATAAAACATGGTGCGGACCAGAGGTTAAAAAAAAGTGGCAAAATATACTTTGGACCGACGAAACTAAAGTCAATTTGTTTGGTAATGATGGAGAAAGAAATGTTCGTCGTCCAAAAGGGAAAGAATTTCATATCAGATTTACCAAAAAAACTGTGAAACATGGAGGAGGAAACATCATGGTATGGGGCTGTTTTTCTTGGGAGGGAGTAGGTCCGATACATCTTATTAAAAACATAATGGATAGATTTGTGTACAATAATTTGTTACAGACAGTTATGCTACCATATGCTGAGGAAAATATGCAACTAGTATGGAGATTTCAACAGGATAATGATTCGAAACACTCATCAAAGTTGGTGAGTGAATGGTTTCGGGAAAATAATTTGAACGTTGTTGAGTGGCCAAGTCAGTCCCCCGACCTCAATCCCATTGAGAACCTTTTGGGTGAACACAAGCGACAGCTTTCTAAGCTTCCCTGCAGTAATATGGGAAAGTATTCGAAAAGCATGGTATAATATCCCGGTAGTGACTTGTCGTAAGTTAATTTCATCCATGCCTAAGAGCATTGAAGCTGTCCTTAAAAATAATGGTGGATATACAGGATATTAACTGCCTGGTTTGATGTTTATTCAAAACGGTAACTTTCATGTATAAATTGTTATGTTATTTTTAAGTTTTTTTATATACACCTATTTTACTGTCCACATGAAAATGGACGAATTTCTTGAATTTATGTTCCTTTCATTTTTTTTTAGTGCTATCTTAACTCTAAACTAATTTTTAAATACATGAAATATGTTTACTTTATAAATAAATTTGAAATATGAAATAAAATAACAAAAAATATAAAAACCATACTCTACTTCAAATAAAAAAGTTCACACCTATTTTTCTGTCCACATGTGTATAATAAATCGAACTAAAATAGCAGCAATATAGTTCGGTCTTAGTCTTGTACATCATATTTAAATGTGTGAAATATAATAAAATTTTAGAGAAATGCTTCTAATTGTTTCACTTAGAATAATATGTAGTTAAAGACCACTGCAACAAATGTAATTAAAAACAAATGAAATTTCACTTGAAGAAAGTACGACTTACATTTCAGTTAATTCAACTAACATTGTCATTTGGTTTTTAATGTTCAAAAAATGAAACACAATTGTAGTAAAAATGAGCCACATATGCAGTAAAAAATAAACAAATATTTATTTTTTTAATTTTTTATATAAATAAAAAACTACTGTATAAAATGAATGTAAAATAATAATACAGTAATTTGATGTGGTTTGTTTTTTAAATAACCTACAATTGTACTTAAAACTGAAATTTCTTCATGCGAATAAAGACGAATAGACCATTTGTAGAATTTTACAGGGGACAATAAAAACGCAGGAAACGGTTAAAAAATAATATTTTTGTCAACTTTTTGGTATTAGCTTAAAGATTTAAGTCACATCTACATATATACAAAATTTGCCAAAAATTGGACTTCAATTTTTGCTTAAAAGGAAAAAGGGCGAATATCCAAAAAAATGTATTGAAATTTGAATAAAAATGTGTTATTTTGCAGCAGATTTTGACTACATTTTCATGAGACTTGCAAAACTTGACGAACTATGGTTGGTATTTGTTTATAACACTTCAAGGACTTCAAGGATACACTTTTTAAGGATTGCAAGGACATGCAAAAAAAAATTGTTTTTGTTAATTTTTTTTTTAATATTCCTGCCATTTGATGCAGTAGTAATTCTTTATGACACTAAATACATTTTTAGGGATTATAATATTAACCCTTGACTGCATATTACGACGTAACATAAAAGGACATGAAAAAATTTTTGTTTTTTATTCCTGACATTGGATGAAGTATTAACACTAAATGACACAAAATTAATTTTTAAGAATTATAATATTATATTATTATTAATTTGTTTGTATGTGCTAAGATTGTTTTTTTTTTTTTTTGTGTACAAATTCAAATTTTAGCTAATATCAATTTTAAACTCGCAGCTAAATAATTTTTATATAATATTTTGTTAAGGATGGATATTCGCCCTTTTTGCTTTCCACACTTTAAAGTCATATAACTCAAGAACGGTAAAATTTTTTGCCAATATAATAAGTGTGGTTTGTTCCTCGTAATGTTCTTTTAACACATTGTTACCGAAAGTAAAATTTTTGTATGTTTTTGTGTTGTATTTAATCAAAATTGTTCGTTAGTTCACTCCCAATTTAAACAAAAATATAAAAATATACGAATTATTGCACTTTCAAAGTCATTTTTTTAGCCTTAAAAGTCAAAATTTCCCCAAAAATTTCTGCATAGGATTGTAGGGCTTTGCTAATAAAATGCATTTATGCAAAAAAAAAACGTGTTTTCGAAAAAGTGGTCTATTCGTCCTTATTCGCATGAACTGTATTGGCTAACAATTTTGCGGTTGGTATTGGAAAAACACATTATTTGCAAACAAAATTGTGTTTTCCTAGTACAATATTTGTTGTACCTTGGGTAATTTTTAACACGGTGGGTTTTACAAAACAAGTATTGCTTTGCCAGCACTATAATTTTTGGTACCGATTGCAATTTCTACCTGGGCAGTTAACAATAAAAAAGAGTGGTTTCAAAATATTTAAAGGTCATAGATTTTTAAAAATGTAATCTTTGGTAATTAAAAGAAGTTGCTAATTATTACGGTTATTGACTTTGACATGTAACTTTTTAAATTTTATTTGCCATTGAATACACTGCGCTACATAATTGACCCCTCAAATCGAAAACAAGAGTACCGACTTAATGGCGTACCCAGTTTTTTTTTTTACTAAAGGGCCAGATTTTTCGCCAATTTGCATTAAAGTTTTGCATGTTTTAACGCAGTTTTTCATACATAAAAATTTAAAAATCAAATATTTTATCTTAGTTTTTTATGGTAAATACATAAAAGACCTTCATTAACATTCGGGTATCAAATTTGGTTAATAAATGTGCAGCATTACCAAGTAATTATTTGACGTTTTTGCACAATTTATTATCCCATTTCGCAATTGGTCAAAGCATTTATGTGCACAAGCAAAAAAAACAAATCTGACCAATTATTTCGCGAAAAAATAATTATAAATTATAATTTATTTATAGTTCTTTTCAAAACCATTGGTTTGCATATTATCTAGATATTTTTTAAAACAAAATTTATTAAAGCTCTGCCTATTTTGCAGGCTCTAGCTTTTTTAAAACTTCGGGTTCTGATGAGATCTTTAGCCAGATCGAAATAAATGTATCAGCCTAGCTAATATATTTAATTTGCTTTATTTTTGTAAATGAACGGATGTTGAAAGCTAAATTAAAAAGAAAATATCTGGAACTTTCGTAGTTTTAATCATAATCGTCTGATTTATTTATCAGTGTTTAGAATTCTAAATTTGTCAGAAATGAATGTTGGGCAGAAAGGTATTGCTTTTTACTAATAAGTTAAGAAAAATACCTTATTTTCGGATAAAATTTTAAAAATTACCAAAGTTTGATTAAACATTTAAAAAAAAAATAATGTCGACCGATTTTAACAATTGTATTTTTTTTTTTGTAATTTTTTCTTCAATGTATCATTTCTGTCATATTTTTGTAATCTCTATTTTTGCGACTAATAAAAATATCAGTAATATCCTTTGTTTTTATTAGAATGGTCTGGTTTTTTTTTTATCGAAGTGTTTAGAATTATCTATTCAGAAAAAAGAAACTTTGACAGAAAATTATTATGTTTTTATTAATAAAAAGTATGAAATAAAACTTATTATTGGATACAATTTTTAAAATGACCAAAGTTTGATAAAATATTACAAAAATATGTTAACCGACTTTCATATTGTTATTGTTTTTGTAAATAATACACTCTTATCTATACACTCACAATATTTTTCCGTAAAGACTAATGAATGTACACATTAAATTAACTACTTATTTTTCGTTTAAAACAATTGTATTTTTGAGTTTATTTTCAACTGTTGAAAAATTAATTGACAAAATCCATAAAAACAATAGATTCTTTTCGTTTATTTCAATACTCAATATAATATAATAACTTTTTGTTTTAAATAGAAAATTTTAACTGAATATTTTAACTATTACCGAAAGTCAGTTTATTTTGTTTATGGAATAACAGACAGAAAGTTAAAAAATATATTTCGTTGGTAATTTAACTGTATATTCCATTGACATTAAATTTTTAAATAACTGTTGAACTTTTATGGAAAACTTCTTGTGAGTGTATTAAAAGAAAGTTAAGTATGTACCGTGTTTTTACAATAAATTTTTAGAAAATTTTTTTTTCAAAGTTTTTTTTTATGTCTAATTTTTGTCATTTAAATTTTGTAAATAATAAGATTGGCTGTAATTTATTTTTTTAATAAAACAACTTATCTTTAGAAAAACCGTAAAAATCTTATAACCCAATAAATAACCCCACAAATATAAAATGCAGGTCAAAAATATTATAAACATTTTTTTTTAATCTAAATCCAGCCGAAATTCTGTTGCATTGACCGATTTTCGGATGTAACGAACAAAAATATCGGTGGTTCCAATAAATAGATCTATTTCGGGAATTTCCTAGGTTCCCATCATCAGAACACGTTTTGAAAGCGGTAACAATCCCATGCCAAACATCAAACATTCATATAAACTAGTTTACTCACTACATGAGAACTAATATATGAGCTTGAAGTTAAAGATTATAACCTTTGATCAAAAAATAAATTGAAAACTTGTTTGTTATGTGCAAGGGAACCTAGAAATTTCGAAATAGATCTATCAACACTTTCCTGAAAGGGTCAAATAATAAATTAGAAAACAAAAAACTCCATACATTATTTGTTAGGACAATATCCTAATAAAGAAATATAGAGTATTTTATTAATTTTTAATTTTTTGAGTTAACCGATGTTTATTTTATTTTTATTTTGAAAAATATGGTAGTTTTAGGACATTTTTTGTGGAAAATGGCCCAATGTTGTTACATCTGAATTGTATAATGTTATTAATATTGACGAAATTTTATACGAAAATATACAATTTTATATGATGTCACATTAACCACACATAAAAAAATACAATAATATAAAATTAAACACGATTATATTAAAACCATTTTTAACCGGGCTAGTAAACAAATTTTTTGTCGTATAAAGGTATTGGGTTTTACAGAGTACAACATTTACAATCATTACCCGAAGAAACTAAATTAACTAGAGAAAGTTTAGTGATGCGAACGGAAACATCTAAAGGCCTGTCAGTAGATAAATTCTGCATTAGTAGATGAACTGATTGTTTTAAATAACATTGCACTGTTTTTTTTTTTTTTTTTTTTTTGTTATTAGTAATATTAACAAAAACTAATGACCTTCAAACTCGAATAATCTTGCACAAGTCACAAAATTAATTTTGCTAAAAAATTGAGTTTTATTTAGGGATGACCATTTGAAAGCGTGATATGTCCTTTCCAGCATCATTTTAATGTTGTTTGTAAAGACTCTCTTTGACGGATAAAAAGAAAAAAAAAACAGAAACTGGGTGCACATTTAAATTTCCCTTCCATTACATTGAAATTTCATTGGGTTTATCTCCTATATTATTTAGTTTTCTTAAATTGAATTAAAATTTTTTTTATTCACATTTCTTTTACACATTTTTCCACTATTTTGCAAAACACTGGAAACAGTGTTGTATTGCTACTGGACTTACAATCTAGTTATAAAACTAGATTTTTCGAAAAATCTGGTTAAGATATTTTGTATGGGATATCTGGTCTAAGTCCAGTTATATAAGTAGATTTTCAACAAAAAACCAGTGTTACCAGATTTCGGGTATTATTCATATCAGGTGCGGTTACAGGTAAAGGTTTTGGGGAGGGAACTTAGAGTATTTTAAATTAATTTTTTAATCTTTTTTACATTTTTGTATTAAAAAAATATTATTTTGGGGGAGGAAATATCACATTTTCCCTCCCCCTGGAACCGCGCCGGATTCATATGCAATATTACTACTGATTGTAAAAGTCCGAAATGTTTAGTCTTGTGAAAAAATGTGTTCAAATTTTACATTTTCAAATAAAAACCTTTAAAAAAAGTTTTAAAAAAAAGCTTAAAAATGTGTAGGCCTATATTAACCAAATGCTAAATAAAGAAATTATCAATTTATTTAAAAAATTTGATTATGTGAATTTTGTTTAATAAACCTCTTTTAATTTTATTAAGAATTTGTTAATACAGCCATAAATATTTAAACATGCTTTCAATAACGATTTATTTGATTAGTTTATTTCACTAATTTAAAACAATATTTTTTTTGTTGTGTTATCAGCAGAAATGAATAAAAATTTTATGAAAATAAAGAAAAAAAGTGACAATTTTTTTTTTTTTCAATGTTCCCATAGAGTGGTATTTTAATAAATTGAAGGGCTTAGTGCAAAAACATGATAAGCCACACGTTTTCAAAAAATGATTTTATGTGTTCATTGCATTACCTAACGTGGTATCAATATCCACTAGGCTTGGGTATTTTAGGTCTTTCTAAAGATCACTCTTTACAGTTCAGCTCCTTTCAATGAACTAGTTCGCTCTTCTAGTTCAACAGCTCTTTATCCTAAATTGAGCTGTGCGACACGAACTATTTGAAGTGAATTGAATTAGCTGATGCGAAACAAAATGTGTAACTTTCTATTAAATTTACTATCGGAGAATAATTCAACACTTTAAAATATATTTAAAATGATTGTTAAATCATAAAATTGTACATAAATTATCCAGTTTTCCAGTCATTTTATAAACTCAAAATTGAATTTTTTATTAATTTTCAGAAATTATTGTATTTTTCAAAGAACTAGGTAACAATTTTTCGAAAGAAGAAGAACGTCTTCTTTAAACGTTAAAAAAAATTGAGCTGGCAACATTAAAAAAAACTCAAAAGCAACATAAAGAAAATAAATATTACTCAAAAGACAAAAAGATCGAAAAGAGCGAAAGACCTAAAAGAGCTGATGATTGTGATCCAGCTCACTAGTTCAAAGAAAAGACTAGTTCAATTGAACTAGTTCGTTCACGAACTACACAACTCTAATATCCACTTAAATGATTTAAGCTATATTCCAAATACTTTCAGATCTAGAGCAAATGTTACTTTTTACAATTCGACTATATTACGCAAGAACATGATATGCCACACCAATAAGATACACTTCTGAACAAAAAGATTAACTCTGAAGAAAAACTTGAATTTTTTTGTAAATATATTGATTGAAGTTTGGTGGATAAAGATTATTTTCCAACAGACGAACTAATCATTTAAGAAACCATCGATGTATGATTTATTTTAACTTTTGTGGCTTATCAAGATATTCTAAATAAATTTTCTGTAAAAACTTGATAAGCCACATTAATTTAATAAAATGTTTTTTGCTGTCTTCTAGTCTCCCCGCGAGTAACATCTAAAATAAGCCACATCATTGCACTTACAGCAAGTATATTTATCACAAAAATCTGTCAAATCAGCTATCTATTCTTTAAAGTAAAAATATTCTAAATAAAATTTCTGCAACAACTTGATAAGCCACATTAATTTAACAAAATGGGTTTTACTGTCTATTAGTCTCCCAGCGATGGACATAAAATAGAAGACACATCTTTGCACTTAAAGCAAGTATCATGAAAATCCTTCAAAATAGCTACCTAGTCTTTAAAATTAAATAATTCCAAATAAAATTTGTGCAAAAACTTGATAAGCCACATTGACGTAATAAAATGGTTTTTACACTCTTCTAGACTTCCACCGACGGATATGTAATAGAAGATACATACTGTCACTTATTACAAGCATTTATAGCTCGAACATCTTGCTTAAAAGCTGACTAGAAGTCATTGAAAACCATTTCTTTAAAACCAATGTGGCTTATCATGTTTTTGCAGAAATTTTATTTAAGATTTTCTTATTTTTAAGAAAATCTTAATCTTCTGGACTTTTATATTCTAGATACTTGTAATAAGTGCCAAGAGGTGTCTTCTATTCAGTGTTGCCATGTATTTTTTTCAAAAAACTGTAAGAAAAAAACTGTTTTTTTTTTTTTTTAAATAAAACACAGTAGAAAAAAACAGTTAATATGTGCATTTTGAATTCAATTGCATTTTATTTAAACATAAAACAACATAAAAAACATTAAACACATAACATATTTATATACACAGAAAAAAAATATTTTTTGTTGTAGACTAACTTTTAATTATACTAACAAAAAAAAAATATTTTCAAATTTATGTTATTACAGATCACAAGTTGTGCTCTGTTATAAAACTACATTTTAATTAACAATAGGAATAATATGTTTTTTTTCTGTGTACTTGTTTAAAGTAAAAAAAAAATATAATCGCATGGGTTCTACATATTCCGAAAATGAAGTGAAAGTGAAACTTACGCTCAATTTGTGTTCTCAATTCCACATAAGTGATTTGAAAAGAAAAATTTCATTTTCATTTTGTTTCTAGTGGAATTAAAGTGATTTTATGTGTTCTATAAAACAATTTCACTACAAAAAAGTAATTGTAAAACGGCATTAGTTAACGGAGTGAAAAACCAAACTTTTTAGAAAATAAAATTATTTTGAATAACAAAAAAAACAAACAATGTAAGTAAATGTGATATGTTTTTAATATACATTTATTTAACTGAAAAAATGTTGTATTTTTTCGGGGAAAACACATGAATCCGGAACAAGAGGCCGCATTTTTGACATTCATGGAAAAAATTCTGCTTTGGCCAAAGGTTTTTTTTTAGAGGTGCGTCAAAACAGTTGAAAACCAGTTGTGGAAGGACTTAGCAAGTACAATAAACAGCTTAGGACCTCCAGAAAACGATGCAACTGGTTGGAAAAAGGTTTGGGCTGATTGGAAGGCTACCATTCGTAAAAAATTGGCCGAAAATAGAGCAGAGGTAACGGCAACAGGTGGAGGACCCAACAATATCCACCACATATCATGCAGTTGCCAAACTTTCTGGCCTTTATACAGCAGTCAAAGGTGTTCCAGCTGCTAAATCATTCGGGACGACTAGCAAATGGTAAACAGCCACAAATTCATCTACTGAATGGTCAAACTTAGATGGCACCAGTTCTGACAATGTAGTAAACGTGATTTTACAAAAATTAAATGAAAATAACGAAGATACTGAAAATATAGAAAATGAAGAACCGCAACCGATGATTTTCCTTTTTGATTTCTCTTTTTGATTTCTCAATTTCTTCGCGACTTCTTTCAAATCTAATCCATTTGGGCATATGACAGTTTTCAAAACATTACACATATTTGTTAAAATTATTGATGCTGTACCTCTTCCCACTGCTAGATTGAAGTCTTCTGCGATCATTTGTTGGTAAATTCCTTGTCCGAAATAGCGTAGTGCTGTGGCCAATTGCAAAATAATTGAAATGCTTGTCTTTTTAGCCATTGGTGATACTTCTTCTAAAACCACCATAAATGCATACTTATTTAATCTAAAATACGCAATAAAACTATTTTTTTTTATTAATTTTAAACACTTGCGATTCAGTTTTAATTATTTTCTTATGATTTTTCTGGTAGTTCCAAAGGATTTGAACAGTCACGAAGCCTTTTTCTATTTCGATTTTCCGTTCTTTGTTTTTCTTTTTCAATTAAATACCAGGAAATCACAATTCCGTAACTCATTTTATATTATTTTAAATATAAGTATTTTTTTGTTTAATTTTTGTTTTTGTTAAAAAAGGCACTCTTTATTACAATTTCATTCACTTTAAAGTGATAATTTGATTATTTTCCGCATTTTTTATGTTGTTGCTAAAAACAAAATGAAAATGAAATCGTCGTGAAAAAAATGATTCACTTGTTTTTCAGAACACAGCGGAATTGAAAATGTGGAATTAAAAACGATTCCACTTTCACTTCATAGTGGAATATAGAACCCAGGCCAATATAAAAAAACATATTTATATTTATATTAATTATTTAACATATAGCAAAAAAAGCTACAAAACCATAAAAAAACAAAATAATTCATCACATTTTGAGATCTTACTTAATTACATAAAAATATCAGTTATACATATTTTGATTAAATTTGATTTTCATTTCGTTTGATTCCGCAAAATTTTAACACAAACAAATGCTAAAAAGGGAATTAAAACTTACTACACAGTTGCATTCAATGAGTAGTATTATTTTTTATTGAAACATTTTGTGAAACTTTTGTATTAAATTTATAAATTCAAGTAAAAGAAAGTAAATCGAGCAGGTAAACTGTTAAAAACTGGAAAAAAAAAAGGCTGAAATTAAACAAAAACTGTTTTTTTTTTTCATGAAAAACTGGAAAACTGTTATGCATCCTAAAAAACTGGAAAAACAGTTAAAACTGGCAATATGGTAACACTGCTTCTATTACATGTCCATCGCTTTAAGACATTAAGGCAGTGAAACCAATTTTTTTAAATCCACGTGGCTTATCAAGTTATTGCAGAAATTCTCTTTAAGAATTTTTTTAATTTTGAGGAAATAGTTGCTATTTTGCAGGATTTTCGAGCAACAGATACTTGTAATAAGTGCTAAAATATCTTGGCATTTATTACAAGTTTCTACAGCACTAAATGCCTGAAATACAGATATCATTTCTTCAAAATTAAAAAATTCTAAATAAAATTTCACCAAAAACTTGATAAGCCACATTGACTTAATAAAATGGTTTTTACTGTCTTATAGTCTTCCGAAGAAGGGCATGTAATAGAAGACACATTTTGGCACTTTTTACTAGTATCAAGTATCAAGAAAGCCCATCTAATTTGCTACCATTTTTCAGACTATGAACTTCTTTACTTATCTTTGTGCAATAACTTGATAAGCCACACTTTTTGTTTTTGTAAAAAAGCTGTTTCCGATGGATTTCTATCATCCATTAACGGGTATGTGATGGAAGCCTTCTTTAAGCACCTATTATGTATGCTTACAGTCTGGTTTAGTTAAAGCCTTATTTTCTACATTGTTTTTAAACTTTGAAGGCGATTATTTCATTATTTTAATTTTGTGGCTTATCAAGTTTTTGCACTAAGCCCTTCAATTGTATCATGTTATTTTAGTTCCCAAAAAAAAAAACAGGCAACGCAAAAATTAGATTAACTTCTGCTGTAGTGCTTGCGACTTGAAATGAATTTTTTGTTAAATAAATCAAATAAAATTGATATGAACTGAATAGTGGTTTTCATTCTTGGTATTATATTTACTACGATTTTTTCACCACAAAGCGTGAGTGTTTTTTTTTTAATGTATGGTAAATTTATAAATCATTTATAAATTTATAAATTATAAATTTTTGTTTAGAAATGTTGAGGTTAAGACGAAGAATAAACGTTTTTCTCTAAAAATTATAAACATTTATAAATCAGACAAAAAATCAGACTAGACTAGTTTCTGCCTTTTTTTATGGACAGGTTCATCAGTGATTTTCCATTTAAATTGTATTATTATTTGTGTCCACTGTTGCCAGGTTTGACGATTTATCGTCATTTTGACGATTTTTAGTACCTAAATTACTAAATGACGATTTGACGATTTTTGCTTCCAAAATGACGATTTTTTGACAAACGTTTTATATGTCAGCAAAACATGTTTATTTACTATTCTTAAAAAATCACCGGATCTATTTTTGGATTTTTATTATTTCGTTAAAATTAAAAACTATTTTTTGTTGAAAGTTTAGCAAAAAAGTTATTTTATGGATTCATGTTAGCTTTATTTTAATTTATTTGCTGCACTTAATAAACCACTGCAAATGTAGCTAAAAACAAATGAAATTTCACTTGAAAAAAGAACGACTTACATTTTAGTAAATTCAACTAACATAGTCATTTGTTTTTTACTGTTCAAAAAATTAACTACAATTGTATTATTAATGAGTGGTTCAGTCAGTGCTGTAAAATATTAACAACCATTTATTTGTTTTATATTTTTAAATAAAAGAAAAAACTACTGTATAAAATGAATGTAAAATCATAATACTGTAATTTAATGTGGTTTGTTTTTTAAATGAACTACAATTGTAGTCAAAAATTAAATTTCTTCTACAAATGATTGTTTTTTATTAAAAACTAACCCAAAATGACAAATATGAAATAATCAAAAATTTCACAATTTATTGTATTAAACTATGTCATCACATGTAATGCAATTTTAAACTTTAATTCGTTAATGGAAGTCCAAATTTAATAATTAAAGAAAATAACATTGTTAAAGAATTTATAAACTATGTAAAAGAATTTAAGATTTAAAAATTGTGCTTCTGAAGTGGTGTTTACTGAATTATGTAGAAGGAATTAACAGTTAAAGTGGTAAAGTGCTATCGTTGTAAAATATCATGATTTTCGAAGTTTAAATTACAGAAAAGTGTAAAAAATCGTATTATATTACACCGAAAGTACGTGAGCACATGTGAATTATATTATTATTCTTTTTTTTTTTTAAAAAAAAAACTTTATCCCACTTGTAACAAATATTTTTGTTTTGACGATTTTTTGACGATTTTTGAAAATATAATGACGATTTTTATTGGAAAATTGGATCCTACTTGTAACAAATGTTTTTTGTTTGGACGATTTTTTGACGATTTTTGAAAATATAATGACGATTTTGACGATTTTTATTGGAAAATTGGACGATTTTATGCTCAACATACCTGGCAACACTGTTTGTGTCTTATAATTGTCAGATTGTCTCTATATGATACATTTTTCAACAACCTGCTGCTGTAAGAATCAAACCTGCGCTCATCTTACATTACAAACGCAACAATACCAAGTCATGACCGTTAAGCGATCACACCCAAGTATGGCCTCGAATCTAATGCAGCTAAATTGCAGTTTTCTTTCCTATTAGCTTTTTCTGTTATTGTATATTATACTCAGAAGTGACAACACTAACAACACAAATATTCTATTTTTAGATTTTGTTTATTTTTCTAATCTCCTCCGTCTCTATTTCACAATGTTACCAGATTGACGTATGGTTTTTACGTTCAGGGTTGACAACTTTTACGTTTTAAGTTGAGACATCGCCACAGGGCAAATTTTATAATGTATTTTAGCAGTGTTATATTAACGTCATATAGACAGTCGCAATTAATTTTGAATTAATATGCATTTGACAAATTTAATTTAGAAATGTTGAGGTTAATTTTTGTTGTTCGCCACATATGTATCAAAAATTATTTTAATTAAAGAAAAATGCCAAAATTTACAGAAAAAGAAAAAATCGCAAATTTTTTTACTGCAAAATGTTTTCGTTTTGGTTTTTTCAATTTGTTTTTATTAATTTTTCAATTTTTCCAATAGTTACAATAACACAAAATAAATTTTTTTGACGGCAGAACAGTCAGCTGTTTTTTTTTTTTTTTTTTTTTGATACATTTACCGCTCGTGTTTACCACAGTTTTTTGTGTGGTATTTCGCCACATCGTGGTAAATTTTAGTTCAATAGATTTTGTTGCTGGTTCTGGTAAATTCTGAAAATTTATCAAACGTACACCATTAACCAGATCTATAAGGGTTATTTACTACGAATAATGAATCCCGCTAATGTGATAGATATATCGCACACCCAGTTCAAAAGTGACTCAACTCAAAATTTTTCATTTTTCAGAAATCGAAAAAAAAATATTTGCAACTTTATACCAATAGAAAGATAAAGAAAGACATAACTATTGTTTAGCAACAGTTAACAACAACAAAATACACTGAAATTTTTTTTATATATAAACAAGTGTATTGTGCATAGTTTAAAAATATAAACGCGAAAAACTAAAATTTTGAGTGAAGTCACTTTTGAACTATTTGTGCGATATAGTTATTTTATAGTATCCCAGCAAAAATAGACCTGGAAAAAAGCTATAAAAACACTTATTTTACTCACAGCGAATGCGTTCAAAATGAGGTGAAAAACTTTTTTTAAACTTTGGCTTTTTTTTTTTAAAGAGAAGCAACACTTAGGAAATTCTTCCTATTAATTAATGTGTTGCTTTCTTTTTAAAGGGCATAGTGCAGAGATGAAAGGTGGTGAAAGATGAAGGGCTTCAAACATGGCAACACTGTAATTGCGCGTGTAGATAAATCTTAGATAAGTTGTTGCTCGCCACCTAATGTAGAGTTGGCGAATTTATTGAAGCTTTTCGTTTCATAGCCCTGATTCATTATTTTACTTCGGTTAGGGTTCGGTGGCAGCGATACATATAAGTGATAGAAAACTCATAGATATTATTTTTCTAAATTGATGTTGTCGTCACCGGGAATCGAACCCTTGACCATCTGTATAACAGTCCAACGCGCTAAACATTACACCACAACGCCCACATAATAATAATAAGGTGTTTATGCTCGTTTATGACTATTTTGCACTGCATAAAAACGAGGAATTTTATTGTATATAAGCTCGATTATAGTATGTTCTTTTTTATACGGTTAATAAATTAATTTTTGAATTCGGCTCCACAATTTTATACACTTGCTGCTCAACAACACAAATAGAAAGACTACCAAAAATACAAAATAAAGCTATGAGGTCTATACTAAAATACAATATATATGCTCCGATTCAACTAATGCTAAACACACTGAATTGGTTAAGTATTCAACAAAGACTGGAACTAAATACTCTGCAATTCATTCAAAAAATTAAAATGGGTAACGCACCAGAATATCTTACTGAACAACTAGACTATGTGAGAGAAATACAACCATACTACCTTAGAAACGACGAAAATTTCCGACTTCCAAGGGTAACAACAACAGCAATGCAACGATCCCTGTTCTACAAAGGACTTAAATTATACAAATTACTACCAGATAATACTAAAAAAGAAAGAAATATTAACATATATAGGAGAAATATAGTACAATTTGTTAAAAATAATATAGTCAATCAAATTTTGTAAAGAAAACTTTGTAAAAATAATTATATTTGAATAATTCTAAAGTATTATAAATACTACTAAATAAATAAATAAAAAGTGTTCAAAGAGTGATGATAAATTACTTCTTGTGAATACATTAACAGACTGAAATCCAGCTAATTGTCAGTTTTAGCTTCTCGGGGAAATGCCTTCGGATATTTTGTAAAAAAAATCTTTACTTTTCTTACACGGGATCTCCAAAAACGGGGTAACAAAAAGCCATTTAAAGAAAGTATATCAATTAAAAGCTCAAATGCAATCTCAGTTCCGAATATATTGACCGCCACTGTATATTAACCATTCGTCGTCAAAGGGTTAATGGTATTTTGAAAGCCATTTAAAATCAATTTTTGGAAGTGGAAATTCAGCATATACTGCTTCCTTTATATGCGCTTTAAAATGCATTCTTGAAGAATGTATTCGTTTTATTTTTGCTGGGATACGTTAATGCAGATTTAAATATTTTTTGAAAAAGAGTTAAACAAATTTTTAATAAATTCTTTCATTAAGTTTTTTTTTATTTAGATTTAAATTTGTTTCCAAAGATGTTTTTTGTTGTCAAAAGTGTCAATAAGAACTTTAAGTCAAGTGATTAAAATAAATTCAAGTATACTTAATGTTTTTGCGATAATATTATCAACGAAAACACATTTTGAGTTAATTGTGTGATCTATTTTTAAATACTTATTTGCAGAATTTAAATTGTATATACATCTGCATTAGGGGGTTTCAGCATTGCCACGTTTTTTTTTTTTTTTTGATGTTTGCAACACTTCAAGCGGAATATAAATAATTATGGCCCAAAAGATTTTTGAGAATTTTTTCAGATTTTTTGAAAGGGTGTTCGGACGGGATCGCTAAAATGGATTATGTGCAGAAAAAGATTCTATGAAACAATTTGTTTTTAATTGTTTTTCTCTTGTGCTTCGTTTTTACAAAACCATATAAATCACTGCTTAAAAGTTCAAGCCTACAAAAAAAAAAAAATCATTCGGTTTACAAAGTACACAATAAGTATGGGAAAATGGCACACCATAACCCCGAGACACGTAAACTTCATTTTGGGGCGTAGAACCCTGTGGTATACTTCGTTTTAATAGGTTAGATCAAAATAAAAAGATATTTAAATTTTAAGTTTGCATTGAATCGATCGATTTTTTGAGTGTAATTTCATTTTTTGCATATAATCCATTTCAGAAACCCCGTCCGTACATCGCTTCAAAAAATCTAAAAAAAAATTCTTAAAAATCTTCAAGAGTTGCAAAATTAAAAAAAAAAAAATGGGAAATGCTGAAACCCCCTAATACGCATATACGTATTATACATATATTGTCTAATTACTTTTGAATGATGTCAGAATAAATAAACACTAATTCATCCATGAATTTACGAGTAGATCTAAAAAATTATTATTAGAACAATTATTGTATAATAACAGTTTTTTTTTGGAAAAATATTGGTTTTAAAAATGACCAGTATTTATTTACAATAAACTTCAAAAATTCTTTAAAATGCTTGCTGAGGCAAAATTTAGGTTTTTAATCAAAAAATTATACTGTTTTCAACAAAAAATTACCCAAAAAATGTACCGCGAAAAAATGCCAGAAAACACTGTACAACAAGAAATTGTATCCCTAACGAGGACAATGGGAAATAAAAGTATACTATCAGTACATCAAAGCTAGGGTTGCCATATTTGAAAAGTGAAAAACTGACACTAATAGAAAACATATGATTTTCTATTGTTGATTTACTTGAATAAACGTCACTACATTGCTAGGTCTGTCAAAAAAACAGAGTAGTATTTGGAAGATGACAAAGCCAATTGTGACAATTTTTTGTTGTTGTTTTTGTTTTTTCTTTGACATTTTAAATTTTGAATCTCGCTCCTAGACGAGGACAAGAAATTCTCATTGAGTTTGTGATTTAACATAACAAATATCTCTAGAAATTCTAATAACAAATTCCCCTGAAGATTTCCTTAGGCAGGAATGAAATCCGGATAGGGACACGCCTACATCAGATTGCTTTTCACAATTTGTTAAATAAGTTTTGGGACTTTAGCACATTTAATTACTATAAATGCAATTAATGTTTATCCCGATGAAAATAAATTTAAAAGAAAAAAAAGTACATTGATAAAAAAAAAACAGTACTTTTCAAAAAAACAGTACATTTTTGTATTTATTGTTAACATAACTTTTACTTCAATACATCACATATTTACTTAAAATAAGTTAATACACCGAACCAAATAGCGTAGGTAAAATCAACAAAAAAATTTTTGTAGATCTTTAACGAAATTTTGTCAATTTTTTTTTAAGATTTAACAAATTTTTTTCAAATCAACAAAATTTCGTCAAGTTTACATCCTCTAAAGAAGTAAAATTGACTAAATTTCGTCAAATTGGCTAAAATTATTAGTTTGGACGCCATTACTTTTTGCATTGGGCAGTGTCATGAAAAAAAAATGTTATTTAAATTTATTTTCATCGGGATAAACATTAATTGCATTTATAGTAATTAAATGTGCTAAAGTCCCAAAACTTATTTAACAAATTGTGAAAAGCAATCTGATGTAGGCGTGTCCCTATCCAGATTTCATTCCTGCCTAAGGAAATCTTCAGGGGACTTGTTATTAGAATTTCTAGAGATATTTGTTATGTTAAATCACAAACTCAATGAGAATTTCTTGTCCTCGTCTAGGAGCGAGATTCAAAATTTAAAATATCAAAGAAAAAACAAAAACAACAACAAAAAATTGTCACAATTGGCTTTGTCATCTTCCAAATACTGCTCTGTTTTTTTGACAGACCTAGCAATGTAGTGACGTTTATTCAAGTAAATCAACAATAGAAAATCATATGTTTTCTATTAGTGTCAGTTACATTTAAATTTGCACAAGCACCTGCATATTTGTTATTTAAATTTATTTTCATCGGGATAAACATTAATTGCATTTATAGTAATTAAATGTGCTAAAGTCCCAAAACTTATTTAACAAATTGTGAAAAGCAATCTGATGTAGGCGTGTCCCTATCCGGATTTCATTCCTGCCTAAGGAAATCTTCAGGGGACTTGTTATTAGAAATGTGTTTACAAACATCCATTGCTTGAAAAGTAAACAAACCAAACTTATATATGTACAAAGAAACGAAGTGGAATTAATACAGGGAGATTCAAAAAATGTATATAAAAAACTATTGTACACACGAAAAAAACATGGTTAAAAAAATATATATTCTTTGTACACGCAAAAAAAAAACTTGTTTATATAAAAATGTGTAAAATATACAAAAAAAACAGTACAAAAACAGTACAAATGCAAAAAAAAAACAGTACTTTTGCGTACTGTTTTAGGTGTTGTGAATAAAACAGTACATTTTTCAAAAAACAGTACATGTACTGTTTAAAACAGTGCGAATGGCAACCCTAATCAAAGCCCTCAGAGTTTTGAAAACTTAGGTCGAATTTTATATTTATAGCCTCTTGAAATTTTGCCATTTTTTTACCGTTTTCCCATTATGGGTGAAAATTCAAAATTTTTAATTTTATTTAATGTACACATAAATACGTTTATACCCATATATAATCATATACAAGCTAGTATATTATAATTAGGGTGTCCCGTTAAAAAAAAAATTGGGTAATAGCACTCAAATGATGCGTATTGATGAGCTGAATACGGAATATATAACAATTTTTTTTTTTGAGGGCACTTTTAGTTTCCGAAAAGTGATTTGAGTTATCAAAATGGTAGTTGACTTTTCATTTCAGTTAATGCAAATTTTCATAAAATTTTTTTAAGAAATATAATTTTATTTATGTAAATTTTCTTACACTCAATGAAGAAGTTTCATTAAAAAACCACCCAGGCAGAAAAATAGAATCGGCAAAGTGTTGGCAAAGCGTCGGCGACGATCGGTTATGCGTTGGCAGAACGTGAGATTACAATCTTGATAATATTGTCCTGTTACCCCGTTTTTTTTTTTTTTTTTTTTAACAAAAAATTCATTACATTCTGGTGCCTCAGCGCCTTATAGGCATTGTAGAGGCTAGTTGGCAAAAACAAATAAATACATAAGTACTTGAATTTTATACTAACAAAAGTAAAATTTTATATAACATTAAAATTAGTATATTTGTACACCTGAGATCAACAAAATTACATCAGAAGCTCTTCCACATGTTGTAATAAATAATCCCTTAAGTCTTTTTAAATACTGAAATTCTATTTATAGATTTTAAAACTGGTGGCAAATTGTTGAATTCACGACTACCCACATACTCAATGCGTTGCTTTGTTGCTTCCAGTCGACACCAAGCTACAGCCAAATTATCATTATTTCTCGTATTGTATACGTTTTGATTTTGAAAGAAATCTTTGATTTGACAGTGGCCAACCGTTTGCTTGAGCGAACTTGCTACAATTCGAACGTTGATAATAAAAAAAATTTGGTGCTTTTAAAATAGCTTAAATTAAGTTAATTTTATGAAATATGTACAATAAAACACGTTTAAAAAGCTGGAATACAATTCGGTATTACTCTTATACGTCATATTTAAATGTGTAAAATAAAATTTAATAAATAAATTAATATTATTGGTAAAAAAAAAAAAACAATGTTGGCAAAGAATATTGCGGGTGGTGCTGGCAGAACACATGCTTTGCAAACAAAATAGTGTTTTACTAGTATAGTATTAAAATGTACCTTTGGTTATTTTTTACACGGTAGGTTTTACATAAAAAAATCAGTGGTTTGCCAGTACTATTTTTTTTTTTTTTGTACGGTTGGCAATTTCTACCTGGATAGTTTCATTAAAAATATGAACTGATTTATTGATACTATGAATGGCAAATTTAAGGATAAAGACGAAAGTTGTAAAGCAAACCATATTGCTAAACTCTTTTCGATTTTGGCGAAAGGGAATTCAGCCATAACTTGTTTATTAAATTCGTTATTTTTACACTTAAAAATTAAAATTATGTTTTTTCTTTACAAAAAAAAATATTTAATTTTTTGTCTGTGTATGTTTAAGAACATTTCCCAATAGATAAAACCAAACGATTGCCCAATAAAAGATATCAAATTTTCTTTTGTTTTTGTTTTGGAAAGTTATTTGGTTCAGAGAGGGGTTTAGGCTTAAACGATTTTTTAAGAATTCGAAGATACGATAGCTTGGTTAAGAAAACTTATAATTATAAACATTTTCGTATTGAAAGTGCAGTTTTCTTTTTTTTTTATATAAAAAGTTTTTTTTTTAAATAAAAATAGAAGTGATGAGGTGTTTTTTGTATTAAACCTATTCACCAGTTGTGAATATTAAAAATATTAAGAAAATTGTGTACTTTTTCCTAAGATGCACTTACATGTTCACATCCATTCTATAAAGGGTGATTTTTTAAGAGCTTTCGGATTTGATTTGAAATAAAAACTCATAAAATTTAGAGAATTGTATGAAATATTTACTTGAGTCGTTAGAACGATCTATATAATTCAATGTTTAAAGATGATTTCATTTACTCTCTCTGACATATCGGCCGGTATATCCCGAATAATTTCTTCAATATTGGCTTCCAGTGCGTCAACCGTTGCGGGCTTGTCGCTATAGACATGTGTGGCATGTGGCACAGTCTTGTTAAAACCACATGTCACCCAAGTCCAGATCTTCCATTTTGTATCATCGCACTGTAGCGCTCGCCATGCACAGTAACGTTCCTGCCTTCGTCGTCTTTGAAAAAGTACGGTCCAATGATGCCACTGGCCCATAATCCACACCAAACAGTGCATTTTTCGGTATGCATTAGCAGTTTTGCAACGCTTCTGGCTGCTCTTCACACCAAATATTTGGCTTGTTCAAGTATCCATTCAACCAGAAATGAGATTCGTCGCTGAACACAATTTTCCGATAAATAAAAGTGGATCTTCATCCAACTTTGCCAGTAGGTCGTGTGGCTTCAATTCTAGCACCAGCTGTATTTTAAAAGGTTTTACACCTAAATCCTTCCGCAAAATTTTCCACGTAGTGGAGTAACAGAGACCCAATTGCTGCGATCGGCGCCAAATCGATAATTCACGGTCATCAACAACACTGGCGGATACAGCTGCGATATTTTCCTATGTCCGCACTCTACGTATGCGTGTTGGTGGTTTAATGTCCAACAATGTAAATTTGGTCACATGATTCCCCATAGCCACCTCAGAAGGTCGCCCAAACTGACCATAATTTACATATTAATCAATTACTTCTTATATTTATATTATATTATTCTGTATTTTCCGAATTTTGGTTTTCCAGCTGATGTATTTTCTACTGTAAAAAGTGCACGATGCACTTTCTTAACCGAGCATAAATTTTGATAACAAAATTCAATAATCTGCAAGCGTTGTTCATTTGTAAGTCGATTCATGGTTAAATTATAGACCAAACTGAACATGTTTAACAGTAACATGTTACACGAAAATAGCTGAGCTGCCAAAAAGAAAGTTGCTAAAAAATCACCCTTTACATTTCCTGAAATGTTTAATATTCACAAAAGATTTTGTGGTTAGTAAAGTAGCAAAAACTTTTAAATTTTGAAATCCTTTTTTTTTTTCTTTTTATCTTCTGGTTTGTTTTTCTTTCTTCTTTCTTCTTTCCCTTTTTCCTTCCTTCTTTCCTCTCTTTTTGTCCCCCTTTTTTTTTTGTTTTTGCTGGGGAAATTTTCTGGTTCCACGCCTGAAATAACATATGGTATTTTTTTTAATTACAATTGCTATTTTCTAAATTTCAAATAGAATTTTCTGAACTTGATTTGAAAATTTTAAATTACATTTATTTTTTGAATAACAAGTGGAAATGATAAAAAATGTTCGTAATTTTCGTATAAAAATAAACAAAAAGAAATTGTGCTTAGTGTTTATCCTTACACGTATTCAGGTTGTAAGCAGCTTACCCTAATGATGCAGGTAGTAATGCAGAAAGTTTCATATCGTGGATTATAAACGATCTGTATCAGTTTTCCCGAGTGATATCCGATTGTATTTATTCTTTTCGAGTATGTTATAAAAAATAATATCTGTAGAATTTTATGTAAAATACATTTTATAATATTCATATTATTACTTTTAATTGTAATAATGTAGACATGAAATATGATTTTGCTGAAAGTCTTGAAAGAACAGCTTTTTATAAGCGCTAAAGCCTGCGCTTATTGTTTTTGTTAAAGAGAAGCAACACTCAGGAAGACCTTCCAATTAATTAATGTGTTGCGTTCTGTGGAAAGGGGATAGAGAAGAGATGAAATTTGGTGAAAGATGAAGGCATTCAAACATTTCAACACTGTAATTGCTCGAGATGATAAGTCTTAGAACAGTTGTTGCTCGCCACCTGATGTAGAGTTGGCGAATTTATTGAAGCTTTTGGTTTCATAGCCTTGATTCATTATTTTACTTCGGTGGGGTTAAGTGCTATGGGAACACTGAAGGAGGGCGCAGCGATACATATAAGTGATAGAAAACTCATACATATTATTATTTGTCGTCACCGGGAATCGAACCCGGGACCATCTGTGTCCAATAATAATATCAATTAATATCTATAGAAGTTTATGTAAAATACATTTTATAATTGTAATAATGTGGACATGAAATATGATTTTACTGAAAGCCATTAAAGCACAGCTTTTTGTAAGCGCTAAAGCCTGCGCTTTATTTGCCCAAAAGTAATGCTTTCAAGTAAGAATTCGCCATATAAAAATCATGTCATATGTAAGCAGGTTTGTAAGGGATTCTTTCCCTTACAAAGCTGCGTTTTTTACTGGGGTAATTCCCCATATAATATATTGGCTACTTTAATCAAAAACCTATAAAATTAAAGAAATAATATCACAAAATAGTTTTGATAATAGAAAAAAATTATCATAATTATTGAATATGTAGCAAAGTGTATAATGGCAAATCCAATAACAAAAAGTAAATCTTCTTATATAAACATAAAAATTAACATAAATATATAAAGAAAGTATTAAAAGACTTACCATATAATAAAAATAGAAGGAAATATTATAACGATTTTTTTCCTTTTTTTTCAATATTGATGATTATTTAATAAATCGTTCTTCTATATTGAAAAAAGGAAAAAACAAGTATATCCAATGGAATTATAGGAAATTCTTATTATTGTTGTAACGACGTTTTAGAACACCAAATCGTTGCTCTACGAAAGAGTTGAGAGTTTGGTGGTGGTGGTTGTTGGCAAAAAAATATCCATAAAAAAATCAATTCCGGTAGTGTAATACTGTGTACAAAAAAAAAAAAAAAAGGATTCGATGATGATGATAATGTTGTTAATGATGATTAACTATTGATAGTCGGTCACTTATATAGTGATGACATCAATTATGATGGAGATAATAACAAAAGTCGATAATTGTGTAATAAATAGTCCTTGTTATTTAACCATCATCAGTATGGAAACACTGTAATCCTTTAATCAGTGGATTAAATTTCATATTGATATTGTTTTTAATTGTAACCTAGACGAAGACCGAGAAATAAAGAAAGAAAAAGGGATAATTAATAAATTGAAAGAAGATTATTTAAAAAACTTAAGTTTATTGTAATAAAAAAATAAAATAAAAAATAACATACAGATTTTGAGTGCAAACCAGTATTTCTCAACAAAAACATAAAAAAAAAAGGTATTTCAATCTAACACACAGTGGTATATAATTTTATAAACGTTCTTCTTTTGAATTAATTCATTAAGGTCACGTCATAGATCCGCTGGACATGTTTCAACCAAACCTTATACAGATACATAAAACAATGCTTCATTAGGAATTTTTGTAATTTTTTTGGCTTACAGCGCCCTCATGTGGAAATATTAGCAACCAAAGTTGAAACTTTGGTTGAATATGTATCCTAGACGGTTAAATATATTTCAAAAATTTTAATTTTGGCAAATTTTATGGACAAATTTTAGTTCAAAAATATATTAAATTTATATGTTTTATGGCAACCCAGCCAGAATTTGCCGATGGTCTGAAAAAGCAAGCATCAAATGGCAGAGCACTGTTCGCCAATGTTCCAACAAATAAAGTGCTGATCAACTACTGACTTACAACGCTCTGCCAAACGTTAGTAGAAAGTGCTTTGCCAGTACTTGATTTACAAACTTTACAACCGTCAAAATAATGAAAGCTCTAACGCGCCCTGGCTTAGAACGCTTTGACAACGTTCGTAAAAAGTGCTTTGCCAGTACATGATTTACAAAATTTACAACCCTAAAAATAATAAAACCATTGAGACGATCCTGGTTTAGAACGCTTTCCTAACGTTGCCAAAAAGTGCTTTGCCAGTACTTGATTTACAAAATTTACAACCGTAAAAATAATAAAACCACTGGCACAGCCGCTGTTCACAAGGCTTTCCCAACGTTGGCCAAAAGTTCTTTGCTAGTGCTCGATTTGCTAAATTTCATAAATAAATCACGTTTTCATATATAATATTCTTAATTTAATTGAAGGGCTTATTGTAAAAAGCCACATATATTCTTTTATATATTTTCGCTGTTTTCTTGATATTCATTGACTAATTTATGATGTGAGCAAGATTATTCAAGTTCAAGATACTCTTGCTTAAACACTTGTTGCAAGTACCTAGAGTATAAACGTCCTGCAGAAGTCATAATTGTTGGATTTTTTTAACCTTTAAAAGGCTAAAACAAACTAAAACCAAAATGTGGCTTATCAAGTTTTTACAATAAGCCCTTCAATTAAAAACTTTAATATCAATAGGATAATCGATTTGAGTTATAAATTTTGTAATTTCAACTATAAAATTAATTTTTTTTCGAAAATTTCCCTAATTTTAAATGAAAACCTGTTTATAAATTTAAAATTTCTCTATGAAAAATTACAAATTCATTTATTTATTACTTTATTAGTTGTTAGGTTTTGCCAACTTTTTAAAATTATGATTTTAGTACTGGCGAAGCACTCATTGCCAGTGCTTTACCAACGTTTTAAAAAAGAAACGGCCAAGCTCTGCACGGTGCTACCATTATGGGGTTGTCAAAGCACTTAAATCTTCAGAAACCCAACGCGATATCAAAGCTCATACCACCGTTGAAAGCACTGGTCCAATCTTTACATAACCGAGCCCTTGTGGCCTTCAGAAACCCAACGCGATACCAACGCTCATACCACCGTTTAAAGCACTGGTCCAATCTTTACATAACCGAGCCCTTGTGGCCTTATTAACCACATAAATCAACTTACTAAATAACAAACTTATATTCAAAATTAAAGCTTATATATTATATAAAGTCAGACGCGGATCTAGGAAAAGGTTTTGGGGAGGGAACTTGGAGTAATTTTAGTTAATTTTTAATCTTTTTTACATTTTGGTATTGAAAAATATTATTTTTGGGGGTGAAATTTCCCATTTTTCCTCCAACTGGAACCGCGCTTGATAAAGTATAAGTAAAGTAATTCTACAAATAAGTGTAGTTAATATTATTTCAATAAAAACCAGCAATTATTTATGTTTTGAGTAAAAACGGTTTAAAATTTGGCATATTTTAGACTTAGGCCGAGATTATCTTTAATAAACTAAGATTAATGCAGTTTGTAACTATAATATTGCTATTGGAATGTGCTTTATTTTGTATTATTTCCAAAAAGGCCAAAATTCTGTACGACCTACTCTGGATAAGAATTTTCTAAAATCTTTTAAGACTTTGAGGTATTTAGATTTTTAAAGCCAATTAGTTATCATTATCCGATAAAAAATAAAACGGAACATTTGGTCTAAGAGATAAAAACTCGTGCGAATTTGTTGAACGATTATACTAACACGTCTTCTGGCGGCGATATGTGCGTGCAACAAAAGGTGAAACTTTGACCGGTTAGATCTCTTCAATAAAACCGGATTATTTCAAAATTAAATTTTAAGTTTGTTTTCGTTGATCTTATCTACGTAAATTATCAAGGTTTAAAAAGTTGACCATTAGATTGGCCCACGCTTGTATAGAAAAATAAAAGTATATTCCGATTCTTTCTCCACAGACTTGCTTTTGTTCCTTTTATCAAAATATACGTGTAAACCAAAAATTGGCTCAATCGGACAATATTAAAAAATGAAACTTTTAGCTTTCGCCTCTTATATGATGTGTAAATACTAGTGGTTTAGCGTGAGTGTACTTGTAACCCTGGTCACTTCTTAATTTTCAGAAATTGAATACACGCTCAAAATCTGAAGTTATAGATAAAAATGTTTTTTTGAGACTATGGGCTAAAATATTTTTAACTAAGTCAGTTTGGAACCGATTTTAAAATTTTCAAAGGTTTTGGAATGATGAATAGTTGAGCTTTTTAAAGCTTTTAACAAACCCATGTAGAAATATTATCCGAAATATTTAAAATTTTCAACTTTCAATTTTGGCGCCATTTTTCTAATACTTTATTTGAAACCCTATTTTTCCTTGCAGGTATCCACTCAGAAAAATCAAATGGACCAACGCTGGCGAGGCACTTTAACAAGTGACACAAGTGCTGGCAACAAGTGCTTTCCCAGCCCCAAAATGATAACATCATTAGACAAAAGGTCCGTTTGTTCAAAAAGTGTCGGACAAGCACTAGGGAAACAAAATTTCCAACGTTGGTAAAGCGTTGGTCTATGAATAGATTTTCCAAAATAAAAAAAAAAAAAAATCATTTGTAGTTTATTTTAGTCCCGCCGGGATTTAAACCCAACAGCCGAAAGAGCTAACTACTGAGCTAACGAGACAAATAATTCTAACTGCTGGGCAACAGTTAGATGATCAAATATGTCAGCAGTGGCATAAGTTTAGCTGGAAACCACTTGCCAAAGTTATTAAAACGAAACAACCGCGCCTGGAACCGCGGTTCCAATCTGTATACTGTAGTGTACAAAAGTAGTGAAAGGGTTAAAGTTTTTATTTGTGGTTGTTCTAAAAGTTTTATACTATTTTGTGATTTTTATTGCGCCATAATATCATATATCGATTACCGATAATTTGAATTTTTTTCGTCTTCAAAGTAATTTGAATTTTCCAAGCTAAGCTGTTTTAAAACTCATAAATAAGTCGAAATGTTTCACAAGATTCCCCCATTCATTATATAATTTCTTTATTTAATATGAAAATGGAGAAGAGTAATAAATTCCATTAAGAGGAGAGTAATAAATTAATATAACACAAACACTCAAACCGAAAAGCTTACATTCACTCGAAATAAAAGTATCACTGCTTTCATATTCATGGTTTACATTTAACTACAATCAGGCAACTTCTGCAGTTAGGATTTGTTAGTTATTTGAGTAGTATTTCAGTTTTGTCATTTTCAAATGAAAAAAAAAAAACATTTATTTGTGGAAGAAATATAATTTTTAACCAATTCCCGAAAATACCAGTTATTTTTAAATTTTTAAACAAAAAAAGCATATAGAGGCAAATGTCGGAGAACTGATTCAAGTATTCTTTCAAAAAATTCTTTACCTATTAAAATTTAGATTTATTTTTGAGCAAATATTGGGTAAACAAGTTAATTATGTCCATTTGGACAACATATGACATAACTATCGCATATGGTTTGTGTCAATAATAACAAATATGGTATTTTGGAGGGTAAACATCTGTCATTATAATTCAGTATTCGATAGACGCCAAAGTGTAAAAACACATTTGTTTTCAATCGCTATAATAATGTCAAATATTGTGCCTAAAAAAGATGTTTTGCGGGGAAGTCTGATAACCTTCTTTCATTTAAAGAAAACGGCTGCTGAAAGTTACCGATTGTTGGTAGAAGCTTACTGAAGCTTACTTACTGTTGGTAGAAGCTTACTGCACCAACTCAAAAAACTTGTGAACGATGGTTTGAGCGATTCAAAAGTGTTGATTTCGACACAGAAGACAAGGAGAGGCCTGTTCAGCCGAAAAAGTTTTAAGATGAGGAATTGGAAGCATTACTTGCAATATCATTGGGAGTCACACAACAAGCCATTTCCCTATGTTTAAAAGCATTGCGATTCATTCAAAAGCAAGGAAATTGGGTCCCATATGAATTGAAGCCGAGAGACGTAATGCCGATTTTGCATGTCGGAAATGCTGCTTGAACGCTACAAAAAGAAGTCGTTTTTGCATCGTATTGTTACTGGTGATGAAAAATGGATACATTACGATAACCCTAAGCGCAAAAAGTCATATGTAAAGCCCGGCCATCAAGGGAAATCAACGCCGAATATCCATGGATCCAAGGTAATGCTCTGTATTTTTTGGGATCAGAAGGGTGTTTTGTATTATGAGCTGTTGAAATCAGGTCAGACGATCACAGGGGACCTGTACCGAACACAATTGATTCGTTTGAAGAGAGCAATCAATGAAAAATACCAGAATATTCGACCAGACACGAGGATTTTAATGGCAACAACTTATAAATTCAGTTAAGTACAACGATATTAACATTCGATTTCTGCTCCCGCTTAAGTGCGTTTCATACAAAATACTTGAAAATAATTCCGTTTATATGCGTTCCGCTTAAATAAGTTATTCTTAGGCTGAGTTAAAATTGATCGCTTAAATGCATTTTTGAAAATATGAACTTTATGCATAAAAATATATAAATTTTTTCAAAATTTTTTTCGTTAAACACAAAATTATTTTAGTTAAAACTCAAAAAATTAAGAAAAAATTTATTTTAAAGAAAATAAATTATTTTTTTTAAGAAAAAATTTTAAATAAAACTTTTTCTGAAAGAAAAGATGAAAAAAATGCGTTTTTTTACGCATTTATGAGATATTTTCCTAAATGGTTTAAATCTAGGGTTTGGGGTTATGCAGTAATATTTTATTTCTTAGCATTTTTTTTTTTAATTGGCTATGATTTATTCAATTCTTAAGGCAAAAAACGCTATAAAAAGCATTAATTGACATTGACTCAGCAAATCAACATGTCTTTGTCCTGTAGATGTTGGTGGAAATGTTGAATTCCATAAGAGACGCAATATGTTGACAAGATTCTAAAATTTTAGAAGCTGATACTACGAGGGCGGATCAATAAGTCCGTGACTTTTCGAACTAACCTCGTAGTTATATGAAATGCAACACTGCTCCCATCAAGTACCACCTGTTAATAGACTACGGTCAAATTTTGAGCAAGTTCCTTCATTTACTTTGCGTTTAACAGCTGTTCAAAACATACAACCTCGTGGATTTTTTTTAAAAATGGAAAAAAGTGAATTTGGAGTGCTCATTAAACATTATTTTTTGAGAAAAAAAAAACCGTCAATGAAAAAAAGATAAAGCTTGATAAATACTATGGGGACTCTGCACAATCGATTTCAATGGTAAAAAAGTGGTTTACTGACTTTTGTTGTGGTCGCACAAGTACAAATGACGCTGAACGTTCTAGAAAATGTCAAAAAAAATCCACGATATGAATATAGATTGGCCGATCGAAGAGTAAAAGAGCGTGAGATTTTTGATGCCATAGGCATTTCATATGGCAGTGTTGTTTCGATTTTAAATTATCAAATGATGTCTGCCAGATGGGTGCCGCGTTTGCTCTCAATTGACCATAAACGTAATCGTGTCCAATAAGTTGATGGCAACAGTTTTTTGAAATGCTCGCGGGATAATCCACATCGATTACCTTCAAAAGGGAAAAACAATAAACGGCGAATATTATGACAACTTATTGAACCGATTTAACGAGGATTTAAAAAAAAAACGACCACATAATGCCTATTTTATGGACCTTGAAAAATCCTATTTTTTGGAAGGGATACAAAAATTGGAGAAACTTTGGACTAAGTGTATTGAACTAAAAGGAGATTATGTTGAATAAATTTTGTTTTTTTTTTTTGAAAAAAAAAAATGTGTTTCATTAACAAAAGTCACGGACTTATTGATCGCCCTCGTATTATAAATTTACTTTTTGAAAGAAAAAGTTACCCAAAGGCGTAATGACATTAGTATTATTAAATTATTGAAAAACTCCCGGTACCTTTAATGAAAATTCTAAAACATCTAAAAGTTCTTTAAAATTGTATGCTGAACCAATTTATAAACTCCTGTTTGATATGTCCAGCAGTGACAATGACATATCTGAAACCCAAGTCAATGAAAGTTTCAAACTGAAACTAAAAAGGATATAGACAATATAAAAACAAAAACATAAAATTTGTTGTTTTTTGTGTATTGTTTTGCACTCATAATCCTTGTACAGGATTTTTAACGAAAACAAAATTTTGTCGAATATTTCAAACGGCTTTAGCGACAGCCGATGCTTGTATATATCTGCAAAAGGTTGGTTGAAAAATGTCTAGCGAATCTATGACGTGCCATTAATGAGTTAAGTTAAATATGGGTACTTCAATGTATTGTCATATCATCGCTCAGTCCATTAATTCAACTTCGCTAAATGTAGTTGGTTGGGCATTAAAAAATCAAACAAATTCATAGTGATTAAATTCGGTGATAGCATGATAAAGAAAATGTTTTAAATAAATTTAATGAAACGATTTTTTGGCATTAGTTTTTATCAATTCCTAAAGTTGTAGTTTAACCCATTAAAGCCTGACCTCCGATTCCTTTGTCCAGTATCGACGAAACTTCACACAGACAATATTTTAGGTTTTTATATTGATTTGTATAAATTTGTTTTTATCAGCCATAAAATTGTTTCTCAATGTTTTTTGAATAAAATATAATGGTCATACCCAGGTAAATATTTTTTGTAGAATAGGGGACTCCTAATAGTCTTACCACCAAAAGGGTTTTCTGTAAAAATATATTTTCGACGTCTCTCACTTGACTCAAGCTAGAATTTTTCTTAGAAATATAGATTTTTTTGGGTATTTTCTAACTCGTTTTTTTTTAACATATTAAAAAGTTAAAAAAATAGAACTTTTTTAGTAATTAATTGATCTGAATTGCAAAAACTCTTTAAGAAAAACTTTTTGAAAATAACAAAATCAATTTTTGCCATTACTTTTTATTTGTTGCGGGTATACGTAAAATTTTTGCTGTAACTGTTTATGACTCAATTAAATCCTCTTTAAAAACAACACTACGAAGGAGAAGTGTTGGTGATTCCTTAAACTAATTAACCCTTTAATAAACCATATACAAACACACACAAAAATGTTATACAAAAAAATATAGATATTTGTTGGAAATTTTCACTTCCCCCCAAGAAAAAAAAGAAGGGAAACGAAAAATATTATAATTTATTGTTAAACAAATTAATATAAGTTGAAAATCTGCTTTATGCCATTTCATTCATCAACATCACATCATAATCATTAGTAGCGTAGCTAACTTAACCCATTAACGCCAAAATGCAATCTACTGAAGAGAATTCAGTGAAAATGTATTTATATGATAGGCAAAGACGTCAAATAGGATAAAGTGAAATCGAAATTGAAATTGAAAAAAAGTTGAAAGATATACTTATAAATTGCCAAGTAGCAAAAAGCTCCTCTAATCGAACCGTTTCAAAATTCGGTATTGTAAAACTTGATTCATAAGGTTTCATTAGTGCCTGAACAAAGAATAAATACCTGGAATGGCAGGCAATATCGTTATCGATTCAAACCCCTTTCAACTGATATTATCGTTATCTCTAAAATAACGAAATAATTGAAATAACTGTATCCGTAAAATACCATTACCGATATAACTAAATACCAATATCCTTATTGCTGAAAAACGTTACCGTAATAATTGAAACAGCGTTAAACTTAAAATACCGTTACCGAACTAATCTGACAAGATCAGAAGAAAATAGTCGCTGTAAATACACTCAGGAAACTGTTGCTTTAAAAATATGCAGTTGTTTGGGTTGTAATACAGTTTATTTTTAATGTAAATGTCAGTCATTTGTAGAACAAATTTCATTTTTTATTAATCCTGTAGTTCATTTAAAAAACAAACCACGTCAAATTACTGTTTTATAATTTTTACTACAATTGTTAGTAATTTTTTGAACAGTAAAAATTAATGACAAATGTTAGTTGGATTTAATGAAATGTTAGTTGTCCTTTCTTCAAGTGAAATTTCATTTGTTTTTGACTACAATTGCTGTCGTTTTACCTACATAATATCCTAATATATATCTCTAGATACTTTGTTTGTTTATAATTTTTGATTAAATGAAAGAGAATGGATCTTATATTGATAAATGATTTATTTAATGTCGGCAATTATGTATGGAATACATTATCAGATAAATATCCGCCTCTGTTAGCCTCACAAATGCGAGCTCTTTTCAGCACATTTTTCATTATTTCATTAATTTCATCACGAATATTTTGTTTGAGTTGCTCACGCGTTTCTGGGTTGTTTGCATAAACCTTGCTTTTCAGTTATCTCCACAAAGAGAAGTCCGGAGCAGTCAAATCAGGCGACCGTGGAGGCCAATAAACATCACCATTTCTTGAAATAATTTGTTGTGGAAAGAGGTCTCGCAGCAATTCCATTGTAATCCTGGCTGTATGCGATGTGGCACCGTCTTGTTGGTACCACTGAATATTAAATGGATACAAATGCAAATCCTTGTGCAAAATTTTGGACAAAGTTGTTCTCTGAAGACCAAGATCCTGAGCACGGCGTCGATTTGAGGTTGATGTATTGTTTTAAACACTTTCTTGAGCAGCAGTAAAATTTTCAGCCGATCTTGCAGTACGTTGTGGTTCATGCTTGGGCCTATCACCTACAGACCCTCTTTCTTCGAAATCATGCACTACACGATAAATAGTGCGTTTTGTTAGCACGTTGTACTTTCTTATCGTCACAGTAATCGATGATTGACTTTGATAAAAACACGTTGGTTTATCGAATATTTTTCCATAATAAAATTGCCACGTGTCTAATTCACGACTGCCAAATATGGACTGTCAAGACTAATGTTTACCAAAATGGCGGCAAACCAAAGTAGTATACCTTCCCGGCGGACACCCTGTATATGTATGTTCCCAAAGCTTGATCATAAACAAGCTAGTCATCAGAATTCGGGAATAATGGGGCTAAAATTATCGATGTGCATTGCCATAACCTGAATAAATTAAATAACGTTATCCTTAAAATGCCTCTACCGATATAACTAAAAAAAAAAACAACCGTTATCCCTAAAATAACGTTACTGAAGTAAACGAAAATAGCGTTACCACTAAAATACCGATACCGAATAAGTAAAATACCGTTAACGCAAAAAATCCCTTACCGTATTAACTGAAACATCGTTATTCCTAACATACCGTTACCGAAATAATCAAAAATAGCGTTACTCTTACCGATACCAGCATTGAATCGATTACCATCCATGATAAATATTAATAATATATATCATATCACCAGGGCAACCAGAAATATGCTGCATCATGTTTTTTCCTGTGTGTCGTATTGAAATATGGATGAGATTTATTTGTGTCAGAACAATTGACGAATTCTAGCATCGATTTGTTAGAATATATTTTTGCATATTTTGCTCTTAATATATTTTGATCATAAGATCATATTTTTGTACGTTTTTGAACAATTTTTTATTTTTAAATTTTCTTAATTTATCGAAAAATGATATAAAATAAATACAACTTTAAAATTGAAAAATAATATTTTCAAAAAAAAAAAATTAAATCGTTTCTAAAATTTTGTATTCTATATTTTCTGGGGTTTGCAACATCGATTTTGGAAATTCAATAAATTTTTGCAAATTGGAGTTTCATGTTTGAAGACTATACCGATTTTGGTATAATTAATCTTTTATCTTTTTTTTGTTAGCAACTGAAATAAATTTCACAAAAATTTGCTTCAACTTTATTGAAAAATAAATTTTTAAATACGAATTTTTAAATAAAAATCTTTTTTTTTAAGGGGGCATATTTTTTATTTTTTTTGGGCATTTTGTATGAGCATAAAATTGATTTTTTTACAGCATATTTTTGGTTGCCCTGCATATCACTATTATCAAAAATTTTCAAAATTAAAATTTCCGTTTTCTTAGTTTTTTGTTTTATATGCATACATCGAGAAATAGAACATTTTTGGACTTCAAAGTTTAGTAACGTGATGATGCTTGTTAGGAAAAAGACCATAGCCACGTGTTTGATTACTAAGAAGACAAGAATGGGGTTAAATTGATGTCGAATAGGTTTTCTGTTAAAGCTCTGCCTATTCTGGAGGCTGTAGCGCTTTTCTAAAACTTCGGGTTCTGATGAGATCTTTAGTCAGATCGAAATATGTACATGTATCAGCCTAGCTAATATATTTACTTAGCTTTATTTTTTGTAAATTTACGGAGGTTGAAAGTTTTTCATAAATAAATAAATTTTTTCCTCTGTCGAAATCTTTTTTCATTTGCTGTCAAAAGATGTAAACTAAGAAATTATTAAATAATTTTACTTAAATTCAAATAGTCAAATAGGACAAATACTTCCAGAGATAATCGCAATAATAGAGGTGTCCTCATATAGGGACAGTGGACGTTAATGGGTTAAGTGTATATTGTACGAAAAGAAAGTCAGCCAGCCAGCGAACCCGTCCATTAGTCAGTCAGTCATCGAGTGAGTAAACGAGCGAGCGAACGAACGAGTGAACAAAATGATTAAATTGAAATGAGCATGTGACGTATGTACGTCTATCTATCTAACGGACAAAATAAAAATTATGGTCGTTTTGATCGTTACCTTCACCACCACCACCGAAAATAAAAAAACAAATTCAGCAGCAACCAAAAAATTTCCAACAATATTCTGTTTAAGAAGAGGGTGGTTAGGGGTTTGAATTGTACGACAAATCCAACAATACAAAGATGATGATGATGCATTCAGTGGTGCACATCCAAAAACAGGATTCGTTTTTTCTTCTTCTTCTTTATATTCTTTTTATAATTCAAAAAACAGCAACAACAACAAAAAAAGAAATTGTTTTTCTTTTGTTCTGGCTTTTTTTATATTTTTTAATATACTTCTCTCTTTTTGTAAAGACAGTGTGAGTGGAGTGGAGGATATGATTTTGTATTCTTACGTATGGCACAGAGCCATAACTGCCAGATTTGACGATTTATCGTAATTTTTACGATTTTTGGTCAAAAATGTTACATATGACGATTTGACGATTTTTTTAATTAAAAAAAACTTAAATCTCGTATATTTATAAAATTGTTCACAACTCTTGTGGAAAATGTTTTGACGAACTAAATAAAAATTGTCCGTTCCGAACTGCAAAGGAATTAATTAACCAGCCAGAAATTAATTACTCATAAATAGGGACCGAAAATATTAACATCTGTCCAAAATAAAAAAGAATTTATAATATTCAAAATTTCTACATAAAGTTGAATTTTTTTTTAGTATTTTATGAGTCTCAAAAAGTTATCAACCGCTTTGAGACAGCTTTTTAAATTGTTGAGATAATTTTTATATTGATTTTTTAAGGTTCATAATTTTTACCAAAAAAAAAAAAAATTGTTTTAATTTTTACTTTCTGGAGTCATCTAAAAGTCAGTTTGAAAAGACTTAATACTTTAATTCAATTGTGTAAAAATGAATGAAATATTACTTAAATTTCATTCCGAAAAAGCATTCCTAAGTAATGAATTCTATTTTGAATGAATTATTTCTTGAATGATTCAAAATTTTCTTAATTTATTTAGTAAAAGGGTGAATGAAGAAATATTTGATTTCATTCATTTAGTCAACTGATTAACGAAAGTTGTCATAATTTAACTGAAATATTTACATAAAACAAAAGCAAATTACTCATAATTACGGCTTGTTTTTACAAGACGTGTATAATACCACACGAAAGTGTGGCACCCGAACGAATACTTAATAAAATGAGTATTTATAATTCGATCGTCTTACTTAGGCTTGATTACGTAAAGCTTTATGTTTTGTCAAACAGTAAGATTGCCAACATAATGTTTTTCGCATTTTGTTTACTTTTTTACAAATAACTCATTTTTCGTTTCGTAGATGGCAACCCAACACTGTAAATGAAATATGAACAAAAACAGCTGATTTTTGATTGAAATAAAATTTATTTATTTTATTTAGAAAACAATAAAAGTGGTGATAAATTGTATAAAAAAAAAACCAAAAGCATTTACAAATAAAAATGATCGGGTCAATTGCCATTGGGTTTGATAGTGCTATTTCTATTACAAATTTTTGTTAAAAAGTATTGTTTTTTTTATGTAATTGTGTTGCCTTTTTTCTTTGACGAATACTTTTTTGTGAACGTCTGTTTTTGACGTTTGTGACGTTTCAAATCGCAATGTGGAAACCAAAAAAAAGCGACGAAAACGACAACTCTTACGTTTTCACTCAATTCAAAGTGACATTTGCGATACAGAACCAAAAAATGAATTTCTTCACTCATTTACACGAATTTTTTGAGTGACACGTCTTACAAAAACAGGCCGTTAGTCTACAACAAAAGAAAAATTCGATTTATGCTTTGTTATTGCTTGTGTGTTACGTATTCATTTTGTATTAAATGAATGATACTAAAATTTCTTCATTCTATTAGTAAAATGTTGAATGATCATTTTATTGAATTCATTCAAGTTTGGTATATTCATTCAATATATATTAAAGCTTTTGAATGAAGCTAGTGAATGAATTCTTAGAGAATGGATTAATGGAATGACACAAGCATTTTTTTAATTCTGAATTAAATTTTTTCTGAATTAAGCTCAAATCGAATTAATATGTAAGTTTATTACTGTTTTTTAATTCATTTATTTTTTTAAACCATTTTTTATTAATTTAATATATAATTTAATATATAATTTAAAATTAAATTTTAACGAAATATATTCTTTTTTTCAATACTCAAAGAGAATTATGAGCGACTTGTTTCTTGAGACTGATAAGAAAAAGTAATAAAATTAGTAAAACTGAACTCCCGATTTTTATGACGATTTTTTTTCAAATTAACGATTAGACGATTTTTCCAAATAATATCGTAAAACGTTCACCGATTTTTTACCAAAGGCATCTGGCAGCCCTGTACAGAAAAGTTTCAGTCTTAATTTTTTGCGTTTGTATTACAGTAGTAAATGGAGATGAAGGAAATATATAATACAATAATTACAACAAAAAGCTTTAGCAGTTATTTGTACACAGTGTTGCCATAAGATAAATTTAAAATTACACAAAAAAATTTTAAATTACACATATAGCAGGATTCGTAAAATTTTGATTTTTGGAAGGATCTCTTGCAGTACATCATTTTCGCATACATCTGATATCAAATACTGCAAAAGTTTTAAAATCGAACGTTTAGTTTTCGAGATATCAAAACTTTTTGATTTTCATTTAACTTATAATGTTAAAAACATTTTATATGAAGTTTTAAAATCTACTAAAGTTAAGATTTTATTTGAGTGTATAATAATTTGTTTTAATATCCAAGGATGTTTTTAGGATTCTATTACAACTAGACTAAACACTCAACAAAAAATATTTCGTATTAAAGTTGCAAAAACATCGAATATTTATTGAAATATTTGCAAAACAAATAGAAATTTTGACAACTACAACTTGACAACTAACTGTTTGTACAAAACGAAAAAAAAATCATGCAGTGAAGGATTAAAGGTAAACATTTGTGGAAAGGACAACAATTGGCAATCTATGAATCTAATCTAAAAAAAGTTAGTAATATAAATTAATTTCATTTTAAAAATGTCATCATTTAATTAGGTACATAGATACTTAGGGATTTCCCGGGACGGGAAAAAAATATGCAACTAAAATGAAAATAGGCAACAAAAAATGTCGAAATATGAATTTACAACAAAATATGCAGAAACAAATCGATGTCATTTTGTTGCAAATTTTTTGATTCCGAAATCGATTTTGAGCTACTGACTACAAACATGCATTTGCATTTGAAAGTCACTGCCCTGTTATTAAAATATTTAAAATGTGAGAGAGTTTCTACAGAAAAAACTTCCTGAAAACAATTTCTCAAAATCCTAACGATTTTTAAAGATTTTTATACAAAACTGTCCTTAGAATCTTTGAGTGTTGAATACTCTACATATAAAATATACCAAAGTTATCAACAGGGTTGCCATTCAATAATTTCTTATAATAACGGTAGATGGCTACTACCACAGTAACATGGCTACTACCACAGTAACATTACCAAAACATTAAACAAAATTTAAATGGTAGAATTTTTGAAATAAACCCTGTGATCTCAGAAGACACATGACACTATTCGAAACGTTGTTTTAAAATGTTCATATCGGCCTTGATGTGGGAGTGGTGGTAGGCAACGAGCATTATAATAAAAAGATAATGGTTGCCAACCATGGTTATAAATAAATTAATCCATGACCAGAGAACGAAGCCGACATTAAATTGTCGCCGGCGGCGGCTAATCAAAAATATACTCGGCGGCGGCTGAAAGTCGACTAAAGCCGAACAATTTTCGTCGGCGGCGGCTAAACTAAAAAAAAATCTCGGCGGCGACTAAAAATCGACTAAGCCGATGGTTAAAAAATGTATTATAATTTAATTCACTTATTTATTTGTAATCTAAGCAAATTTTACAAAATTTTATCTTTTCCAATATGTGTCAATCTTTTATGTATAGACTACCAAAATGCTTCCAACATTCCGATAAACCCGTTAGGTCAACTTTAACCTTTGCCATTTTTTTATATCATCTTTTCTTTTAAATAAGTTTTCATAATATGCTATATCGGCAGATTTTGAAATAAATGTATGTATTTACATCAGTAGAAGCATCTGAGTTACAATCAGAATCAGATGAAATTGTGGGATTAGCTTGCGTAGTATTAAAAAAGTTTTTTATATTTTTTTGAGCCATTGTAAGATTTGGAAAATTTACTTTTTCTTTTTCTAGTGAAGCGCAATATAACGGCACATTTTGCAAACGCTAGAGAATTCATAGTGAAAACCTATGGTTGCCAGATTGGTGGGTACTAAAAGCCGGATGAAGGCGGAGGATTCTTAAAATAATATGATTTTTTAGTTAAAATGAATTTAGATAAAAAAAATATCGGCTAAGCTGCTATAGTCGGCTCAGCTGATATAGTCGGCTAATATTTTGTAGCCGAAATTAGCCACTCAGGTCGGCGACGGCTCGAGTACCTGAAAAGTGATCGGCGGCGGCTTAGCCTTGGCTATTAGCCGATCGGCTTCGTTCTCCGTCCATGACACATGGACTTTGTGTGTAATTGTGTAATGGCAACACTTTTTCTACATTATTTTGGCATATTTCAAAGCACAAATAAGCAAAATTACAGTTAAAAATATTCTAAACCCTTTAAAAAAGGATTTATATGGGGTTTCCAATTACGTTCGTCCCTAGACGAACAAGTGATAACATGTAGTTTGTTATTGTATTTTCACTCATCTTAGGGAAATGTGATATTTAAACAACACCTTAATTATTTATAATCATTCGGATAATTTTACACCAGATTTCGTTACAATATTTGCCATTTCAGTGTAAAAAAAATATCAAAACTTTACTTTTTGACTGGGATGACAGGCAGGTATACCGCTAAAATACCATTAACGAGTCAAAACATTTTTAGCTGGCTATCGTTATTGCTAAATACCTTTACCGAAATAATAGAAATAGCATTATCTTTAAAATAAATTAAATTAAAAAAAGAAATACCGTTACCGAAAGAAAAGATCGGAAAAAAGATAGCTGTAAATAGATACATATGTTTTTCCAAAGTTTGATCCTAAATTAGCTGGTCTTTGAAAATCGGTAATAAGACAAAAATTTGAAACTTTTGAGCCTGTTTTTTTTTTTTGTCAAAATGCATCACAATCGGTAACTTCAATCGCTGGTACAGAACTGAAGATCCTCGGCAAAATTTTTTTACTTATTTTCCCATATTTTAATACGCATCGATTGAGTGGTATACCTAATGTTTTTTTTAATTCGGGACTCCTTACTGCATATACTGTGACGAACATCAACTGAGGGTTTTTATAATTTTGTACTTGTTGGCTTTATTGTTAAAGGGGAAAAAATACTATTATCGTCTTTATTTGCGGGCAACTTAAGATTAGGGTGATGACTATGAAACAATTGTATTGTCTATCATGAAAATTATCAAACTTTTTGAAAAGCAACAAATACAAGGTGTCCGCCGGGAAGGTATACTGCTTTGTTTTGGCGCCATTTTGGTAAACATTAGTCTTGACAGTTCATATTTGGCAGTCGTGAAGTAGACACGTGGCAAATTTATTATGGAAAAAATTTATTATCAAAATCAATCATCGCTTACTGTGACGATGAGAAAGTTATGTGTTATTTCAAGAAATGGTGATGTTGATCCATTCTCTTTCATTTAATCAAAAATTATAAACAAACAAATTAGTATACCTACCCTGTAAAATCTAATATAATATCATATAAGATTTTGGTCTTGTGGTAGAACAATATTCTAACTAAATACAAGGTGGCGCAAAAATAACCTTCCGATGTTTTTTGGCTGTAATTTAAAAAAAAATGAAAAACTTTGATTCTTCTTGTGGATTATTTTTATTTGGTATTTTAATTTTTTTACATCAAGTCGAGAATATGATGTCATGTAAATGGCCGCCGCCACAGTTGATTGTCATTTGAGCCCTTTTTATGGCATTTTCCATCACTTTGGCCAAAACTTCCGGCGATAGGTCCTCACATTCTTGACGGATATTGTCTTTAAGAGCTGCAAGAGTCTGAGGCTTGTTGACATAAACCCGCGACTTCAAAAAGCCCCACAAAAAGAAGTCTGGAGCGGTCAAATCAGGCGATCTTGCTGGCCAGTGCAAATCGCCAAAACGGGAGATTAGGCGGCCGGGAAATGCATCCTTCAGCATATCGGTTGTGGCACGTGCAGTGTGTGCCGTTGCACCGTCCTGTTGGAACCACATGTTTTCCAATACCAATTCATCAAGTTGCGGCAAAAAGAACTCGTTGATCATTGCTCTGTAGCGCTCACCATTCACAGTAACCGTTTGGCCCGCGACGTCTTCGAAGAAAAAGGTCCGATGACTCCTCCAGCGAAAACAGCATACCATACAGTGACTTTGAGCGGGTGTAATGGCTCTTCGTGGATTATACGCGGATTTTCAGTGCCCCAGAAGCGTAAATTTTGCTTATTTACGTACCCGCTAAGATGGAAATGGGCCTCATCACTCATGATTATTTTTGATGAAAAATCATCTTCCTCTTGGTGGTGATTAAGGATGGCTTAAGCGTATGTTACACGCGATTGGCGGTCAGCAGCTAACAGCTGATGCACCATCTGGACTTTGTACGGAAACATCTTCAAATCTTGTACCAAAATTCGCTGTAAAGACCGTCGACTGATACCCATTTGCGTGGCACGTCGTCTGGTCGATGTCGACGGCGCTTCCATGACATCCTCGGCTACAGCAGCAATATTCTCTGCAGAACGGCTACTCCGGGGTCTGCCACGCCTTGCAGCATCTCGTGTTGTGCCAGTCTCTTCGAGGCGAGCGGCTAAACGTCGCAGTGTTTCACCAGTAGGCGTTGGACGGCCAGGAAATCTGCGACGAAATTCACGTTGTGCCAAAGTCACCAACCGATTATTGGTCAAATAAATAGTCACCAATATTCCGCGTTCTGGAGCAGTGTAGCGTAACATTGTTTATTAACGTGTATTTCGCATGTGTTTACTACACAAATGTCAAAACAGAACTGACATTAGGGGCCAATCGCAAAATTTATAGTATTTTCTGATAGGAGGATTACTTTTGCGCCACCTTGTATATGCAAATATAGAAAGTCGAAAAAAACTATTGTATTTTTATTACAAAACTAAAACATTTTTGGAAAAAATTAAAGCTTAACTGTCAGCCCCTAAAAAAAATGATGAAATGTTCACAAAAATGTTATGATTTTAAATGTATAATTCGTTTGATAATTTAGCCACCTGTTTTTGTTGGGCGGGGTAGACTTGGGCAATCTTGTTCGTTTGAGTTAGTTCGATTGATCTGAATGAACTAGGTCGCTCTTCTCGTTCAATCGCTCATTTGACAATTTTTCGGATCGTTTGTTTGATAATTTTTTAACGAATTATTCACATTTGACACATATTTTTTTATTGTTATTAATTAATAATGTAAAAAATTTAAATGTGAATGAAATAAATTTAATGAAAATATATTACTAAAAATAAAAAAGTTAAGAAAAACGATTTTGGTCAAAAATTATATTTTTAATATGGACTTCAAATTTAATTTTAAAAAATAGGATAGCTCTTGAAAACACCATTAAAAAGAGATTAAATTGTCTCATGAGTAAAAACAAACGAAATGAACGATTGAACTAAAAGAGCGGATAACGGTAAACTAGGTCATATCGGTCAATTGGGTAAGTAGTTCAATTGAACTATTTCGTTCGCGAACTACACAAGTCTAGGACGTGGCTTTTATTGTGAATGCAGCTTTACCGCCCTTCTCTTAAAATACATATCGCTAATTTACTGCAATAACGTCATAACTCAAAAATTTTGATTTTGTATAAAACGAGTTTAAAGTTTTCAATCTAATTCCACCTTGAAGATAAAAAAACGACATAATTTCTCTCAAGAGGTGAGTATAGAAGATATCAATAGGACTTTTTTATACAATATGATACGTGATTCTGCGTCATTAACTCAAAATTAATGTTTTTTGAGTTGTGACGTTCTTGCAGTAAATGAGTGATATCATAAATCAAATTATTACTGATCAGATCTACACAAACTGTGTATCGTTGGAAAGTTTACATAATTGCCTTAAATATATTGTTAGTTGAATCCATAATTAATTAAATCAAAATTTTTGAGTTATGACGTTATTGCAGTAAATGAGCGATATGTAGTAATATTTCCCACCAGAATAATTTTTAAGACCGTAGTTCATTGATTATTAAAGTTACATTAATAACCTCAAACTCTTTTTACAATATGACAACTATGGTCGGGCTAGGGGACTGGTTTAGGACACATAATTATTTTAGGGTTTTTTCTCAAAATTTTAGCAGAAAAAATATATTTTTATTGTTGTACGTAAACTGTTAGATAAGGGAAAATTACATTTTCCTTTATGTACAAAAATCAGTCCCCTAGCCCAGCCCATAGTTACCATATGGTAACAGGTCAATCTGAATGACCTTGAGGCAGGATTAAAAAAGGGGTGTAAAGGTCATTACTAGAGCATATCGAGCTCCTATATTCAATAAACGCTAACTTCTCAGGAAAGCTAAAAAACAATAGATATTTCGCTTATTATTGTTAAAAATAAACAATGTACCTTCCATAAGGATGGTTTAAATATTCTTACCAATTTATACCTACGCAAAAAAATTTCATATTTTGCACTTGTTTGCATATTTTTTTGTTGTTTTGAGGAAGCATATTTTAGTACATCAAAAAAAAAAACAAAGATTTATTCAGAGTTAACATATTTTGTCGGAATAAAAAATAAATAAAAAATATATTTATTTTTTAACAATTATCTGAGATGTTTTATTCAATATTAGATATAAAAATTTAAATATTTTTAAGAATAAAACATTACAAAGTAACATATACATATTACCAATTTTTGCCTTTTTTAGAATCACCATGTACTAATATCTTAAAAATTACCATATCTCGAAAACTAGGCTTTGTATATCAAAATCGTTACCATGGGCCGAATTAAGACATTCGTGATCGTAATTTTTTGATCGGCAGCGGCTGCGTGCAAAATCGGCTGCGCGCAGTCGCTGCTTAAAATGTGAGCCAGCTAAAGTGGTAGCAGACGAATTTTTATTTGCCGCCAATTTTTTGATTAGACCGTAATAGACCAATATTGTTAACATTTTAATCAGTCGTATTTGGTTGTAAAACGTGTAAGAAATAACAAAAATTAGCAGAAAGAGTAAAAAATTTAAAATAAAGAAAAAAATGCAAAAAAAAATTATATTTTTATTTTAATAAAAGCATGGAAAATCTTGACAGAATCGGATTCTGAAGAAGTTTTCGGTGTTTCAAATGACCAAAATTATTATCAAAAGATAGTATTCAAACAAAAAAATGTAAAAGATTACGCCAAAATTAGTGTTAGTTATAGCAGTGGCTCAGAATGCTGGAACCATTTTGAGCATTTGGAAATATCAAATAAAAAAGTATTAGAAAAGCAAAAATTATTATATAAAGGGTCCGCAATCTAACGTTTTTTTTTTTCAACTAGTGCTTATTTCGTGAATGGTAACACTTAGCTCATGTCTGATTTGACAGATAATTAGTTTTATCCTTCCGCTGAACGAATATGGTTGTGTATACGCTTAAACAACGCTGGGAAATATTGCGATATTACTTTGAAAATCTTGGCAATGTTGCAGAATGTGTGAGCAAGGAGTTGCCGTTACAGTCAATGGCGATCGTTATCGGGCCATGTTGAACGAATTTTTGTTCACAAAAATTGAAGAGGAGGATATTGGCAGCATTTGGTTTAAACAGGACGACGCTACGTGCCACACAGCCGAAGCTACACTCGATGTTTTGCGCCCTGTTTTTGAAGATCGCATTATCAGCCGCAGAGCTGATGTCGTTTGGCCACCTCGGAGCTGCGATTTGACACCGTTGGACTATTATTTGTGGGGTGCCGTCAAAGATAAGTGTTACGCCAACAATCGCGAGACAATTGACGCTTTAAAGGACAATATTCGTGAAGCCATTGGTGAAATACAGCTGCACACAATCGTTAATGTGCTTAAAAATTGGACCGATCGTGTAGGCTACTGCATGGCCAGCCGAGGCAGCCATTTGAATGAAATTATTTTCCATTATTAACCGAAAGGATTGTACTTTCAAATAAAAAAAGAAATTTGAAAAATATTCAGTAGTTTTTTTTATAGCATTTTCAAAAAAAAAAGTTATTTCGCGAACCATTTATATGGACTTTCATTTGTTTTATTAACAATTAGCCAACCCAATTTAATTAAATCTTTATAATTAATAACTTGTGTATAAGCTTGGAATATATATATATTTTTTTTTTTTTTGATTACTAACAAGAAAATAGAGTTGATGAAAAATATAGCGAATATCACTAGATTTGATCTAAAAATCGTCAAGATAACAACCTAACCTAAACGCCGCCGTAGATAAGTCGGTTGCGCCGCCGCCGCCGAAAATTTAGGGTCGGCTTGTTTCTCTGCACCGGAGATATTAACAGTTATATTTTTTGATATTAAATTTTCTTAATTTTTGTACTTTTGTTGTTAAATCTCTATATAAATAGCTTTTTAAAATTGCAAATTATAAAAATAAATAGATTAAATTAACCCATTCCAAACCATTATTGCGAGTGCGCCAAAAATCATCCATATCGGGAAAGAAACACAAAAGAAAAAATCGAGCGATTTTCTATTGTTTTTTTTTTCATTCCTTTGCTCAGCAAAGCCACAAACTTTTTTATGGAGTTCTTTTACGCAGACAAAGTTTTCTCAGCGAAGCCGGTTTGACATACGCAGAAAAACTTTGCTCATCAAAGCCACTAACGTATTTATGGATGACATTTACACGATTTTACTTTAAAGAAACTATTTTTTTTTTTGTTTCAAGTAATGCAAATTAGAAACATTTACAAAATTACTTAAATTATAATAAAAATATAAAAAAAAGTTACCCTAAAATAGTTTACCTTAAAATAAAGCTTCAAGTCGTGGCTACAATTGAGATTTACATTAAACCTGCCTTATATTAGAAAATTTTGCAATAGTTCAAAAAAAAAAAGGGAAATCATGATATTTTCAAGACCTTTCCAACGACGTCAGTTTTGTTAAGATCAGATAAGTAGTTTTGAAGTTATTTCGGATTTCATTTCAAACTTTGGAGCCCCGCCCACTGAAAAGGGGGCGTGAGCGACGCAAAAAAAATTTTTTTTTGGACTCTGTGGGGTCAAATGTTCAAGGTCAAAAAATTTCAAAAAATTCTGAGAGGTGTCGGTAAACTGAATTTGTTCCTAAAAATATAAAAAAAAGTTACCCTAAAATATTTTACCTTAAAATAAAGCTTCAAGTCGTGGCTACAATTGAGATTTTCATTAAACCTGCCTTATATTAGAAAATTTTGCAATAGTTCAAAAAAAAAAAGGGAAATCATGAGTTGGGTTAATATTTTTAAACTTTTTTATACCAAATTAAAGGTCTTTAAAAAAAAGCTTTCTAATGACATACTGATATTTCGTTCCGACAACGCAGGCCAAAGTTACATAAATATCCATTAAATGAAATATCCAAACTTAAGTGGCCTATAACTAAGAAAATATATGATGCCGACAATTTTTTTTTTTTCTAAGCTCACCTACTTTAACCCTAATTTCGTTTTTTTTTTAGCTATGACCGTAAACTAGATTTGTTCCGCGTGTGAGTCAAGCTTCTTAAGTGTCTATCAAAAACGGTCTGGTACAAAGGGGCGTTACAAATTGTCCATTAATATTTTGTTAAGAGTTCCCGATGGACATTGAAAAAAGTACTAATTTCAAAGTACTAAAATCATCCCTGCTGTACACTATTGTTGTTGGTTTTGGATGATGATTCCTATTCTTCTTAAAAAATGTTTTCGTCTTCCGTTTTTTTTTTTGTGTGTAAACTTTTGTTGTTGTTGTTGTTGTTGCAGAAAAACGAAGTTGTATCTTTTTCCGGATTTTTCACTTACACCAAAATGACGACCGAAAGACCGACCAAACGACAGACAGACAAACGAGAAACACCGTACAAAATATTCTTCATCATTATTTAGTAGTAGTAGTAGTTGTTGTTGTTTTATGGTTTAAGCACTTAAACGTTATTCCTACATACATCCATCCATATATATGCACAAACTGTATATAAATGTATACGTGTGTTTAAACATACAAGAAAAAAAAAACTTAATGTAAGTCTGTATGTGTGTTTTAATTTTTAAGCGCCTCTTAATTTTTATTTTATTTCTCACCTCTTAATAACTAAAAAAAAAATGTAATTGTTTGCTTTATTTCTGCACTAGAATTTCATTGATATTTTCCGCCGTTTATTCTAAATTTTTAATTTTATTCACTATTTTTTCACTTCATTTTTTTGCATATATATTTTTTCATTTCAATTTTTTTTTTTTCCTCATACACTCATTCTTTTAATGACTTTTTCTTGTTGAAGATTTTTTTTTTTTTATTGTATTGTAACTTTTTTATTATGTATATCACTGGTTAATTTATTAGGTTTTTTAGTAAATTATATTCTAAACACTCGGCACTTGTCTTAGTTTATGTTTTTAGATAATTTGTTTAATATTTTTTTTGCTAAATTTTCTTTTCCAAACAAAGAGCTAAAAATTTTTTTCTTCGCGCACGAACTGGCAACCATTTTGTATTTGGCTAGCCATTATTACAATTGCGACCTTTGTTGCTAAAATTAGTATTAAAACTTTGCTACTTATATGCATTTAAATGCAACCCTGTCAGAATAGTCGGTTTGGTAGTCGGTTACTTAGTTTATTGTCGTTGTTAAAATTAATCAAAATCCTTAAGAATACAATTAATTAATTATTGTTTTATATATAGATGTTATTATTTTAGACACTGATTTATGTTATAAGTTAATTAAGATATTTTTGAATGAATTTATATATATAAATCAAGATTTTTGTAATTGAGTAATTGCTTTTTGTTTGCCATCAGCTTGAGACGAATTTTAGTACAAAATATTTTCGTTATCGTAGATTTGGCGCATTGGAGCATTTAAAGGTGGGTGTCAATACTGTCAGTGTTGCCGTCATACTGAAAAGCCTATTTGCTGTTTTGGTAACAATTTAGAGCTTTTCGTTCTATATTTAGCGTTTTTTTTTTTGGAAAAGTGTTTTGATGATCCAATATTAAATTTTGTTTTTTTAACATGTTATAATATCTCAATATATATTATTTTGTATTTTGCAAGGTCTAGATACATATAATGTTATAATTTATTGGATTAATTTTATCTTTTTGTAAATGCAATATACACAAACAAAAAAAACTAGTGTCGAATTTCCTTTCAGAATTTAGGAAACTGCGAAAATGAATGAAACGGCGTTTTTGTTAAATTTCACAAGTTGTTTTCTTTATTAATTATTAAAATTTATGCTGTGTAAAATTTACATTAATGCTCATTAATACAAAACATGATATGTAAAATTTACATTGATGAAATTTGGAAACATTATTAACATACACAAATCAATGTGGCAATATTTATTAGATATGGCAATATCGAACATAAAAGTATAATGGAGGTGGAGTTTCTTAAGGTACCCACGCACTTTGTAATACTATTGTCAGTATTATTGTCATTTTGCAATACTCAGTACAATAAGATGAACAATACTTTTGTTCTGCTGTGGAGGAATATAAAAATTGCGCAATATTTTTCTCATTTCTTGGTTGCGCAATAAAAAGCAACACCTTTTTGATTTTTCCATTGTATTGTACAACCGTTTAGTATAGTATATATAACCGTCTAACATAAACACTGGTAATATTTTGCACAATAGTTTGATATAATATTTATTAAAAAATAAAAATTATGTTTTTTTCGAAATTTAATTGTGCAATGAAAATGAAAATTATTCAAGTTCGAGGCCATACTCTATATTTCTTTATTAGGATATTGTCCTAACAAAGAATCTATAGAGTTTTTTTTTTTTAAATTTATTCTTTGACCCTTTCAGGAATAAATAAATAAAATTTCAAATTCTTCTAAGAAATCTGTTAAAATTAACTAACTTCTTTAGACTAGAACTGGTTTCTCAAATTTAGCAGTACAGTAAAGTGACGTAAATTTCAACAACAAGCTAAAAAAAAAAGTTTAAATGTAACAAAAGACCGTGAAAATTTTTTCAAAACCAATCATTGAACAGAAAATTTTATTTTCATAAAAGCTAAAGTAAATTTGTTTACCCCCCCCCCCCAAAATTTCCCCCTAACAAACTTGTACGCCCCTAAAAACTTTTAAACAACTTAACGCCCTAAATTTATGGAAATAAACCTCTAACTTGGCAGCACTGGTTTGTTTGGACAAGAAAAATCAGCTGTCATATTTTCAATCGGCTTGCCGTTTTTACATTACTTCATCAAAAGTCTATATTTTTTCAATAAAAAACTCAAAATTAAAAATTGTAATAAAAGGCCCGAGAATAATTTGAAATTGGTATGTATTTGTGATGATATAAAATTGCAATAAATTTTTATGAATTTTTTTTTATTGGATTTCTCTTTTCTAGATTTTTCTTGCCTGAAACTGTATGCCGCTGGAATGTTTGCTTCTGATACCACATGCTTAGTTGGTTTTTGTGAAATGTGTGGGATGTAAGTTAGGCATTTTATTATATTTATTTAATTTTTTACACAAAAAGTACCAATAAATTAATATTATTAAAAATATGCCATATAAAAATACATAAAATGAACAAAATTAAATTGTTCCATTTAATAAAGTAGAACAATGGAATTTTATATAAAACTAATACTTGCAAACTTAACAAAGTTTTTTTGAAGAACTTTTTACCGAAGTTGTTTGTATAACTTGTCGAAAAACTTTTGAAGTTGTATTCTTTACAATAAACTTAGGTAACTTATACTATCATCTAGGAGAGCAATAGCTAAGGGATTTATATGGTTGCTCAATCTTTCAATATAGTTTTTGCTGAACCTTTGGATTTCCTGCTTAACTGTAGGTTTTCTTTTATATGCCAACCAATTTGATAACTTGTTTAAATTTTACTTTAGAAAGTTAGGTAAGATACAAAATCGTAAAAATTGGAGAACGAACAACGCAATAGTACTTATCATCAACTAAGGAAACTTTGTTTTTTTTTTACAAAATACATAGCTCATGTAGTTTATACTCTGACTATTATATAAAAAGAAATTACCAAGTTGACTTCGATATTCTTACACTAGTTTATTTTTTGCGTGTAGGCATTTTTATATTTATTTTTTTTTTGTTCTCTACAACATAACTAAGTTTCATTCAAATCTGAGGATTCACCAATAGCCGATAATAAGTTGAAAAGCCGATCAGTTTTCAATTTGCATTCGGCTTTGAGCAGCCGCCGCAATTGTTTTTCCTAACCGCCGTCGATTATTTAGCTTGGCTCAGGTCTCTGCTACCAAAACAAATCATTTTAGTTTCTTATTGGATTTCTGACATTGTGGACTGCGATTGTGGATGTGCTTTGTTTTAAACGTCAAGTGCTTTGAAAAAAATTATAATAAAATTAAATATATTATTTAATTTATAACATAAACTAATAACATTTTGCTATAATTCTGTCAATTAAATTTGAGACTAATAATAAAAAGAATTCAAGTTTATTTTGGAAACCGTATACAAAGTAAAACGACCTTGAGCTAAGCGGCTTGGCTAAGTACAGCTAAAAAAAGACTTCTTTTTATTAAACATTGTTTTTGGATAAAGAACATAATATATATAAATCGAACACAAAAACCGACTGAGGTGCAACAGGAACTGGTGACTAGAAAAAATTTCGTTTTTCTGGGTTAATGTTTGCAATTGACATTAAATATAAATAAACGTAAAAATAAATAAAAGAAATATTGGCTCAATTACTTTTGGATATTACGGTACATAAGCCTATCAACTTGTATATGTGTGGGGATTCTTGAACGTGCGTGTGTGTGATGTTATAGCACAGTGATTCTTTTATTATATTGATGGTCATAAGTTGGAGCTACATAACACAAAAAAAAAATGATTCCCAGCAAAAACATAGTAATAACTACTTATTATTTATACATTACTTTGTAATGCGTACTTATTACCTTCTGCATTACTTTAAATAAGAAAATAATGATTTACCAAATCGAAATGTATAATGAATGCATTACTCTTATACAAAAAATAATTGGTGAACAGTAACAGGTTTTTCATCTTATTACTTTTAGCTAAAATATGATACATTATTTCTGTTTTTATATTTTTAGACTCATTATAATTCCTATTTTTTTTGTAACCTATAGATAGGGTAAGGTGTTAGTTTAGGTATACCTTGAACGAATTTAAATAGAAGAACAATTCATTTATGTTTTAAACTATCAAATATTACATGCCTCGGTGGCTTAGGGTATAGATAATTCGCCCGTTAAGACGACTCGGGATCGATTCCATATTTTTTAAATTCGTAATTTTTTTTTCAGAATCTAATTTATTTATTTATTTATTAATCCATATTGTAATACAAAGCCATTAAAGCCAAAAAACGTATTACATAGCAATACAATCCTGAGTATAATACTTAACCTAATCTATACAAATAACTTATGCAAATATAAATCATGCATAAATAACTGCACCCATCAATTTAACTTATTGGCTCCCCAGCCGTAACAAATTATAAAAAGTACTATTAAAAAGAGATTCAGTTGAGTATTATAATCCGGTAATTTTCACAACTCATATCAAGCAATAAGAATCATAGAAGCAAGTCCCAAGATAATTTAACAGCTACTGTACAGAAAACATAAAAATCTATCGCAATAAACTTGAGAAGTGCTTCATAAGCTTAAGGCGAAAAACATTATTGGATTGCGAAAAGATACGCAATTCATGCGGTAAACGATTCCAGCAGCGAGCCACCCTTACAATAAAAGACCTCTCAAACACAGAACACCTGATTCTAGGTATTATAATTTGCTTATTCCTAGTAGACCGCGAAAAAGTAAATTCTTTACATAACAGGGCAGGTATGCCACTTTTAATAATGCGATGAAATAGGAGAATATTACGGTACTTAACGAATTTATCAAAGTGGCATCCTAAGAATTTCTTCACAAATTCAGAAATATGTTCACGTCTACGGATATGAAACACATACCGAACCACAGCATTAACAATTCGCTCCAATATCTTTAAGTTCGAGGCAATGGTCCCTGATACCAGCTCAAGTCCATATAAGATCTGCGGCATAAGAAGTGCATGAGCTAGTCTACATTTAACCTGAAAAGGCAGAAAAATATTCGTGGAATATATTCTATTACTCATTACGTTGTTTGCATATATGTAATCGCTTATAATTCGTATTTACGTAAACCTGCCATTAATACAGAACTCACTACTTTTGGGACATTTCATATAAAAAAAAGTTAAAATTATAATATAAAGAGTAATACGTCCAAACCTTCTCGAGTTTAGATTACTAGTGTGTTTTTGCTGTGTTATTGGTATCAGATTAACTACACATTTTGCAATTGAAGGGCTTATTGTAAAAACTTGATAACCCACATTTACTGTTTTATGGATTTTTGCGGTTTTCTAGGCATCCATTGATTAATATTTGATTGAAGTCTTGCTTAAACATTTATAAACAAATTGCAAATATTAAATAAGTTTTATTTATATACGGGATAAGTTTTATAGTACAAAGCGTTTTTTTCGCATTCCGCCATTATTTTGCAGTTTTTTAAATGCTGTTTACAAATAAATTTAGTCCACGGACTGTCCCCTTTTCTGTGTTGCCTATATCTTGTACCACAACTTACAATTAGAGATATTGTTGACACCACAAATCGAACGGGTTTGTCGCAATGTACGTCGCGGAAAGATTTACCCCTCAGTGCATTAATGTTTGTTTTTTTGCAATTTTATTTGTATAAATATTATACATTTGAAAAAAAGATAAGAACTTTATTTTGAACTTTTTTCAACTTTGTTATTACTTTTTTTTCATCTTTTGTAAAATGTAAAACAAAAAAAAAAAATAATGATTTACTTTTAAATTTTAAAAAATTAAAACCAAAAAAAAAAATATTTGAACAAAAATGTTTGTTTTTTAAGATTATCGGTTGTCTGTTTAAATTATTAGTAAAATTATTATTAAATAATAAGTTTTTTTTTTGTTTTAACTTTAGTTTTTTGGTTTTTATTTTTTTAATTTCCATTATTGACTCAATCTGCCTTATTTATCGCTGAATAATGGCTGATAGTGGGCGTTGTGGTGTAATGGTTAGCGCGTTGGACTGTTACACAGATGGTCCCGGGTTCGATTCCCAGTGTCGACAACATCAATTTAGAAAAATATTATGTATGAGTTTTCTATCACTTATATGTATCGCTGCGCCCATCTTCGGTGTTCCCATATTACTTTACCCCACCGAAGTAAAATAATGAATAAGGGCTATGAAGCAAAAAGCTTCAATAAATTCACCATCTCGACATCAGGTGGCGAGCAACAACTGTTCTAAGACTTATCTACTCGAGCAATTACAGTGTTGCCATGTTTGAAGTCCTTCATCTTTCACAAACTTTCATCTCTCCACTATCCCCTTTCCAAAGAAAGCAACACATTAATTAATAGGAAGAATTTCCTGAGTTTGCTTCTCTTTAAAAAAAAAAAAAACAGACCAGACCAGATGAAAACACCCTGATATCATTTGAAATTCAGAAAATAACAATTAATATTCAGAAAATATTAATTAAAATTCAGAATACAGTGCACTCGCGATAACGTGAACTAAATTTAAGGCAAATTGTATCAATAATGCCATAAGTTTAGACTAATTATACGTATTAAAATAATAATTGATATTTTATTAGAATAAAAGAAGTAAATGATTTATTAAGAAAATTATTTACATACATTTGTATGAAGATTTCTGTAAAAATACTACATATGTGTATATAAATAAAATAAATAAAAATAAAAATAGCAACTAAAATAGTTTCTATGTATCTTCTGTCCTTAATGCAGTGAAAAAGTTAAAATTGGGAAATCCTAAAACTTGGAAAAAATTTAATTCTTAACGTATTTACGCATTTCCAACTAACACATTGACTTTTTTTTTCTTTTCACACTATAGGGCTTTCGTACTTTGTTCACCTTTTAGAGTAGTCAATATAAAATAAAATGTGTTCACATTAAGCGGTGTTCACGAAATGCAGTGTTCACATTATCACAAGTGCACTGTATATCAACTGAAATTTAGAAAATACTTCATTTCAATTTAAATAAATATTTTCTGAATTTCAAATGATAATTTCTGAATTTTAATTGATATTTTCTGAATTTAAAATTTTATTTTCTAAATTTTAAATGATATTTTCTGAAATTCAAATTGAAAATCTGAATTTCAATTGATGTTTTCTAAATTTCAAATGTAAATTCTGAAATTCAATTGAAGTTTTTTTCTAAACAACAGTTGCAAAAGGTGTAGCAGGTGTAGGTTTTGGCAAGTTTTTAATTTTTTCTTTTTATTTTTCATTTTATGCGAAAAAACCTTGTTAGTTGATATGCCACCAATTACTTTACTTGGCAAAGATTTTGTTTCTGAATATTTGATAGTAAAAAAGTTTATAAAAAAAAAATACCATGAAGTTGTGCAAAAATTCAATTACAAATACTTGAGCAATCAACTTATGACCAGCGATATTGTCGTTATTGTCGGCGGCTGTGTTTTCTATACAATTTTGTATTTCAGTAGTGTTCTTAAAGTCAACCGAAAATATAGATAAATAAAATACACAAACTTGCCAGTTCTTGTGTATGTAATTTAATTAACAAATTCAACAACATTTTGTTCTTACTATTTTATCTATTTAAATAAAAAATAAACCATATACAAACATTAATAATCATTTGGGGAATTAAATATTAACAACAACAAAACTAAAATGTCACAAGGAGCCACAATTGATCAACCAGGAGGAGGTAAGTTTATTGTTTTATTTTAAAAATATAATTAAATACATATGAAGGGCTTATTGTAAACACTTGATAAACCACATTTCATTTTTAGTTTAGTTTTCGCCTTTTAAATGTTGAAAGAATGCAAGAAATATGACGTTTATACTCTAGGTACTTGTTATAATTGATTAAGCAAGATCCCTATCAAATATAAAACAATGGATGTCTAGAAAACAGCGAAAATTCATAAAACAACAAATGTGGCTTATCGTGTTTTTACAATAAGCCCTTCATATCAAGAAAAAATTTCGAAATCGAAACTTAAAATATCATTATTTTGCAACATTTTAATTTTAAATAACATTTAGGGCGAGTAATTTTTCTATAAATAACCAGAGATTAACTTTTAACCGCAGATATTTTTATATGAATTTGACATTCATAACTATGGTTAAGCCCTAAACATTGGTTAAACTGAATTGATTGCTATAAGTTTAGTCGAGTTCGTGTTATTCAAACAAAATTTTTAAAGATCGATTTTTTTATATCATTGTTCATAGTGTGCAATCGTTCACTTTTTATGAAAATTGAGATTTTTATGCAGTAACATAGCCAAACTCAAAATACAGAAATAATTTCCAAAAAAAGTTACCGCTGTCGTTCGTTCTTACTTGTTTTTATGTAGTGTGCTAACGAGGAAACTACACAGTGGTGAATCTGGTGATTTAAATGAAACTTGAATATGTTGTTGAGTACGAACAAATATTAGATACATATTTATTTTAGGTGTGCAATTAAAATATTTTTGTATGAAAACATCTTTAAAATTTAAAAAAAAACTCAAATTTTTTGTACGCAGTATTAAAGTCCTCGAGAAAACAAACATTTTTACACCCATATTGAATATGCTGTGGGCCCAAGTTTGCCACTTATTTGAAATATTTAAAATATGGGTTATAAAAGCTCTTCGGGATAAGTCTTATTAAAACCGAATGATTACGGAAATTAGCAAAAGCCCAGACAGAATCTCAATTAAATTAAATAAGCATTATTGTATGTTAAGTTGAGCTCAAACCAACAACAACAACTTTCCATACAAATGAGGTATTTGAAAAATTAGCTTTATAAACACCAGTAAATACGTCTTCAAAATAGCTTTCATTTGATACCCAATTTGCTTATAGTTATTTATTTATTTATTTTATTTATTTATTTATTCGTAATACAATAAGCCTACAAGGCCAAAGCGTTAAATTGCTTTTATACGAAATATATTAAAAAAATATAAAATTGGGTGTCAACACCACTTTTTAACCTCTAAACTTGAGATGGCGCACCTAAAAAAAATACGTGTCAAATATTTTTTATCCTTTACAACATATCCTAGTTTCATTCAAATCTGAGGATTCGACACTGTGCAGTTTAATTGCAAGTCTACAAATAACAGGATAAAACAAAACAGAACGTGTCAAGTCTAGCTGAAAATAACACATTCTGCACTGAAATAAAAAAAGTCAGTAAAATCAGCAACATTTTTGCTGGGAGGATCCTTGCAGAAAAATTTCTAATAGTTTAGGTAATTATTTAAATTAAAAAAATCTTTTAACAATAAAAATGCATAAAAAACCATGTTGAAAGAAAATGTCCTAAGTCCACATTAAATAGATAAAATCATAAAGTGCAAATGGGCTAAGACACAAAACAGCCTATAAGTCTGCAACAGCTTTTCAATGAAAGAGGACGAACAAAAGAAGAAAACTGCATTTGCAGATTTAAAAAATATTCACAATGAAAAAAATTTTGAAGCTTTTTGTCCCTCCTGAAAAATGAAAATAATGGACTTAGCACATTATATGACAAAGCCAACGATATGATTTTTGAAAATTAGTTGAACTGTAATAAACATTCGTGACCATCACCAGGTTCACCGATATGTATGTATCGACACAAGATGATAACATCTTCCAGTTCACACCATCATGTATTAATTAAAATCTGAGACGAATAGGGTGATCCCAAAGTAAAAAAAAATTATGGTTTTTTCATAAATTTTGGACATGAGAGTAGGCCATGGCCCAAACCTTCAAGTTTTCAGAAACATCAAGATCTTTAAATTGGTTCATTATATTTTCTACAGAACGATGATACATTTTGTCTATATTTTTAAAAATTCCGACCTTATTCAACTTCCTGGTATCGAAAAGTGCTTTTGAACATTGCCGGAAAATCCTGATATTTTTAAAATAGGAAAATGCAAATACAGGGTGATTTTTAAAGAGCTTTCGGATTTGATTTAAAAAAAAAACATTAAATTTAGAGATATGTATGAAATCTTTATTTGAGTCGATAGAACGGTCTATATAATTCAATGTTTAAAGATGATTTCATGTAAATGTTGACCGCAGCTACGCCTCAAATGGTTCATACGCTGGGTGCAATTTTGGCATACACTCTAAAACATATCGGCCGGTATCTCACGAATAAATTCTTCAATATTGGCTTCCAGTGCGTCAACCGTTGCGGGCTTGTCCCAATAGACATGAGCCTTAACATAGCCCCACAAAATAAAGTCTAAAGGCGTTAAATCGCGTGCTGTGGTATGTGGCACCGTCTTGTTGAAACCTCATGTCACCCAAGTCTTGCTCTTCCATTTTGGGCAAAAACAAATTTGTAATCATCGCACTGTAGCGTTCGCCATTCACAGTAACGGTCCTGCATTCGTCGTCTTTGAGAAAGTACAGTCCAATGATGCCACCAGCTCATAATCCACACCAAACTGCATTTTTCGGGATGCATTGGCAGTTCTTGCAATGCTTCTGTCTGCTCTTCACACCAAATACGGCAATTTTGCTTGTTCGCGTATCCATTCAACCAGAAATGAGCTTCGTCGCTGAACACAATTTTCCGATAAAAAAGTGGATCTTCATCCAACTTTGCTGTATTTTAAAAGGTTTTACACCCAAATCTTTCCCCAAAATTTTCCACGTAGTGCAGTAACAGAGGCCCAATTGCTGCGAACGGCGCCGAATCGATAATTCACGGTCACCAACAATACTGGCGGATACAGCTGCGATATTTTCTCTCTCCGCACTCTACGTATGCGTGTTGGTGGTTTAATGTCCAATAATCTAAGAGTCATACTATTCCGGATAGCAGCCTCAGAAGGTCGCCCAAACTGACCATAAATTGGAAGAAGTGCACGATGCACTTTATTAACCGAGCATGAATTTTGATAATAAAATTCAATAATCTGCAAGCGTTGTTCTTTTGTAAGTCGATTTATGTTACACGAAAACAACTGAGCTGCCAAAAACAGTGTTGCCAAAAAGAAAGTTGCTAAAAAATTACCCTTTATTTAACCTTCCGTCCTCACACTGGGGTATAATACACCCCAACAGCAGTGTGAAATACGTGTAACAAAAAATTGTTGTGATGACGAAATTATAATTATACAATTCACAATAATAATACAATTCAGGATCACTTGTAATTCAGGAATATTTTTAAACATTTAAGACTGATATATAATTGGCTTAAGTGACTAAGGTCAGGTATTGGTATGAAACTAAAATTTAGAAGTACAATTATAAATTAAAAAAAAAAATTGAATTTTAGATTCATACCAATACCACACATAAATCATTTAAGTCAATTATGTTTCAGCTTTTATTTTACTAAACACAACTCTAAATATAAGTTTTTTCAAGACTTTTTAAAAATTCATTTTAATAAAGTGGAATAAAAATTCAATCTTGTGTTAACGTTTTAATGATAAACCAGTTTTTCATTTGAAAAGCTACAGAACCTGAAGGTTTTGAGAGAAAGGTGTTATTTTAAAATTTGTATGGATGTAGGGTATACAAATTTTGGCACAGCCGACTTAATGCTTCAACTTGCTTTTGTTTCCATCACATTAAATTATGTTAAATATCAGAACTATTAATTGTTCGAACTGTTTTCAATAACAAACATTCATCAATATATGCTTGCCACTGTATATAATATTGTCCATTGAATTGAGTTTAAAATTTTTAAACCATTTTTTATTTAACATAAAATAATTTTGCACTTGAATAGATTTACGGAAGAGTTAAATATTTTCAATACTTTGTTAGTTCTTTGCTAACATGTGGGAAACATATTTATATCAATGTTGTCATGGATATTGTGTTTAGGTGTCATACATAAGACATTAAGATATTAAGTGAAACATCATTCATGGTCAAGTTTAAACATAAAATTGCATTTTAAACGAGGGGGTTCCTTCCACCCGTCCAGCTTTTATTCATTTCGTGTTATTTTATTTTTTTACTATGAAATTAAATGCCTCATAAAAGGTCATCATTGACATACACATGTTATCGACTACACTATGACTACGACTATGTTAAAATGCCCTTCAACCATCCATTTTCCATCACTTTTTATAGTTTTCTTTTCTTTTCCTGTTGTTTTGTTTAAGTTTACTTTCATAAACAATAAATTACGTGACAATCTGCAGTGTTTCTGATAATACTATATTTTTTAAATTGTTAAAGAATTTTTCCTGTTTTCATAAACTGTATGGATAGGACTATTATAAAAATCATATTTTATTCCGGGCATAATAAAAATTGGATTAATTTATAAGTCCCATATAACGTATGCAGAATAAAATACGAACTGATTTCTATTCATCGCTGTAAAAAGAAAACAAATCACAATAGCAAAACAAAATACACATAGAGAATTCCTTGGACGAGTTTTAATGAAATTTTTACACTGAATGAAAAACTTCTTGAACTCCATAACAAAGTTTCATAGTTATAATGAAACTACTTTTAAACGGACTTTTTATGGGGCGTATGAAATTTTTAATAAATAATATGAAATTTTTCATTAAATTTGATGAAAAACTGCATTAATTTAATGAAAAAGTTTCAATTTACGAGTTCCAGTGACAATTCATAGATGTAGTGCAAAAATTAATTAATATCATGCATATTATTCTCTCAGTCTAGGAGGAAAGAACCGGTACTATTCTCAGAAATAAATTGCAAAATTCTGTTTGTAAGTCCCGGTTCACACACGGCAATTTTACTTGCGCAAGTTTTCTTCAATTCTCCTTTGAACTTGCTTTTGTGTTCACACAGGAAAAGTTTTCGTTTTCTTTAGTTCGTGTTAAAAATTGCGGATGACAAAACAAAACGGAATTGGAGTACGGGCAAGTCTGTACCCCCTTCCATTCTCTTTTCCTTCCTCTTCTATAAACTCAATACTTGCACAAGTAAAATTGCAGTGTGTGAACCGGACCTAATATTAAACAAGTGTCATAGAGCATTTTTGTAAATACAAAAATAAAAGTTTTTTTAAATTGGAACAAATTATTTTCATAGGAAATCCTTCAGATTTTAAGCTTAAACCGAGAAACACATCCCGAGTAAAAACCATCATATCTTATTTAATATAATATTGTATAAAAACATATAGTTTTATATAGCTTAATATGGATACATGTTATGGATATATATTATCACTTATAATTTTATCTTGGATTTGGTTTTTCGAAAATTTTTGATATGGTCTCTTACATATTAATATCTAAATATATACACTAAAAAAAGTTTTACATTTACTACATGCCAGTTGTTTGTGTAGTAATCAGTAGTAGTTGTTTTTAACTGTAATTGGAGTTGTGTTTCAATGAAATAATACAAAACAAGTATTTTGACAGTTATTTTAAAAAACAACGGAAGAAAACTACTTTATTTTTTAACAGTTGATTAAATCGGTTGTTTTAGTATTTTTGTAAACAACTACCAAAACAGTAATTTTGCAGTAATCAGCTAAGTTATTTAAAAATAGAAGATTATATCGAGTTTTGAAAAGGTGCTGACATTTAAAGCGTGTCGACATTTAAAGCAGGTGACATTTATAGAAATTTTAGTGTATATTAAAAAAAAATTTGAAATGTCTAACAAAGTTTTTGCTTCTTTATTTTTAGTTATTTATTTTATTTTTAGTTACGCCCTTTTGCACTTTAGTTGACGATATAAAGTTAGTTTAATAAACCTCTATATAAGTTACAAATGTCATCTTTAAATTTAAATTAAATTATGGTTTGCCATTAAAAATTTAGACAATTTCAAATAAAATTGAGTAAACAAAATTCTAAAACGATATTTTCATTTGTAATTTTTCTATTTAAAATCTCAGCAAAAAGTTTAATATATTGTTCTATAAGTTTTCCGGGATGCCCGGGAAACTAAGCAATTCCGGGAATTTAGTTCGGGAATCGAGGGATTTTAAAAATACATTTTCAAACAAAAAAGTTAAATATTCTGCATTTTTAAGGCAGCAATTAGCAATTTAAACACATTTTTAATGGATACTATAAAACCTTCACCGCAACAGTTAAGAGTTAACAACATTCAAAGCCACTCCAGAACAGTGTTGTCAGATTTATTTTGCAATTATTCGCCAAACAGAGCAATGAAAATCGTCAAAAAAAAATGTTTAGCTCAATTTTTGCATTGAAAAAGTCGCAGTAAATCGCCAAAAACAATTTTCTTAGGTGCGCCCCGGTAGGCTAGTTGGTAACGTGCTAGCTTATCAGTGCGGGGGTCGTGGGTTCGATTCCCACCAGAGGCACTGGTCTGTTTTCACTACAACGCGCCGAAGGCCATAGTAGCTAGTGCTCGGTTAGGGTAATAGTATATAATTTGTAATTATATGACTATTAATTAATAAAAAAAAAAAAAAAATTTTCTTAGCTCTTGGTCGAATTGTAACACAAAAAAATTACCGATTTTGGTGAGTAATTTTTAGAAATATTAGATAGTTGGTTAAAAAACAGTTTTTTTTTTGAAATTTTTTTTTTCAATTTTGCTAAAAAAAATTCAAATAATTTTTTTGTTACCACTTCTATAGTTTTATAACCCGAAATTTTTTTTTTTTCAAAAATCTCCAAATTACTTACACATAAAAAATTTTTACCAACAAACTTGTAAAATATCAATTTTTCAAGGTATTTCGAAAGCAATATGCGAAAATTTAGCAATATAAATTTATATTTTGGTAAAATGTTTCAAGTTTTTAAATAATTTATGTGAAAAATCATGTTTTGTATATTTCCAATTTTTTGGTAGGGATTTTATTTTATAAAAAATCGCCTGTCATCATTTCCAAAAATAAATCGCCAAACGAGTTTTAAAATCTGCACGTTTGGCGAGAAATCGCCATATCTGATAACCCTGGTCTAGATAGCTACTACAAATTTTTGCCAATATAAAAATTTGTCAAAAAACTTTCAATTACCAAATATTGTCTAAAAAGGCGTTTTTGGGCCAAACTTTAGTTAATTCATTTTTCTTGAACTGATTTTCATAACTTTAGGATTACAATTTTTTATCAGAAACATTTTTTAATCAAACTTATTATAAGTTAATGAAAACTTAAAATTCTGACAAAAACCTCAAATTTATAATGGAGACTTATTTTATAAAAAATCTGATGTAAGACATTTAGCATACACAGAAAAAATTATGGGCCAAAAATATCTAATTAATCGATTGTTTGAATATCAATGGCAATTTAAACAATTTCTTTAATTGATTCAATTAAAAAATTTATTGAATTTTCTAATATATCCATACAGTGTTGACAACATGTAAACACAATTTTTAAAAATTTGGCAAACTATTTTTTTTTATTTTATTTAGATTAAATAATCAAACAAATTTTTAATTATATCAATATATTATTTAATTTGTAAATAAAAAGAAAAAAAAATCGCAAATGATTAACTTTTAATAAGTTGAATAGTTTACCGATTTAAAATACACGCAAAATCGTATTTATTTCACTAGAATTTGCAACACTCTTTTTGTTAAGATATTCGTGTACGGACGAAAACTTAATTTAGTTTCGTGTTTTATCTGTGGTAATAAAAGTGCACATGTGGATTTAAATAAACCTTATCGAAAAAGGACAATTAAACTATTATTTTTGTAAATAATTAAATTTTCAATAAGTATAAGTGTCATTAAACTATCATTTTAAAGTTGTGTGTGATTTTTTTAAGAAAGCAATTCAATACAAGAAAAAGTTCAAGACAAGACAAGCAAAACACAAATTTTGTCTTTACTTTTATTTGTTTTCTTATAATACATTTTTATATTAAAAAGCTTTAATTTTATTATAAATAAAATGTCAATTTAATTTACAAACCTACATTTCTTTTTTTATTTAATGGGGGGCATATAACAAAAATAAAAAAATACGAGTTTTCAATTAAAACTACCATTGTTTTCTTCTCAAGTTTCAATTAAAGTTTTAATCAATTTAACTAAACTTTTTAATTAAGGTTGCAAAGAAAAACAACATTGATATTATTATTATTTTAATTGAAAGAGTTTTAATAAACTGTCTGGAATTTTTTTTAGTTAATACTATCATTTCAGTGGTAGGCGCAAAATCAATTAAAATATTAATTGTTTCAATAAAATTTTTAATTGAAACCCGTTTTTAGTTTTTCCTGTGTACAACAAATATGATTTGATATAAAAAATTATATAATTTATTTTTCGAGCGGGATGCCGGGAACTTAAAAAAAAAATCCGCTTTCCTGGGAAATTAAAAAGTGCGGGATTTTGCATTCCCTAATTAGAACTTGCAAAAACTATAAATTTAATTGTGTTTAACTATTTTAAATTGAGAAAATTTGAAGTAAAACGTTAAAAAATATGAAAATTTTGATTTCAATTTGAATATTCGCATTATCATTTCAAATTTTAAAATGAATCTTAAATTAATGTATAACTTCATTCTCATTCTCAACATCAATTGCAAATGCTTTGCATTACACACAGAAAAACTTTAATGTATTTGAAATTGTTTTAATTTCAACTGAAATGGTAAATTAATATAACAAACTCATTTGTGGGTTAAAAACTATAATACCTTTTATGTTTATCATAATTTTACCATATTTACAAATTATATGCGAGTTTTTTTAAGAAGTTCTTAAACTTGTAAGAAACCCTACATTAGTTATATTTAAAATATCCCATTAAATTTAGTAAGATGAAATTGAATGAGGACAAAATTCGGACAAAACTGTATCAAATCACATCTAGTTAAATGTGTCCAAACTAATCTAATATGATACAATTGGAAGCAATTTTATACAATTATATAAAACTATATAAAGCTCCATATCAGTTTTTTTTTTTAATCGGGTTGTGGTTTATTTTCACCATCAAACTATTAACAGCTTTTAATGTTTTAGGGCACACTAGCACTAGACCAATAATTTTTATATGCATACCTCCTTGTAATTGTTATTTGTTATAATTTAATGTTAAACGCTTCTAACCACGCGATGCCACTAAAAATGTTCCACGTTTTGTAATTTCTTTTCTATGTCGCTCGTAAAAGTGGAATAACTTACATCATAGAATTTAAATAATCATATTATTATTATTATGTATGGTTTGTTAAGCTGTTCCAGTAGTAGGGAATTATTTACCTGGGCAATTGTCACAGCTATAAAAAATGAAGAAATTTGCTTATTAGGCAGATTGATAGGGGTGCCAAGTATATATAATTGCATGCCAACTCGTTTTGGATTCCAGATCTAATTAGATATGTTTTACCATATCTAATTAGATCGGATGGCATATCTGATAAGATCTAATTTTATCCCAAAATTGGGAAAAAATTTGAGAACTTATCAAATCTGAGCATACCGAATATTTTATCTTCTGACTTTAATTTTTTTGAACAAGTTTAAGCTATTTTTTTATTTTTCGGGCGAAAATAAAAGTTTTTTGAAATTTATTTTTTTGGTTATTATTATTTTTTTTTTTTGCTAAAATAAAGTAATTTTTTTGTTTGATTTTTGTGTTTTTAAGAAACTTTTTTTTCCCGTGAAGGGATTTATGCGATTGATATAAACTCTTTAAAATAATTTTTTTTATATTTTAATGCATTTTAGTAAAACAATAAAAAAAACTTCTATTGCCAAAAAAAAAAAAAAATCCATAAACCAGTTTTATATTCGCTCGAAAAAATAAAAATCCTAATTTTAAAAAGAATACCATTTTATGAATGACTTTTCCCCTAGGATCAATGTGGTATACTTGAATCAGTTCTACGACATTTACCTGTATATCCTTTTTTTTGTTTCGAACTTTCAAAATAACTGCCATTTTTGGTCCCTGATATTTTTAGATTTGAAGTGGATCGATAACTTTAAAATTATTAAAAAAAAATACGTACACTCTAATTAATTTCTGTTGAAATTTACCCAACTTATAGTAGGAAACTATACTCCTACTATAAGTTGGGTAACTTTACTCTGTGTAAATGAAAAAAATACACACATGACGTGTAAGTTGGTCAACAAAAATCGTGTAAATGTACTATGCAAGTGCGTAAAAATATAATTAAATTTAGAAATAAATGAATAATTTCACTGAATTTTTGAGTAATAAAACATGCTTTACTTGTAAATATACGGATAAAATGCGTAAGAAAGAAAAACAGACCAAAAATTGTTTCAAATAAAACAAAGAATTAATTTTTAGAAAGAGTTTTATTAATGTGTTGTATAATAATAAATATAAAATATAAATATAATATAAATATTTGTGTATATGTAGTTGTACATATACAGAGCTTCAAAGATTGAATTCTATTTTGAAAAAATCAGATCGGATTTTTTTAAATCGAATGATTTTTTTCTTAATCAATCGCAGAGAATTCATTTTTTGGAATTCACTAGTGGGGAATTCAATCAATTTAGCTAATTCGATATTATCAATTATTGAATTCAATCATTGGGAAGTCAATTGTTGGGAATTCAATCATTGCGAATTCAATAATTGGGAATTCAATCTATTTTTTACTCAATCGATTTACAATTTGCCAAAATCAGCGAAACTGAAAAACACCGGCAGAATTGAAAAAAAAAAACGCTAAAATTGAAAAAATATCGTTAAAACGAAAAAAAATCCCCAAAAATTTAAAACAATCTCCAAAATTGAAAAAAAAACGCAAAAAATGTAAAAAATCACTTAAATTGAAAAAATCAACAAAATTTCCCAAATTAAAAAAAAAAACACTAAAATTTGCCAAAATTGAAAAATCACCAAAACAAAACAAAAAATCGCCAAAAATAAAAAATATCGCCAAAAATGAGAAAAATTGCTAAAAGTGATAACATCGCCAAAATGAAAAAAAAATCAAAATTTAAAAACGGCAAAAGTAAAAAATCGCAAAAATTTAAAAAAGTCACCATAATTGATAAATAAAAAAAAATAGCTCAAATTGGAAAAGGTTGTCTGTGTCATTTATATATCTCTGTTAGTTTTTGAAACATAGGCGATGTTTCAAATAAATACTCTTTTTTTATCTGCGATGCATACTTTTCGAGAAAAACGCGATTTACGAATTCAGCCAATCAAATCGAAATTTAGGATCTATGTAGATGTAATGGGGTTAAGTTGTGAACCATGGTGCAACCATTTTTCCTCCAGATCCATTAGTTTTCGAAATATGTACCTTTTAAAAATTGACTAAATAAAAACTGTCCAGAACTCAAAAAATAAAAGAGCTACTGGAATTGGATCGGTGTTCAAAACTCAACCCCAATACCGGTTCTAAATTTCTTAGATCGCGGTTTTCTAATTTTAACGATTTTTTTTTAATTTTTGCAGATTTTCTTTTAATTTTAGGGATGTTTCTAATTTTTTACGATTTTTTTAAATATTAGCGATTTTTTAATTTTTGGCGATTTTCTTTAAATGTTAGCGTTTTTTTTTTTTAATTTTAGCGATTTTTTTTTTTATTAATTTTAACGTTTTTTTCTTAAAGATTTTTTAAATTTTAACGATTTTTTCAATTTTGGCAATTTTTTTCAATATTGGCGATATTTTTAAATCGATTGAGTAAAAACTGACTGAATAAATCGAATGAAGAATTTTATTCTTTAAAGCTCTGTATTATATTTTGAAAATATTTTTTCACAATTAGGCTGCAAACAGTTGGAAATAAACTATAAACTAAACACTATCACAAATACTACAGTTATACATTTTTTTTTTCCATTTAAATTGTCAATAAATTAAATTTTTTTTGATTTTTTTTTGGCTTTTTTTAATTCGTTTCATTTTTTTTCAATTTAAAAATGTCAAAATATTTATTACTATTATAAGTTAGTATATTTACAAACTTTGTGCGTAAAAATTTTATTTAACAAAATAATACTACTTTTAGGCATAATGTGTTTAATTGTAATTGTAATAATTGGTAAAAATACTGTATGTAAGTGGGTATTATTGTATATAAAAGTGTGCGCAAAATTGTTTTACGCATTTTTATGTATAAATTTACCGAATTTGCGTAATAATACATAAAACTTTACTCGTTTTATAGTAGTAAATTTACAATCATTTTTTAGAGTGTATTTTGATTTTAATACTTTATTTAAAAGTTTAGTGCAAATAAATGGATAACAAAGACAAGTTGATACAATCTCACATTTTTAAATATTTCACTATTTTGGTTTTCGATTATGGCCAGCCGGTTTAATCTCAAAAATTTACGTAGTCATTCGTTAAAGTGTTATTAACACCTGATTCATCCGCAGAGCGAACTCCGTCTGTTTCGTTTGATAAGATGCGGACATAGATTGACACGAAATATTTTCTTGTATTTGAATATGTACAAAATTTTGGTTGATGGATCTGCAAAAAAAAACAACATTAATGAAAAAATTTTCTTTTTCTAATTATGTGTAGGTTTTGAATTTTTTTATAGCACCAATCGATTTCCCCAATGGCTACGCACACATCAACCCAACAAATTATTTTTCGATATCTTAATTGCTTCAAAATATAGAAAATGTTGTTTTATAACATGTACACAGAGAAAAAAATCATAGTTAAATCAATTACACAGCCCGACAAAATTAAAAAAGATTTTTGCTTCTTTGAATTTATCAACTGATTCTAGTTAATTTGGGTGTGCTGAATTCAAATCTGTAATCAGTTTGTCTCTATCAGCTCTAGTTTTTTTAAAGTATATAGCTTTTTTTTAAGTATTTAAAAAGTAAAACTTTTCCATAGGAATTGCCGTATTTTGTAAAAGTAACAATGTGTGGGATGGACATATCTCAGGAAGTAATAGGAGCTTTTCCAAGATTATGGTATTAATCTCTTCCTTGGAAGATTCTATAGCAGATTAATGCATCAATCATATTTGTGGGTGGGGTTTAATGGGTTAATTTTTATAAAAAAAATAGCAAAATAGCACTATTTTGAAATTTAAAATTAACCCCTTAAACCCCACCCACAAATATGATTGATGCATTAATCTGCTATAGAATCTTCCAAAGAAGAGATTAATACCATAATCTTGGATAAGCTCCTCCTACTTCCTGAGATATGTAAATCCCACACATTGTTACTTTTACAAAATACGGCAATTCCTATGGAAAAATTTTACTTTTTAAATAAAGGGTGGTTAAATTGTAAGGGCCGATGTTGAATGTGAACCACACCTAAACGCCAAGTTTTTTTCCGAATTTTATTTGACATTTCTCTATTTCAGACTTACTCAATTTGAACCATGGAGAGATACACAATCCAACAACGTGTTAAAGTTATCCAGACTTATTATGAAAATGGGCGTTCAAATCAAAATGCATATCGTGCACTTCGTGATTTTTTTGGTCAATTTGATCGTCCAAATGTGCGTACAATCGCAAAAATCGTGGAAAAATTCGAACAAACCGGGTCTGTAGAAGATGTGAGAACACCAGTGCATGCTCGTATAGCTCGTACTGCAGAAAATATTGCTGCTGTTCGCGATAGTGTGGCTGAAGAGCCGTCCACCTCAACTCGTCGTCGTGCCCAACAATTGCACCTCTCACGCTCGTCGTTGATGAACATTATGCATAAAGACTTGCATTTACACGCTTACAAGGTGCAATTGGCTCAAGAACTAAAGCCTCTTGACCATTCCAAACGTCGTGAATGGGAAGAATGGTGGCAAGAAATGGCAACAGTGGATGATCAATTTTCGAAGAAAATCATCTTCAGTGATGAGGCACATTTTCACCTCAGTGGATTCGTCAATAAACAGAATTGCCGCATTTGGGCGAATGAGAATCCAAGAGTGATTGTCGAAAAACCAATGCACCCACAAAGAGTGACTGTTTGGTGCGGTTTATGGGCTGGCGGCATCATCGGGCCGTATTTTTTCCAAAATGAGGCCGGTCAGGCAGTTACTGTGAATGGTGTTCGCTATCGTGAGATGATAACGAACTTTTTATGGCCCGAATTGGAAGATATGGATGTGGACGATATGTGGTTTCAGCCAATTGGCCGCCAAGATCATGTGATTTGACACCGTTGGACTTTTTTCTTTGGGGTTATTTGAAAGAAAAGGTGTACGTCGATAAGCCAGCAACAATTCAAGAGCTAAAGGATGAGATAATTCGGCACATTAACGGCATAGAACCTCCATTATGCCTCAGCGTCATCGAAAATTTGGACCAACGGATGGAGGTGTGCCGCCGTGGTCGCGGCGCCCATTTGGCCGATATTTTGTTCCATACATAATTGAGTAATACCAATATATCGTAATAAAATAAAATTACAATAATTTCCTAAATAGTTTGTGTTTTATTCAAAATCAACATCGGCCCTTGAAATTTAACCACCCTTTACTTAAAAAAAAGCTATCTCATGAAAACTAGAGCTGATAGAGACAAACTGATTACAGATTTGAGTTCAGCGCACCCAAATTAACTAGAATCAATTGATAAATTCAAAGAAGCAAATTGAGTGTTGGCCTGTGTTATTATTTCATATTTAAATTAATATCATAGATTTTTACAAACATTTTTAAATTAAACATTAATCTTATTAAAGTGAATGTGATTCTAGTTTAAATAAAATTGTCGTATTTAAATTAATATTTCAACATTATAGATGTAATTTCCGCATTTTAAAAATAAGTAGAAACATATTTTTTAACGTTCCGGATATAAACAAATTTCTGATAAAAATGTATTAAATTATATCTATTTGATATAGTTAGATACAGGTGATGATCAATTTTTCGAATTAATTTGTATGTGGTTATATATGGGATCTTATTAAATGAGATATAATTATATTAGACTGAATTTTAAAATTTTTTGTGATAGGCGTGGTAGAGAAGATTAAGCATACTTTTCTAAAAATCATAACTACATTGTAAATTTTTTATTGAATTAGACTGCGCAGTTTCTGGTAACACAACCTTCATCAGTAATCCTTTTTGACAGTATTGTAATTATTTGTTATGGTTTTTATTGTTTGATTGCATCTATATGAAAAGTTTATTTATTAAATGCAATTCTGACCTTGGCTTGAACCTGCTTTCTTTGCCACATGCACTTCGCACTACACTTTAGACAGGCGTTTTATCCGCTTGAGCTAAAGTCAGGTCGATTTTTGCTGTGGCTTAAAACCAGTTTCAATTATACGGGGTCGATTTTTACATTTAATTGTAATTGCAGAATATAGCTAAGACAAACACCACAACAATTCACAATTGTTAGAAAATCATATGTAATCTAATTTCCACTATTTCCCACATTTTGTGAGTTGGCGACAACTATGATGTATTTTTTGTACATACGGTAGTTTGGCTATTCACGTATGTAAGTATACCCGGGTATATTTACATAAAATATCACTTTAATTATTCCCACTTCACGCTATTTTTCCAAATCATTTCTGTCACAAGTCCGTCTTTATGCGATGTAATATTTGTCTTCGCACTCAGAATGTTCATACAGTAACTGCATGTAGGTCATTCGTTTAGTAAACAGTAGTACACTCAAAAAAATAAGTTAGTACAAAAGTTAGTAAAACGTCTTGTAAATCAGGTATACTATTTTTTAGCAAATTTTTTTGCTAAAATCGTGTTATGAGGGAATTTTAAAGAGCATCCGAAGTTTAATTTGAATTATTGGGAGTTTCCAATCAATTTCCGGATTTTTAGTGGATTATATTTAAAAGTGCTCGTGTTTACTTAACTGACGCCATCAATGTTTTTATTTTATCATTGATAGTTTTTGATTGTCAGCCTCCGAAATTACCCACGTAGAAATTGCCAACCGTACCAAACAAATAATACTGGCAAACCACTGCTATTCTGTAAAACCCACCGCGATAAAGCTTACCAAAGATACAACTAATATTGCACTAGCACAACACTTTCTTGTTTGCATAGCATGTGTTTTGCCAGTACCACCAGGAACATTTTTTGACAATATTGTTTTTAAAAATATTACAACTAATTAGAAGCATTTTTATTTTATTATATTTCAAACATATCAATATGATGTATAAGACTAAGACAGAACTGTATTGCTGCTTATTAAATGTGTTTTATTAGACATATTTCTCAAAATTAATTTAAGCTATTTTAAAAGCACACATTTTATTGAATTATTAACGTTATGTCAACTGTGCCCAGTTCGTTTAAGCCAACGGTTGTCCATTATTATCAATCGGGTAACAGGACGTTGCTGTCAAGATTACTAATCACACGTTCTGCCAACGTATAACCGTCGCCGACGCTTTGGCAACCCTGTGCCGATTGTATTTTTCTGCCTGCAGGCAGAGAAAAAATATGGTTGCGATATAATTGCCGCAACACAACTATGTTCTCTACAGCCATAAATGGTTGTTTCAATTAAATTATTGTTGCATCAATCATATGCCACCAATAATATGATTGCTTTCATCATGTTATAGCAAAAATTTTTATTTTTTCCAGTTATCATATTATTTTACTGTCTACAATCATAATAAAGCATTTATTATCATATTCCTATATGTAACTAAAGTCATATTATAGTTGCGCCAACTATAAGATGATCACTCGTTTTGTTTATGAGCGTCTTCGCTCTTTTAAATTCATTCTTGTTTGAAATTTTGTGAATAGTTGTTGTGAGAAACAGTCAGTCACAACAAATTAAATAATATTAAACAAAAAGACATTAAAAATAAACATACACATAGTGGTGTTAATTGTAATGGTGATTTGTTTTGTGGAAGAAGGAATAAGTTATAGTCTCAACTCGGTCTGCCCTGGAAGTCTAGGCAAAAGTTTAATTGTCGCGCACCCATTAAATATAGTTATTGTTTATTATTAAAATGTGATAAAAAGTGCTTTATTTTTTAATTGTTTGTAATTACGCAAACAAAATATTGTTAAAGAAAATAAAATGTGAATGAAAAATTTAAACAAAATGAACGTGCTTTTAAGTATGTAGTACGAAATAATCATAATATGTTTGCAATAATCATAACATGGTAATAAATTATGACGAAATGCGTGTCCATGATCATAATATGATAACTAGGACTTTAATATGGTTATAATGCAATTATTACGATTGCTGCATACATGGTTTGATCATTATAAATGTATTGTGAAATTGTATTCTTAACAATATTTTTATGCGTGATTTATGCTGTAATCAGATGTATAGCTTATGTATAGCTTATATGTATAGCTGACAAAATATTTCACAAAGCTTTTTCTTCAGCGCAAAGACAATTTGATTACTTAAATTATTTTAAACCTAAGTTTAATTAAATGTGTGAATTGTTAAATAAATATACTAATAAAAAACACGCATATCTTCCTAATCCAGCTTCAATAATTCACACAAATTTCCAGAACCATAATATGATAATATTGGGACATATTTGGAACCATAATATGGCAATCTAATTATCATATTATGATACAGAAGCAGATAAGAGTATGGTTGTTACAACCATAGTAACATGGTTGTCGCAATCATAAATCCAAAAATGTATGATGCTCTTCGAATATGGTTCCCTCAACTATGTTTTTTCTTTGCGTGTGGGTAATTATTTGAATATTCTTAAGTGTACTAAACTCTTAAAATAGCCTAAAACTGGGAAAGTAACTTTCAGGGTTGGCATTCAATAACTTTTCATAACAGTTACATCAATACTCAAATGACAATTAAAAAAAATATCTTGAACTAAAGTTAAAATAACGTTAAAATACCGAACAAATATAACAACATTTAAAAAGTCGAATTTTAAAATTTATCCTATAATATTAGATGGCATATGCTACTATTGCAGTCGTAGTTTTTTAATTTTCATATTAGGTATAGAGCTGGTCTAGAGCTGGTCTAGAGCAATGAATACAGCTGTCTATATTTAATTTGTTGTTACTAACTAACATATATTTTTTTTTAATATTTGTTGTCTTAAAGTTTATAATACTGTTTATATCACGTGCATTTTTTGTTATCTATGTTGATATTTTAATCGAATTTACTATATTTTATATTTTTATAAACTAATGATAAACATAAACATGATATAAATAAGCATACTAGGGCGGGTCGATTTAAAAATCGCTCAACGTTCAAGGAAAATCGTATTCTAGAGATCAAAATAAGAAACTTTGCCGAAGGAACCATACCTCTAAAACGAATTCTGATGTCCAGACTTTTGACCCGTATGGTCAAATTTTGAAAAAGCCCACTTTGATATTTCAGAAAGTAGGAGGAATCTCTCCAAGATTATGGGAGCTCCCAAGATTATGGGAGCTACTTCCTTTTAACCCCTTAACGGTCATTCTAGGTTTAAGTTGAAAGAGAGCCTTTTTAACCGTGTTTTTATAGCAAAATGTACAAATCTCGGGATAGAGATATTTCAGAAAGTAGGAGGAGTCTTTCCAAGATTAGGGTCTCTATTTCTTCTCCGGAAGACGCTCTAGCAGATGCATGTATAAATTATATTCGATTGGGGTTGGATTCGATTGGGGCACTCTAAATGGGTCAAAGTGGAATTTTTCAAAATTTGACCCTACGGGTCAAAAGTCGGGACATCAGAATTCGTTTTAGAGGTATGGTTCCTTCGGCAAAGTTTCTTATTTTGATCCCTAGAATACGATTTTCCTCATACGTTGAGCAATTTTTTTGCCTCCATACAAATCGACCCGGCCTAAAGTACACTAAAAAAATGAAACATCTAAAAAAAAACAACTATATTAACAGTGCTTCATTAAAGGCGAAAAGAAACGTTTAACCCATTAATGCTCACATATGGGGACATATGAGGACACCTTGATGTTTGCGATTTTCTCTGGCACTATTTGTCCTATAATTTAAGTAAAATATGTTTTTGATAGCCACACAAAATTCAGAAATTTGAAGTTGTTTATCAATTCTAAGATAAAGAAAAAAAAAAGTTATCACCCCTTTTGAATTCTTATAAAGCTGACTTTCAAAAATCGGTTTTTTTTTTTTTTAGATATTTTTAGGATAATCCCTAGTTTAACTTCATTTATTTGAATTTTGCAACAAATAACTTAATAATTTTGCAACCTGCTAACTTATTTAAAAACAAGTACATGTATTAAATTTCGTGTTTATAAACGGTTGTAAATTTAGTAAATCAAGCACTGTCAAAGCACTTTTGCCGAGCGTTGGGAAAGCGTTGTGAACAAGGGCTGTGCTACTGTTTTTTTATGTTTTTTTATGCAATGCACTTTTTGCCAATGTTGGGAAAGCGTTCTAAGCCAGTGCTGTGCCAGTACTTTTTTATTTTTACGGTTGTAAATTTTGTAAATCAAGTACTGGCAAAGCACATTTTACAAACGTTGGCAGAGCGTTCTATGCCAGTGCTGCGCCAGTGCTTTTATTATTTTTACTGTTGTAAATTTTGTTAATTAAGTACTGGCAAAGTACTATTTACTAACGTTGGCAGAGCGTTGTAAATAAGTGCTTTGCCAGCATTTAATTTTTTGGACCATTAGCAAACAGTGGTCTGCCAGTGCTTGATTTTTCAGACCATTGGCAATTTCTGGCTGGGTGACTTTCAAAAATCTGAATTTTTTTTTTAGATATTTTTAGGATAATCCCTAGTTTAACTTCATTTATTGCAATTTTGCAACCAATATTTTTGTTAAATTAAAGTAGACATGTTATACAAACTGGCGTCATCAATGTTTACATTTTACCTTTCCCAGTTTTTACTTTTCAGACGTTGGAAATAAAAGTCTGAAAACAGACAAAAAATTGTGGTGATGTAAAAATTTGATTTAAACGCATTGAGTATTTAAATGTCTCATTTATGTGCTTATAAAAAATAATAAATGTGAGTTATTTGATCATTTGCACTTTAATTGCATCATTTATTATCCAGTTGCTTGGATCTACGAATATTGTATCAAAGTAACTAATATGTATAGTCAGCTATTACAATTAAAAATTAAAAATCGTGGAATAAAACTATTAACGTCATTATTTAATTTAACATGTCTACTTTTAAATACAATTAACAGAAATTCGGGATATGGATTGAAAAATCCCAATAAACAAAATTAAACTATTCATGATCTCAAAAATTTTCGGTTTTCGAAAACAAGCCATCTTTCTAAGCATTTAAAAGTGGTCATGTCTTCTTTTGTTTACCTTATTATAACCAATTAACCAATAAAATAGCTTGGCACAAAATTCTTTTTTTTTTCCAATTTTTTGCGATTTTTCATATTCCAGACATTTTTGACTCTAGGTTCCGAACTTACCCAGTAAAATAAGAGCTGAGGATGAAGTAGTAAAAACACCACATCTACTGATCTGGATGTGGTGCAAACTTAGGTGAATCATTAATGATTTTAACATTGTCGTGTCATTGGGCGGATGGAGTGAATATATTACTTCTTTAATAGCATTTTAAACAGTGTATGAATGCTATTTTTCAATAGTTCATGGAAGGTCTTTTTCAAATATATATTAACATTTGAATTTCATAAAAATGTGCATCATACTTTAGGGATGTTTCTTTAAATATTAAAAAAAAAATCTTTTGGTGCCAGCGAGTATTGAACACACGAATCTAAGTTACGATCTGCTGTATTAAAGTAGACCGCTCTACCATTTGCACCAAAGTTACTTATGCAGTACAACAAACTTAAAACGAACTTAAGTTGAAAATATTGATATATTTTTATGAAAACAAGAAAAATATGCTACACAAATATATAATAAAAAAGATAAAATTATGATTTTTAAAACATTTTTATTAAGTGATTTCGTATCACTGAGATATAAATTATTTTTAAAATATTTTTAAGTTTTGATGAGGTTAAAAAAAATATTAAGAAATAATAAAAATGCTCATTTAACAATTTTGAATTCATTGCATATTTTAAAATATTTTTTTTTAATAATTAATTTGACGAGAAGTGTCCTTAATAAGATAATGACAATGAGAAAAAAAAAAATATTGGAGAAGTAGTTTAACTACAGGTAGGGAAAAGTGGCCTGCAATGAAACGAGTGTGCCTTGGAACGTAAGATCTTTTAATGTTTCCTGTATTTTTTTTCTAAAGATTTGAAAAAGAGATCGGTAAAAACTCTATAGGTAAATTAAAGTGATATATTCAATTTAAGTAAAAGTTATTAATTTATTAATTTACTAATTAATTATTATTATTAATAAACTTGCTTTCAAAATTTGGCTTCGATATTTATCGTTTTTGCTAATTTTTTGCGATCCGAAACAATAGAATTAAAAAATCAAATAGATTTTTAACCTAGTTTTTTTGAATACTGCACCCGTTTCAAGGCACACCTAAAAAGTATATCTTAAAACAAATATGAAAAATTCGATAAACTAGTTTTTAGCAGTGAAATACATCTTTGCATTTTCTTATCAACATAACAATAAAAAATATAAAACCTTAGGTTTTTTTATATTTTTAAATAAGTTTTACAAAAAGTTCCATCGCAAAGGCAAAAAATAGATTTTTATAAAATAATTATTTGTCCACTCTGGATAACAATTTTCTAAAAAAAAATTTCTTTATGATTAAAGTCAAAATGTTAATTATTGGGTCGTTTTTAGATAACTTAATTCTCTTAAAATACTCAGAAAAAAATAAATTAAATAAAAAATACTAAAAAAAATTAATTAAAATTAAACAAAAAAAAATAAAATAATCTCCTAGGCCCGGAATCGATCTCGCAACCTTCTGATTTCAAATCCAACCACTTACCACCTCAACCTTCATATAAAAAAAGAATATATGAACTAATGAAAAAGTACTTCTTAGGATGTTATTAATTTAGGTAGCAATTGATGTATATGGTGATGCAAATGCCGTTTAAAATAACTTTAATTTAACATATTTGGCAGTTGTTAACAATAACTTCTATCAAAGTAAAAAATGTGCGTATGCTAATGCTTTGGAAGTCAAGTTAAAGAGGTTCTTAAAGCACTACTTCCACTTTATTTTGCTGGGTAACTTAATTATGATACAGAATAAAAATGTATATATTAAATACAATGACCAATATTATATTGCCAACAAAAAATGGTAGAAATTTAAATTATTTTCTACAATTTCCTTAATGTCCCTATTTCAATTCACACTCGAATAATAGATTTTATATAATTTTTTAATGTTGTTTTTCTAAATTACAACAACTAAATTTAAACTTAACTTAAAATGAAAAGTTATTGTTGTTGTACAATAACAATTACTGATAATTTTTCCCTAAGATTTATGTGTCCATTTCTACTTTAAATTTGTTGCATGCTAGTGTCCCTATTTCAATTCACACCACTGTAAATTCACATTATTTGGTTAAAAAATGAAAAATGAAAAAATTTATTAATATGATATGTATTATTAATGTTTATTATTTTATCATTCTCTAATTAAGCCTGTTGACAATTTTTCACTTTTTGCTCCTTGGCAGTTTACAAGAATATCTTTAAACTTTTGTCAATTTAGATTTTCTTATATACATCCTATCATAAATACATATTTTCACTGAATTATCTAAACCAGATTTAATTTGGGCGTTAATGGGTTAAATAAAGGGTCCGCCAAATAACTTTTTTTTTGTTTAACTCCTGAAGCAATTGGACTTTGTATGGCGTCATACCAAGGTCTTTATGCAAAAATTCGTCTCAATGATGTCTCCGAAATGTTCAATTGTTGAGAACGACGGTGAATTGATGTTGATGGCGCTTCACGCACACTTTCTGCCACAGCAGCAATATTCTTGGGTGTACGCACTGTTTTTGGCTTTTCACGCTTTGGTTTATCGATGAGGATGCCAGTTTCTTTCACTTTTTTCACAAGATAACGAGCATACGGACCATATTCGTTCAGCGGAAGGATACAACTAATTATCTGTAAAATCAGACATGAGCTAAGTGTTACCATTAACGAAATAAGCACTAGTTGAAAAAAAAAAACGTTAGATGGCGGACCCTTTATAAATTTATTGACTTTTTGGAAATTAGATTTACACGATGATTTTTAAACTCTAAAAAATTGCTGAGTTTTCCAATTTTCGTTTGACCGATTATGTCAAATTAAAAAAAAATTTTTTTGTTCAATATTTCTTTTATTCAAAATTTATTTATTTAAAAATATGCCTGTTCCTTTACTCACACTCAAAAAAGTTTGACAGTTGCAACGTGACAGTTGTCTGTGTAATAAACAGTAGTTGTTGTTTTTAACTGCATTTATAGTTGTTTTTCTATGATCAGAAGTTCATGCAGATGCATGTTTTAGTCCTTTAGTTTGAGATCAGGGTCTTCGAGAATCAAAGAATTTGCGTTAAAATGTCATCGATTTGTTAGTGCAAATATGCTATAAATGCATATTTTGCTTTACATGCATAATTTTCTTGCATATTTTTACTTATTTAGCTTTAAATGCATATTTTTACTTATTTTGCTTTAAATGCATATTTTTACTTATTTTGCTTTAAATACATATTTTTATTGCATTTTTTTTTAGTTTTTCGGAAAAAATTACTTTTAATTTTATTTTATATTGACCAAGCACTAGTAGTATTCTTTATTTAAATTTAGCAATATACATATTATTACAAAAAGCATAGTTTCTTAAAATAAGAATAAAATAAGTAAGTAATGAGCGACTTTGACTATATGTCGTCAGTCGACTAACTATTTAAAATAATACAAAAGATAGTTTGAATGATATCAAATACAAATGTTTAAAAATTATATTCAGTTACTAAAAAATTTCTATAATTAACACATGCCTTTATGTAGTTTGCCAAAAAATTCCAGTCTATTGTAATACCATTTAATACATTAATAATTTCTTTTTCACTAAGTTCAGACTTTCCTATAGACATAATTCTAAACTCTCTTAGAGCCCTACACCGACCTAGAAAATGCTCTATATTTTCAATTTCATTAATAACTATTACAAAGAGAACATAAATTTGAGCCATTTATTTGAAACCTATTGCCATTGAGAGCTATTAAACCACTTCTAGCTTTAAAAATCCACATTATATCTTCTATGTTTGCTTCTCCAATCAAGTATGTATTTTCATTTATTACATCTAATTTTTTACAAATTCTTTCCGTTTGTGAGGTTTTTGCCATAGCACTATCCACGTACTTATCCTTTTAGAAGCTGAACTGATATTTTAAGAGTTGTGCTTCTCAATATGTTCTCTGCATGCGTTTTGTAGAATTAACACAAAATTGTACAATCTATATTGAAAAATACGCATTTAAAAAACACTAAAATCAGTGTTTTTTAACCCAATTTGCATACAAAATGTAAGAGGACAGTGAAAAGGGCTTGAGCACTTTGGATTCTCTTAAGTCAACTGAGACTGAATTATATCAATTTTTGTTTTTGCTTTATTTCTGTTTTAAGTAAAAAAAATTAAGTGCATATTTTTTAATTTTTATTGCATATTTTAAGATTTTGAATGCATTTTATATGCGCTTTTTTAGTGCATGATGTTCCTGTCCCTGATTATGACAGTTATTTAAAAAAAAACTTATTAAGAAAAATACTGTATGTTTGAAAAAGTTATTTAAGTTTGTTAATAAACAACTATCAAAACAGTATTTTTGCAGTAAACAGTTAATTTTTGTTAGTTATTTGAAAAATACAAAATTTCATTGAGTTTTTGTTTAGATTATGTTTCTTTGACTTTTATTTGTAAATAAAGAAAAAAATTTTTTTTTGTATTAAAATATATATAATAACTGTTAAAAACAGTTGTTTTTATTAATTTATTAATCTTTTTAATTTTTATTAATTTTTGCAGTTGTTTCAAAATTGTCGGTTATATTTACGACATTATTAGTTATTTTTACTGCATTTGATATTTGTTTTTCAACAGTTAAAAACAACTACATTTTCAACTGAATTTACAGTCGTTTTAACTGTAATTTCCAGTAGATTCTACTGTTTAAACTTTTTTGAGTTTAATTCTATGCTAATGTTTATTTTAAAAACGTTAATTTGAAATGTAGATACATTTTGTATGTGTATTAAATTTTCTTGCATTTGTTTATATAGTTCAGTAAAAATAAATGATAGTGTACACTCAGAAAAGACTTGCAGATATGATATGCCAGTTATTCGCGTTGTAAATCGTAAACGCTTAATTTAGGTATTCGTTGCATTTTTCTTTAATTTTTTTTAATAGAAAACAGTGCAAAAGATACAAAAAATAACAGCGTTTATTTTAAGTAGCAGTAAAAATACAAAGATGTAAAAAATTGTGTTCTAATTTTAAGATTATTGGCTAATCTACCAGATTATTAAATTAAATTGTGCGTAATCTCACAGGTTTATCAAGATAATGTTTGTAGTTTTTGAATTATAAAATTTATGTGTATTTTATTTTTTTATATTTTGTATTGCGTTCATATTTTGTGACATTGAATTGAATTTAATATAATTACAATGTGTATTTTGTTTTCATATTCATATAATTTTCTTCGTCTTAAGTATTCTTAGATAAAAGTTTACTGAACTTTTTACAAACTATCTAAATATGCATTTTTAAATTTGTATTCCACTTTTAAGCACTTATTACATACCGTTGTAATATATTCAATTTTAGCTATCTACAAAAACATAACTTTCAGAAAAACAAAAAATCCAAAGGTAATTACCGTTAAAATAACTACAAATTTAGTTATTTTTAATTGTTGAAAAACAACTAACAAATGCAAAAAAGAATAGCTAACAATTTCGTTAAAAGAACTGAAAATTTTTTACTAAATTTTTTTGAAACAACTGCAAAAATTAACAAAAACTACTGTTTTTTAACAGTTATTTTTTCGGAATTTTAAAAATATTTAATAATAATTTGTTTTTCTTGCAATTACCACTAACAATTTTTTCCTACATCCTACTTAAAAGTACAACCAAAATTGTTTCACAGTAGAATCTACTGAAAACGACAGTTGAAAGTACTGTAAATTCAGTTAAAAGGACGACAAAGGTAACTACCGTTAAAATATAGGTATTTTTAACTGTTAAACAACAAATAACATGTAAAAAAAAAATTAAAGTAATGCCGTAAAAATAACTGCCAAGTTTTTTCTTAAAAAAAATTTAAACAACAGAAAAAAAAATGTGAACTACTGTTTTAACAGTTTGTTAGATTATATTATATGGCACTATGCACCGCGGCCAACTTAGGTCTTTTGTGCTGCCTAAAGTTACCCTAAAGATTCAAGCTACCTATAAAGCCAATAATCCTATTAGGCAAAATCTTCATAATGTCCGAAGGGGAGACAAAGCGATTGATGTCTCAGCTACCAGTTCGCAAAACCTACACTCATCCGTGTCCGAAAGACCCCTTTTGCGCAGGTGGTATCTGAGATTGCAGTGTCCAGTCAGGTAAGACACCAGGGTTCTGAAGCCACCCCTCTCGAGGGACAAGAGTCTCCTCGATCCTGCACTGGAAAAATAAATTAATCTCTTAGCCTGTCGTTGGCCAAGAGAGTTTTCCCAATAGAGAGAGAATTCTGATTCCCTCCACGACCCGAGCTTCTCCCTAACATACCCCAAAGGTATACCACAGGGCCAATAAAGGGCCTTCGGGCCCCGCAATTAGCAAGACAATCTGCCCTCTCGTTGCCCTCATGCCCCTCGTGACCAGGAACCCACCCTAAGGTAAGCGAGTTGCGCCTGCCAAGTCGGTTAAGAGCCAGAATGCATTCCATGACCAGACCAGATGACACCTCATAGGACATTAAAGCCCTTAATGCCGCCTGACTGTCAGAAAGAATGTAGATGCGAGATCTAAGAGTGCCCCTTTGTAGACACTCCTCCGCGCAGACACAGATAGCAAAAATCTCTGCCTGAAAAATGGAGGGGTATCTACCCATGGGTAAGGCCCGTTGGAAACCTGGTCCATAGACACCCGCACCAGTGTCACCATGCTTTGAGCCATCTGTGAACCATATCTGAGAACCCCGCTCTGGCTCCCAGGATCTGTTGGTCCACATGGCCCTGTCGAACAGCATCACTTTAAAGTTCCTATCAAAGATGTACTCCGGTGACCTCCTATCCGTAACCTTTGTAATCGGGTCATCAATTAGGATTCTAGCGATCCTCATGTGACCCTTTAGATCACCTCCCCTCATGTCACCGAATTCTCTAAGTCTGGAGGATCCTATGCAGGCAGCCTCCATTACAGAAATATGCAATGGTGGTATTTCCAGCATAACCCCCATGGCATCCGTCGGGCAGGTTCCGCCTGCCCCCGTTATGCCAATACACATTATGTCAATAGTAACAGTTTGTTAATATTTTAATTAAAGCAATTAAAGCGATCATTTTTATATCCTACAGCCTACTTTAAATGTAGTCAACATTTAAAGCGGTACTATAGTTATTACGTTTTTATGCATTGGAAACGCTCGTAAAAATTAATTTTTATTTTAGTATTTCCACTAATGCAATTTTATATGATTATTTATGTACCAATACAGTTTTATATTGTAGCATATATTATTTGATATTGCTTATATGGCTTATTTGGATCAGCATTTAAACATATGTGACCATATTAACTTATGTGAACTCCTATAAGATTAGATTAGTGAGATAAAATTAGATGAGACCAAAACTCCGAAACAATCGAATCAAATGATATATTTTTATATCTAATTTTATATTATTTTATTTTATATTATTTTATTTTATTTAATTCAATTCAATTATACAGAACCAATTTCAGCATCTAATTATATCTAATTTAAAAAAATATTTTTAACCGGGGATACAATGAAATTATTATTTGCAATCTATAAATATATTTATAATAACCAAGAACCGGAAGTTTATGCAAATATCATCGATTTGTTAGTGCATATTTTTGCATATTTTGCTCTAAATGCAAATTTTTATTCCATATTTTTACATATTTTCAATATATTTGCATACTTTGCTCTAAATGCATATTTTTACTTTAAATTCATATTTTTTTTAAATTTACTTAGTTTTTCGTAAAAAAATACTGCAATTTGATTTTATATTTCACCAAGCACTTTTCACGTCAGGCGCGGATCTAGGGGGAGGGAAATGGGATATTTCCTCCTTTAAATTAAAATGTTTCAATACAGAAATGTAAAAACGTGGATTTTTAGAAGCTATACTGGGATTTAAAGAGTTTCGAAACAAAGTAACAAAAAACGTGCAAAGAGAGGCACCCGTGAAAAGAGATTCTGACCAGATCTAATTATATCTGTTTACCAGATTTGACCAGATCTCATAGCATATATGATCAGATCTAATTAGATCTCAAAAAATGGGGACAAATTTGAGATCTAATTAGATCCGATCAAATCTAGGCAGATCTAATATTTTCAGATTTAACGCGGTTCAATAATTTCTAGTTAAATGATTAATAAAAAAACGCTTATTATAATTTCAATATCTTTAATTAAAGTTTATTGCAAATTAGTAAAAAACTATCTTTAAAAAATCTCACAATTTTACTCTGTTGAAATTCGGCTATTTCTAGCCGGGTTTATACACTAAATTTCTCGTAGTCATTTCTTAGAGCAAGCAATATGGTGACAAAGTACAAACGTCTAAGAATATCGGTACGCATTAACGTTATCGGAATCACTGAAATAACGTTACCGTTAAAAAATCGTTAACTAAAAAATTGTTATCCCTAAAATAACATTACCGAAATAAGTAAAAAACCGTTAAAGCTAAACAAACGTTACCGATATAGCCAAAATATCGTTACCCCTAAAATACCGTTACCGAAATAAAAGAAAATAGCGTTTCCCTTACCGATACCCGTATTGAATCGGTTACCATCGCAATTTGCATATAAAATGTAAGAGGACACTTAACCGGGCTTATGCAGCTTGGATCCTATTTAGTCAACTGACAATGAGACTGAATTAAACTATTTTTTTGCTATGTTTTACGATATGTTTTATGTTTTAGTTGCTAGTAAATTTAAGAAAAGAAAATAAGTGAATATTTTTTAATTTTTATTGCATATTTTAAAATTCTAAATGCATATTATAGAAATATGAACTAAACAAGAACTATTAAAAACTCAACATTATCTTCAATTTTTAAATAACTAACAAAAATTAACTATTTACTGCAAAATTACTGCTTTGGTAGTTGTTTATTAAAACAACAGTTACAAAAATACAGTTTTTTTCTTCAATTGTGTTTTTTAAATAACTGGCATAATAGTTGAGTTGTATTATTTCATAGAAAAACAAATGTAATTGCACTTAAAAAACAACTCCTACTGATTACTGCACAAACAACTGTCATATTTTTGTGAGTGAATGTATTATGGTTAAGGAAAATGCAGATTATTTTGGAATGTCAGGTTAACAACATGTTGTTGAATTTAAAACTAATTGGTTTTTGTATATTCTCGTACAATGGATTTGTTTTAATTAAAAACATCCCAGTGTAAAAAAGCATTACCATAGAAGTGATTATATAAGTACATATTTGGTAAAGGCAATTACTTACAATTGTCATCACAAATCTAATTACTTTTATAAAGGGATGTCGCTCAAAATAATGATATCATTACTAAACACCTTACAAAAAATAGAAAAATATGGTTTTTCCTATATGCTTACCAGAATGTACACAAATAATGAGTCTAAAAGTTAGTTAAAAAAAAAAACTAAATTTAATAAAAATATATTTTTATAATTTTCTATAATAATTTTATAATTTTTTATAATTTGAACCCGGACCTTACAATGTTTGTACACAAATTTGTAGCGAATTCCTTTACATATGGGAATTTTTTTATTTTTTTATAAAATTCTATTGAAATTACCTAAAATACAAATGAACAAATGAAGATTTTATGGAATTTAATAACTAAGAAGACAAGAATGGAGCAAAATTGATTATTAATAGGTTTTTTGTTAAAGTTCTGGCTATTATGGAGGCTCTAGCTTTTCTAAAACTTCGGGTTCTGATGGGATCTTTAGCCAGATCGAAATACTAGTATCAACCTAGCTAATATGTTTGATTTGCTTTATTTTTATAAATATACGGAGGTTGAAAGCTCGTTATAAATTGAAAATAATAACTCACAACATTGAATAACAAACGCGGCAAAAACGTTAAAACTTAAGTTAGCTCTTTACATTGAATTAAAACAAATCTACCACTAAATCAAAAACTCCTAATATTACAAATGAAACAAGTTCTTTTTTTAGGTTTCCTACATCTTTTGAGTATAAGGTGTAGAAATTTAGGAACCAGAAAGGAATCAATATACGTATTCAAAAAACAAAAATTGGGGTAAATTTCCTTCGACTTAAGTAGTTTTGTCAAAAGCTCCCATATAAAATTATACACAAAATGAGATAGGTAATTGTGCTAGCGTATTGATGTAATATATAATTAGAGCCAAAATGTGATTGACAAATTTTCTAGTTTGACTCTGCATCGGGTAATATACAATTTTATCCAAAATGAAATTGTGATTTTTTAAATATGATATACTACTTTGAGGTGATACGGAAGGGATTCCGAGAAACCGTTAACCAGTCATGGAGGGACAGAATGGATTGCAGGGTGTCTAGGGCGTTATGGCCCGCATTGGACGCAGGGGCAACCAAGGTTCTTTTGGGACTGGACAGGGATGGTCTCAGGACCCTTACGGGGTTCCTGACCGGTCATTGTTCTGTCAGGGCTTTCACAAGCAGATGGGACAGGGACATACCGGACTTTTGCAAGTTGTGCGAGGACGTTGATGAGCTGGAGACAGTTGAGCATATAATGTGCTTTCAATCTATCTATCTGTCTATTTCTATTCTTTCTTATTTTTTTTTTTTTTTTCACTGAAGGGATTCACAATGGACCGTATTGGTCTCCGAGTGGAGATGTGCCCTTGGGCACATAACCCTTCCTAACCTAACCTAAATATGATATATGTAATATCTAAATATATTTTGTATTTCGCAATGTGTAGGTATATATAACATCATATTTAGTTGGGTTAATTTTATCTTGTCCTGAATGTAATATACAATTATATATTGATTGAGATGCGCTAAGACGAAACTATATATGACATTATATTCAAATTTTACGAGAAATTAATTTTATATATGAATTTATATAATTATGTCCGGTTAAATACACTGGCGGAGAAAAACTTATAAGTGTATATAAAATAATTTATTATTATATACAAACGTTTTTACTCGACTTGGGATAGTAGCCAGTGTAGAAACGATAACACCATCTCATTACTTTTCTCACTGCCAGTAATAACACCACCTTATTCTCTGCATTACTTTAATAGAAATAAAAAGGACTTACGAATAACTACCCGGTAAAAAAGTTCATATATGTATGTTCATACAGTTACGGACAAAAAAAAAAAAATAGGATCACTTTTTCGTAACACAATTTAAAGTTAAAAAAATTTGGTGGGGAAATTTGCAATATTATTTTAAGATTATAATACAAGAACACATTGCACGAATTTCATTGCAAAAAATCTTAGGCGGGTTAAGGGTTAATAAAAAGTATGAATGTTTTTATTAGTTTCAAGAAAATTCTCATGCGATTACTGAACATTTTCATTATTTCTCTACCACTTCAAAGCTCGTTGCACATTTTTCCAGGCCACTTGGTAATTCTTAAAAATACCGTCTTAACGGAAATCTACTCTAGAAGAGGAACCAGCATACCGAATTTCCAGTTTGGCTAGCCCATCTTCTCCATTTTTAAACTTAATTTTGACCTAGTTCCTGGCGAAAACTCAAAAATGTACCATAATGTACACTCGGGGAAAAAGGTTTCATCTTATTGATAATATTGATTCATAAATCGGTTGTCATCAATTATTAATAGTATTTATGAAGATTTCATAAATGTGATGAAGAGTTTCATAAAAATTTATGATAAATATAAAAATTGCAATAAAAAGCTAAAATTTATTACAACAAAGTTTATGAAACTTGTTTATGAAATAATGAAGACCTATGTCATTATTTCATAAACAACCCAGCCAGAAATTGCTTTATCTGAAAAATCAAGCACTGGCAGAGCACTATTTGCCAATGATCCAACAAATAAAGTGCTGGCAAAGCACTGACTTACAACGCTCTGCCAACGTTAGTAAAAAGTGTTTTGCCAGTGCTTAATTAACAAAATTTACAACAGTAAAAATAATAAAAGCACTGGCACAGCTCTGACTTAGAAAGCTCTGCTAACGTTCGTAAAAAGTGCTTTGCCAGTGCTTTGATTTACAAAATTTACAAGCGTTAACTTAATTAAAACAGTGGCACATACCTTGTTCACAACAAGAGTGGAAAAATTCAAAACTAAATTGCAATTTATGATTTGAAGTGAAGAATATAATAGGAGTATAGTCAACACAAAGTATAGTTTTTGTACTAAAATTTTACTTAAGAAATTTATTTTCAAATTTATTTCTAAAGTAAAATTGTAGTAAAAAATCGTGCTAACTTATCACAAAAATAATTTGATGAGAAAAATATTCAGTTATTTTGTAATTAACTTAGTTGCAGCAAGCCTATTGTTATTTCTGTTCAAATTACCAAAATCATTCAATAAGAAATAATACAACTCTTTACTGAAGTGAATTACTAAGTAGGACTTTATTGATCGTTTTTGGTTTTGGTACTGGCAAAGCGCTTATTGCCAACGTTTTAAAAAAGAAACGGCCAAGCCCTGCCCGGTGTTATCATTTTGGGGTTGGCAAAGCACTTATTATATTATTAAAAAAGCACTTTATTGGTTGTTCTACCAATGCTTTGACAACGTTTTAAAATTATGGTTTTGGTACTGGCAAAGCGCTCATTGCCAGTGCTTTGCCAACGTTTTAAAAAAGGAACGGCCAAGCCCTGCCCGGTGTAATCATTTTGGGGTTGGCAAAGCACTTAAATCTTCAGATATCCAACGCTCTGCCAACGCTCTGCCAACGCTCATACAACCGTTGAAAGCACTGGGCCAATGCTTTGCCGTTCGTATTTTTCTGGCTGGGAAGTTTCATAAACTTTGTTGTAATAAATTTTAGCTTTTTATTGCAATTTTTATATTATGTTTGAAATTTAGAAAATGGCATTTGCGATACCAGAAATTATTTTAAATTCTGAAGTATCAATTAAATATAATATGATGTGTTCTTAAATTGAAATAGATTTTTTTTTTTTTAATACAACATAAAATTTTAAGTTTTTTAAATGGATAATTGTACACACAGAGAAATAAAGTACCAACCGAATTGAAAAGTGTATTTTAATGGTAACAACTTACAAATTCAGTAAGAACAACGATATTTATCTTAGATTTCTGAATATTTTGGGTGTTTCAACTAAAAGCAAAGTATTGGCCCAGTGCTTTCAACGGTGGTATGAGCGTTGGCAGAGCGTTGGATTTCTAAAGATTTAAGTGCTTTACCAACCCCAAAATGATAACACCGGGCAGGGCTTGGCCGTTCCTTTTTTAAAACGTTGGCAAAGCACTGGCAATGAGCGCTTTGCCAGTACCAAAACCATAATTTTAAAACGTTGGCAAAGCATTGGTATAACAACCAATAAAGTGCTTTTTTAATGATAAAAAAAGTGCTTTGCCAACCCCAAAATGATAACACCGGGCAGGGCTTGGCCGTTTCTTTTTTAAAACTTTGGCAAAGCACTGGCAATGTGCGTTGTGCCATTACCAAAACCACAATTTAAAAACGTTGGCAAATCATTGGGAGAACAACCAATAAAGTGCTTTTTTAATGATAAAATAAGTGCTTTGCCAACCCCAAAATGAAAACACCGTGCAGGGCTTGGCCGTTTCTTTTTTAAAACGTTGGCAAAGTACTGGCAATGAGTGCTTCGCCAGTACCAAAATCATAACTTTAAAACGGTGGCAAAGCATTGGTAAAACAACTAATAAAGTTGATAGTAAATTAATAAAAAAAAAAAACAGTGTACTTATTATAATTTTTTATAAAATTTTAGTTTTATTATTTAAAATAATAAAATTATTTCAAAAAATAAACATACATATTCAATTTCTGCAATATAAATTAAAATTAAATTCAATTAAAAAAATCATTTGTATTCTGACTGTGAACTTGTAATTTTTCATAGAGAAAATTTAAATTTATAAAAAAATGATTTTCTTTTAAAATTGGGTAAATTCAAATTTTTAAATTAAAAATTGGGAAATTGGGAAATTTTCAAAAAAAAAAAAATTGATTTTTTCTTTGGGAAAGGTTCAAGAAACCTTTGAATCGAGAGTAGTTTTTTCGTATGTTAACATTTCCGGTTTCCAGATTACATCCATTCATCCTGACAATGTGTGTTTACTCGACAATGGCAAAATTATGATAGTAAACGAAATTTTTAGCACAAAACGTTCTAAATACAAAGTTTGTGATATTCATTTAAAAGGCAATGTTTTTAATGAAGTTAGCGATTCGTTTAATTATCCAGTATCATCAAAAGAAATTGGAATATTCACAGTTAAAAATATGATTGAAAATAATTTTGAAATAAATATAAATATGGTAGAATTTAATTAAGTGTATTCTTACTACTGGAAATAATGAAACTTTTGCCATAACTCTTTTACATAAATAATAGCAATAAAGTATGTAAAATAAATTTCGAAAATATTATACATTTGTTATTTTTATTAAAACCTACCAACTTATTTAAAAACAAGTACATGCATTAAATTTCGTTTTTATTAACGGTTGTAAATTTAGTAAATCGAGCACCGGCAAAGCACTTTTGGCCAGCGTTGGGAAAGCGTTGTGAGCAAGGGCTGTGTCACTGCATTTATTATGTTAACGGTTGTAAATTTTGTCGAATAAGTACTGGCAATGCACTTTGTGCCAATGTTGGGAAAGCGTTCTAAGCCAGTGCTGTGCCAGTGCTTTTTTATTTTTACGGTTGTAAATTTTGTAAACCAAGTACTGGCTAAGCACTTTTTACGAACGTTGGCAGAGCGTTCTAAGCCAGGGCTGTGCCAGTGCTTTTATTATTTTTACTGATTTAAATTTTGTTAATTAAGTACTGGCAAAGCACTTTTTACTAACGTTGGCAGGGCGTTCCAAATCAGTGCTTTGCCAGCACTTTATTTGTTGGACCATTGGCAAACAGTGCTGTGCCAGTGCTTGATTTTTCAGACCATTGGCAATTTCTGGCTGGGTAATGTTGAATTGTACCAACCGATTGAAATTCGTAATAACCGAATTTAAATCGTAGTAACCGAATTTCAGTTGGTAAATAGCAAAATTTTTCTCTGTGTGTAGTTTTTAATTTCAACTTCAATTTGTATTCTTAACTTTAATTGATGTACATATGAAAATTCTACACATGTACATTAGGGTGATAACTTTTTGCATTTTTTGCAAATATCAAATCTCCCCAGACATAATTGTGTAGGGCATGGACAAATATTAAGAACTGCGTTTTTAGTTTTTCGCTATCGTTAAAAAAGGTTCCGCACCAAACGCGTTAAAGTTTTGAATCAAACAAAGTTAAAAAAAAAACTTTTTTTGATGCCTCAACGTCTGACCATCACATCTATATAATTAAGGCATGCTGATATCAATAGTAAAGTCCGTTTTCGAGTCAATGGAATAATTTTCTTCTAAATTTGCTTACTTACATATGTAAAAACCATATTTTAAAAAAATTGTTATTAAAAAAAATTTAAAAAAAAAACATATTAAAGGCATTTTAGAAATCGCTGTCGGTGCGCAAGGTTTTTTTACCAAATTGAACTGAAATAGTTTTTTTTATCATTAATACAATATTTGCCATTAGAAAACCCCTGGGGAGAATGTTGTCCAAAAAAAGTTATCACCCTAATGTACATATATAATTTTTTAAATTCATCTACAAAAAACAAAATGTGAAATATTGCAATGTGTTGATTTTATGTGAAATAGCTATAATTTTATTTTAATTTAACGTTTGTAAAAAAAAGTTTGTTTTATTTTGAAAACAATTTGTTTTTTTTCTTTTTATTTTCAATACAATAAATTTTTTTATAAATTGTTAATAGGTACTTAGTTTATAATAAAATGTAAATTCTACACATTTTGTGTTAAATGTTTATTGTAAATATTTGCTTTGTTGAAATATCATCATACATCAGCAAATATTTTACAGCATCTCACATGGTTTAGTGAATTAATTTAAATATTACATGCAGTTTTCAAATAAAAACAGCAAAAAAGGGGAAAAGTGTACACGTCCCGTTTTAAAAACCACTTGATTTTTTTTTTTTAATTTTTATGCAATTTACACGTTATAGTAACGTGATAAAATTGTGTTTACTTTATTAAAGCTAATAAATTATTTCAATTATTTTTGTTTTGTATAAAATAAATTATTATTACAAGTACAGACTAGAGATGGTCACGTGCGCAGAATTTTTGCGGGATTTACGTGAATAACGCGTGAACCACTCGAGAGTTTGAGTGAAAACTAATTTTACTCACGTGAGTGAGTAGAAAGGAAATTTTCGTGAGTGAGTGTGCGTGAGCCAAAATTTTGCTTGAGTGCGTGAGTAGACTTTAACAAAAAAAAAATTTTAATTTTTTCGCCGATTTACGGTTTTTGGGTTTTTTAAATACGAAATAAATGACAAAATTACATATTTAGAGCAGTTTTGAGTTAAATATTCACAATTCATTAATTTTTGCGTTTAATTTTTTTCTGTTTGATTTTGTTTTAAGATTTTGCGTGATTCACGTGAATCACGAATTGTGAGTGTGAATCTGAATTTACTCACGTGAGCGTAAGTGAGTGTGATTAGTAAAAATATTCTCGTGAGCAATTGTGCATGAGTGGGATTTTTCTCTCGTGAGCGTGAGTGTGTCAAAGTACAGACAAATGAAAATACACTCATTCTTATCTACCACGCCTTTCACAATTAAAATTAAATAAAATTGCATATTAATTATAGTATTAATTGCAATTGTCTGAAAAAGACGTTAAAATTCAAACTCAATATATTTTTGTTTGAAAATAACCGAATCCAATTATCATTTATGTTAAACAAAAATCATTAGTACTCTTATAAATTATATAGCTAGAATCAACTGCAAATGATAGAATATTTTCATTTGCACTTGAGAAAAGCACGTATAATTGAGGACTTTTGGGTCGTATGCAAAAAAGTGCATGAAAATGGTTTTGAAGCCAAATGCACTGAAGAATTGAAGAAAAAAATTAAAGCAGTATAAAAAAAATTTGCACACACAGAAAATAAATTGGTTGGAATTAAATTGTAACCAACAAAATTTAGTCAATATTTAATAATTTTAATTTTAAGTACTTAAAATTTATCATCAGAATAATTAAACTACATATATTGTAAACAGAAAATATATAAAATTAACCAAAACACAGTCACATCATTCAAAATATTGGTTTTCCTAATCAATATTGAAAAAATATTATTTTCTACATTACCTTTAATACCACTTTTCGGAGATTTTATCCCTTGAATAAAATATTTGCAGTTAAAATCGAATATTAGTTTCGCCTGCAAAAAAACAATCACTCTCTCGAAAATATAAGTTTTCGTTACAAATTTTAAAATAATATAAAGTTTTTTAACAGTTTTGGTAACACTAATAAAATATTAAGATTAGCAACCCCATTTCTGTTGTTAATACAAATCTATTTTTAGACATTCATATTTAAACTTGAAAGAAAAAAAATATTCAAGGTAGAAATTTGAAAATACAAATTCAAATTTGGTTTGGTTTGGGCTAGAGGCAAAGCAATTACCTGACAAGCAGGACATCGCCGGTTCGAGTTCAGTTCGCGGCATATGAATTTTTTATAATAAAATAATTTTGAATTAATTTTTTTATAGTTTTTTTATAGTTTAATAAAATATTGAGATCAGCAACCGAATTTCTGTTGTACATTCAAATCTATTTTTAGACAAACATATTTAAATTTGAAACTAGAAAATATTCAAGGTTGAAATTTAAATAAACATATTTAAATTGGATTTATAGTAATTAAATGTGCTAAAGTCCCAAAACTTATTTAACAAATTGTGAAAGCAATCTACTGTAGGCTTGTCCCTATCCGGATTTCATTCCTGCCCAAGGAAATCTTCAGGGGACTTTGTTATTAGAATTTCTAGAGATATTTTTTATGTTAAATCACAAACTCAATGAGAATTTCTTGTCCTCGTCTAGGAGCGTGATTCAAAATTTAAAATATCAAAAAAAAAACAAAAACAATAACAAAATACTATCACAATTGGCTTTGTCATCTTCCAAATTTAAATTGGGTTTAGGCTAGAGGCAAAGTAAAGGGTCCGCCAAATAACTTTTTTTTTTTGAAAATGCTATAAAAAAAACTACTGAATATTTTCTCAAATTTCTTTTTTTATTTGAAAGTACAATCCTTCCGGTTAATAATGGAAAATAATTTCATTCAAATGGCTGCCTCGGCTGGCCATGCAGTAGCCTACACGATCGGTCCAATTTTTAAGCACATTATCGATTGTGTGCAGCTGTATTTCTGTAAGTCGATCGCAGGCCCACTTAGCGAAGCGAAAACGCATTGGATGGTCAGTTGGCTTCAACTCCTGAACCAATTGGACTTTGTATGGCGTCATACCAAGGTCTTTATGCAAAATTCGTCTCAATGATGTCTCCGAAATGTTCAATTGTTGAGAACGACGGTGAATTGATGTTGATGGCGCTTCACGCATACTTTCTGCCACAGCAGCAATATTCTCGGGTGTACGCACTGTTTTTGGCTTTTCACGCTTTGGATGCCAGTTTCTTTCAATTTTTTCACAAGATAACGAACATACGGAGCTGACTGTGCTTCTCTTCTTCCAAAATCCGTACGCAATTTTCGCACACATTCTGCAACATTACCATGATTTTCAAAGTAATGTCGCAATATTTCCCAGCTTTGTTCAAGCGTATACACAACCATATTCGTTCAGCAGAAGGATAAAACTAATTATCTGTCAAATCAGACATGAGCTAAGTGTTACCATTCACGAAATAAGCACTAGTTGAAAAAAAAAACGTTAGATGGCGGACCCTTTAGTTGCCTGACAAACGGAAGATCCCCGGTTAGAGCCCAGTTCGATGCATACAATTTTTATATTAATAAAATCAATTTTGATGAACGCATTTGAATTTTTTTATAGAATATTATAGTCCATAAACATAAAATATTCAATTATTACAATAAAAATTCGAAATTTGTAAATAAATGTCGGTTGTTCCAATAGTATTAAAATTTAATGAAAATTATTCAAGTTCGAGGCTATACTCTATATTTCTTTATTAGGATATTGTCCTGACAAATATTCTATAGAGTTTTTGTTTTCAAATTTATTAATTAATCCTTTCAAGAATATGTTACTAGATCTATTTCGGGAATTTTCTAGTTTCCCATCATCAGAACACGTTTTGAAAGAGATAACAATCCCATGCAAAACATTAAGTATTCATATAAACTAGTTTCCTCACTAAATGAGAACTAATAAAGATTATCACCATTGATCAAAAAAAATTTAATAATAGTGATAGTACGTGGAATCACAAAAATTCGGTTGGCAAAAAATTCGGTTGCAACTACAATACTGTTTTCTGAATTTCATCCAAATAATGATTGTAGGTACACAGAAAAAACTAAAAACGGGTTTATTTATTGAATTTATTGAATTAATTAACATTTTAATTGATTTTGCACCTATCACGGCAATGATAATATTAATTAAAACTTTTATTGAAAATTAAATAGAAAAAAAGCTATAAATAACTATGTATCTACAAAAAAAAATTATGATACTCAAAAAAAAAAAATGTGTGAGCGATACATTGGTATGTGTGTTTTTGTTAATGTTGAGTCTGTTTGTTTGTTTGTGTGTGTACTTGTTTTGTTGGTAAACTTCAAATGCATTTGGTATTTTATACTAAAAATTATCTATTTAAGCTACAGTGTATGTAAAAATAATTTGAGAATTATGTTTAAAATAAAATATGTACTTATAGATTTACAGGTCAATTAAAATATTAATTGATTCAACTAAATATTTGTTTAGAAACAAATTTAATTCAATTCAATTCAAATCTTTTATTAGATATTTCAGGTTGATAATTTTTTCTGTATATCAAGCATAAAATAAGAAAAATAGAAGATCGCGGTCCGTTGGCTCTCTACAAAAAGTCAATTTTTATTATTTATAGTCTAACTATAATGTGTTATAAATAAAAATTGCTTTTCAAAACAAAAATAATCAGTTTTTAAATTACAAGAGTTTTAAAATTGTCCATTTACTAAATTGGCATTGGTTACAATAATTTTCGCTAGTTGATTTTAAAAATAACTGTCACAATAAGGCTTTGTTGGCCTTAAAAAGTTAAATAGCTTTACAATTTTCACTTTTTATTGAAAAATGAGAGAACAAATTATTAGAAAAAAATAAATTTAAATTTATAAATTTTTGTTTAAAAAAGTATTAAATGTACATAAATAAACTTATTTATTTAAATACATACTAACAATGACATTGGCATTTTGCCCAAAATTATAATTCAATATAAACATTTTAACAATGTTATTGTTTGTTACGTAGAAAAATACAAAAAATACAATACACACTTAAATCAAAAGGGAAATAAAAATTATGTATGTACCCATGTGAAAATGATCATATATTATCATATATAAAGTGTCATATATGATTGGATCCGAAAACTAAAGGTATATGGCCATATGTGGCTCATACATGACCATATATTTTGTTTCATATATATTCATATTTCAAATATTTTTTATATATTTATTTTGATTTAAAAACTATTAAATCATTTTTATTCTATTTTATTGCTTAATAAAAATTAAATAAACATAATAATAAAAATCGTGAAAGGCGTGGTAGAGAATAATGAGTGTATTTTCTAAAAATCATAACTAAATTGCAAATTTTCAATTTTCTGAATCAGACTGCACTGTTTCTGGTGTTGAACCTTCGTCAGTGACCCTGTTTTTTTGAATAATGTAATATTTGTTATGTTTTTGTATGTTCGATTGGGTCTATATGAAATTTTCTGTGCAATCACTGACCGTGGTATAGATAAACTGATTTCTAATGCCACATGCACTCACACTACACGTTAGACAGAGCGCTTTAGCCCACTGATCTATCGTCAGGTCGAGTTTTGTTGTGATTAATAGTTTTTTATTTAATCGGACCTCAGAACCAAACAACAAAAATCAAGGAATGACAGAACTGATGGTAACAGCAGGTTGTAATATTTAGGAACTTCGAGAAGCAATTTAATTTTCCATAAATACAATTAAATCCTTGTTAGAAAAAAGGATTTCTTTTATTTTTTAATTTTTAAAGAAATTTCAAACATATTTATTTTGTTTAAAAAAAACAACAAATAAAAAATAAGGAAGAAAATTAAAAAACTCAAAACAATAAGTTTTTCACAGTTTTATTAGTTTTTTGTTTTTATATACATCGAGATTATTTTTATGTTATTTTCAACCTTCGTATATTTACAAAAATAAAGCAAATCAAACATATTAGCTAGGTTGATACTAGTATTTCGATCTGACTCAAGACCTCATCAGAACCCAAAGTTTTAGAAAAGTTAGAGCCTCCATAATAGGCAGCGCATTAACGAAAAACCTATTATTTATTAATTTAGCTCCATTCTATTTATATTTTTAAATACATTATTCCCAGTACAAATCAAAAACTTCGTGGTTAAATAAAAAGCGTAATAAAAAATTGTTACAGTAATATCCCAGCAAAACCTCGGTAATAGGTTGGTATTGCGGAACATGTAACCTGGTAATATCCCAGCAAAACCTAGGTAATATGTTGTTATTGCGGAACATGTTACCTAGTAATAAGTTAAACTCCTTACTCTTGTATTACACACAGAAAAAAATTTAGCCATTTGCCAACTGAAATTCGGCTACTACGACTCAAATTCGGTTATTAAAAATTTCAGACAGTTGGCAAAACTTTACATTAGTTTTTCACTACAAAGTTCGGTTAGTTCAACAGAACTTTAGTTGCAACACAGGAAGTATTCAGAAACTAACTGAATTTATAAATTGTTACCATTAATAAACACTTTTCAATTCGGTTGACACTTTATTTCTCTGTGTGAACTTTTGATATACACAGAGAAATTTGATATTACTGACTGCCCAAATTCACATGTTTAAATGTTTTTATGGTATAATTAGTTTACTTCTATACATAATTAAATATAATTAAATTTTTTCTACAAATTTTACAATTTTAAAATAATAATATTCGATATAAAACTTTATAATTTAAATAAAAAAATATTTAACATCTCTTCACCTGTAAGTGAGAAGTAACATGTCGGGCAGAAAAATACAATAGGCACAGTGTTGGCAAAGCGTCGTCGACCGTCAGTTATGCGTTGGCAGAACGTGGGTTTTACAATCTTGACATTCAGTTGATTGTAAAATTGGTAAAAACAATGCTGGCAAAGCATTTTGCGGCTGGTACTGGCAAAGCACGTGCTTTTCAAAGAAAGTAATGTTTTCCTAGTACAATAATAGTTGTGACTTTAGTAATTTTTAACACAGTAGGTTTTACAGAAATGGTAGTGATTTGCCAGTACTATTTTTTTTTGTTGGTGCGGTTGACATTTTCTACCTGGGATGTAAGTACTTGTCTCGATGAACATGCCCTTGTTAAAATAATAGGGTTTGTAATAGAAAAGTAACATGTTACAAAAAGTTTATTTTTCCACCCAAAACTTATAAAAAATTTCACGTTCAAAATTTTTAGTTAAAATTTTTAAATTTTAATTTAGTACCCAATATAAAAAAATTAAATTCCCGGTTAAAATAATCACATATGTTCATGTATGACTATGTATTAGGGCGGGTCGATTTAAAAATCGCTCAACGTTCAAGGAAAATCGTATTCTAGGGATCAAAATAAGAAACTTTGCCGAAGGAACCATACCTCTAAAACGAATTCTGATGTCCCGACTTTTGACCCGTAGGGTCAAATTTTGAAAAAGCCCACTTTTATATTTCAGAAAGTAGGAGGAATCTCTCCAAGATTATGGGAGCTACTTCTTCTCCGGGAGCCACGCTAGCAGATTAATGCATAAAACATCATTCTAGGTGACCGTTAAGGGCCCAGCAAAACCACACATTACCAAATCATGGGTAAAGTAATGTATCGCCATAGGGCCTCATGCATTACTTTACACGTTACTTCATTGATGAATTTTACAGGCGATGAGCCTCAAGGTAACTCATTACCTTGTAGTGGGTAAAGTAACTGGTTACTTATATGGTTACATGGTGGGAAAAAGTAATGTGTCTATAAATAGATTTTCATAAAAAAATGCATAAAAATTTTTTTTTACAGATATTTTTTTTTTAATTAAATAAATAACTTTTTTTTATTAAATAAATAACTTGGTCATGCTGGGATTCGAACCTGGGGTCTCTGGTATTTAACAATTAGTTAGGCGAAAACTCTACCAACTGAGCTATCGATACATACAATATTTTATTGCTTAACATGTAGATGAGTTGTTGTGCTTCGTGTTTTCGTTCGTGATATCAAAAATATACACCTTACCATTATGCTTACAAAAAATCACAAAGTAATGTGTCTATAAATAGATTTTCAAAAATATTAATTAATAATTACTTTACGTTTATAATTCATGCATTATGTAATAGATGATCGGTAAGTCATTATTTTATGTTTTGAAGTAATGTAAAATGTAATGAGGTCTCATTACAAGGTAATCCATGAGTGTCCAATTATCCTTAACTCGTTACTTCTTGTTGGAAAGTAATGATACGGGTAAGGAGTACACATTACAAGGTAATGCATTACTTTATCGCACCCATTACCAAAGTTTTGCTGGGGGGTTAAAATTTAAGTTGAAAGAGGGCCTTTTTAGTCGTGTTTTTATAGCAAAATGTGCAAATCTCGGGATAGAGATATTTCAGAAAGTAGGAGGAGTCTTTCCAAGATTAGGGTCCCTATTTCTTCTCTGGAAGACGCTCTAGCAGATTAATGTATAAATTATAGTGTCCGACCGAACAGTTCGGCCAGAAAATGCATTTGGTCTGTATTCGGTATTTTAAAGCATTATGGACAAATTTGGCAGATGGAAAAATGTTTATTGGGCTGATTAGATGCTATTTTGAGTGTCAAATTTGAAGAAAAGTCAGTAGTTAAGCAATGAATTCACTGTTCGGCCTCAGAAAGTTCGGCCAAATTGAAAATAGTTCGGTGGCCGAACTTTTAACTTTATAGCTAAACTTCGGCTTTTCTCTTAAATTTTATACACAAAATCGAATTAAATCGGCTCAGCAAACATGTTTTCAATACCAAAATTTGTCATCATTGCCTCTAGATATCAAAAAAAACGACAAAATATAGGTTTTTGGCCGAACTGTTCGGTCGGACACTAATAAATTATATTCGATTGGGTTGGATTCGATTGGGGCACTCTAAATGGGTCAATGTGGACTTTTTCAAAATTTTACCCTACGGGTCAAAAGTCGGGACATCAGAATTCGTTTTAGAGGTATGGTTCCTTCGGCAAAGTTTCTTATTTTGATCCCTAGAATACGATTTTCCTTGAACGTTGAGCGATTTTTTTGCCTCCATACAAATCGACCCGGCCTATTGTATATGTACATAAATGATGTCGTAATTGTATTCATGAATTTCTATTTTTCATATATTTATGTCATTAAAAGAAGTTTTTTTTTGAAAATAGATTGTTTTTTTTATTAGATTTTTATTTAAATGCAAACCTATCAATTATATACTAATTTACATAAAAAATATTTATTTACATAAAAAATTTACTTATATACAAATAAAAAAAAAAATTACTGAAAGCTAATTCTGGTAGAGTTGTTGGCTAGTATTTTAGATTTAACGAGAAAGAAGATACTTTTTATGACAGCATTTTTTTTCCTAGAACGCCAAATACTGCAGGGGCTCGGCTGGCTTGGGAATCTCCATCAGCAGAAACAGTGGACATTTTGTTACATAACATTAACTGCATTGTTTGGGTTCATTTAAAAAGTACCGTTCCGTTCATTTAAGATTTGCTTAAGACTTCTTTTTTTATATTTTTATTTTATTAATTAATAATCATATAATTACAAATTATATACTATTACCCTAACCGAGCACTAGCTACTATGACTTCCGGCTTGTTGTAGCGAAAACAGACCTCTGGTGGGAATTGAACCCACAACCCTCGCACTAATAAGCCAGCACGCTACCAACTAGCCTACCGGGGCGAACTGAGATTTGCTTAAGACTTCTTTTTTTTAACAGATTGCATACATTCATTAATGTCATCACTATACTAATCATTACGAACACGATTTGCTAAAATTAGCTAAACAGTCTGCTGGCCCAAAAATAGTTAATTTTTCTGTAAAATTACTTTTTTTTTCTATACTTTTACTGAATTTTTTAATTGAGTGTATTAAGGGTATTCCAAGTTTGTTGCAAACATATGTGTAGAGTATATATGTTTAGACATTTTTGAATAACATTTGTTATTTTTTGAATTACATTTGGTATTTTTTGAATTTCAATTGTGTTTTTTATTACGGATTTTTTTTTTGTTTCGAACTGCAATTGGTATTTTGTGAATAACATTTGGTATTTTTTGAATTACATTTGGTATTTTTTTCCATTTTGAATCGTATTTTTTTTAATCACATTTGGAATTTTATTGAATTTTTTTTAAAAACGAATGTGATTTTTTGAAAAACATATGGTATTTTTTTAATTACAAATGAGAATTTTTTGAATTAGATTTGTAAATTTGAAATTACATTTGTAATTTTTTGTTAAAATCAAATACAAAGATTTTTTAACCAGATTAGGATTCAGCGTTCCGAAAGTTAATAGCAATAATGTATTGTTATTACAATATTAAAAATTCAGATCTTTTTATTAACCCATTAATGCCCAGACGTTTTTGTATTTATTTTGAGACAAAATTTTTGAACACTCACTTTTTTTCAGAGCATGCTAAATTGTAACAACTCTGCTGGCAACTTAAGTTGCCAATGGGCATTAATGGGTTAACATACTCTATAATTTCTATATAAAAATAAAGAATATTTAACTTTTCAAATTGATTAAGAAATTAACCTTGTAGTTATTATATTTTTTTTTTATTTTCGTGTTAACAATAAAATCTAAATTAATAAAAATAAACAGTTTTTTCTATCCACGGTTTTTTCTACCCATAAAAAACCAAGACTATGACGTCCTTTTTAACACAACTAAATAAAATTAAATTAAATTAACACGTTTACTCACTAAAAAATTAAATTTGTTGCATACGGAAACGATCTAAATTTAATTTAAAAAAAATGAATAGGTTAATAACAGCAAAAAAGTTTGTTAAACACAAGTGTAACGTTTTTATAAACATTTCGATTTTTTTTTTAATTACATGCAATATTGATTTCCAATTTACATTTAATTGCTAAATAGTTAACAAACATTAATCACATTTATTAAATCTAAAAATAAATTTATTCAATCGAATTATTTATATGACTACACTCAGAATATTCTTACAGCAACTACATGGTCTTTCGCTTAGTAAACTGTAGTAGTTGTTTTAACTGCTATCGTAGTCATTTTTCTATGAGAAAATTAAAAACAACTAATTTAGACAGTCATTTTAACTAACCAAAAATACTGTACTTCAGTAACAGTTGTTTTGAGTAGTTATTTTAGTATTTTAATAAACAACTACCAAAACAGTAATTTTGCAGTAAACAGTTAATTTTTTTTAGTCATTTAAAGATAGAAGATTATATCGAGTTTTAAAAATTCTCGTTTAGTTTATATTTGTTATTATTGATATTTTCATAGTTCGCAAATATTGTAATAATTAGAAAATTTCATTGTATCTCCAATGCATAAAAACGTCATAACTGAAATACCTTTTGGAATTTTAACTTTGTGTTTTGAATGGGATATAACTTTTATTGTAGTTAAAAGAGAAACATTTATTTTTTTCCAAGTTTGATTTAATTTTTATTAAAAATAAAAATTATGTTTTTTTCGACATTTAATTGTGCAATGAAAATGAAAATTATTCAAGTTCGAGGCCATACTCTATATTTCTTTATTAGGGTATTATCCTAACAAATAATCTATAGAGTTTTTTTGTTTTCAAATTTATTATTTGACCCCTTCAGGAATGTGTTGATAGATCTATTTCGGGAATTTTCTAGGTTCCCATCATCAGAACACGCTTTGAAAGAGGTAACAATCCCATGCCAAACATCAAACATTCATATTATCTAGTTTACTCACTACATGAGAACTAATATATATATGAGCTCGAAGTAAGAGATTATCACCATTGATCAAAAAATAAATTGAAAACTTGTTTGTTATGTGCAAGGTCCACTTATGGTGGATATTCAATACAAGTTTTTTGTTTTTTCCTCTTTTTTATTTTTTGTTTTATCAGCCACACAGGTAATTGACTATAAACTTTTTCGTGCCGATTGGGTCGTCAATATCACTGAAGAGGGTTGAATGGCTGACTGTATAAAACGTCTTTGATAGGTTTAACGCCACTAGAACCGTCATTTCACAAGGTCGACTCTGATTCCGACCGTGGGTTATTTTTGTGGTAATGGCGGCTAAAGATGTTGCTGTGTTGCTTACGGAATAAATGTTGGTGCTGGGCGAGTTGGAAGAGGGAGGAGTAGTGACTCAATAGTCTTCGCGACTAGCGGTCTTTCCCGTCTTAAGAAGCGGGATAGGCAGGGTGCCATTTTCCAGAACTCAGGACAATCAGGGCTGATAAGGACAAATTGAGGACTTTTGTCAGGTACTGTACTCCCGGCGCATTAAACTGCTTGAGCATAAAAATGGAGATTCCGTCGGGTCAAAATGCTTTAGATGGTTTGGCACTTTTGATAGCTTGTGCAACCTCTGTTGACGTAAAAGCTAGTGGTTCGTCAAAGACTCGGAGATAGTGATACGATACTCCTTTTTGCCTTGTCTCTCTCGGGGTGCTGTTGGAACGCACCACTTTTGGCCCACGCAGTGAAAAACGTGTTTGCAATTTGATTGTGGCCACAAAACTGCCATAAATGGTTTTTTCAATTAAACTATTATTGTATCAATAATATTTCAGCAATAATATGGTTGCTTTTATCATGTTCTAGTAATAATTCCTCTTTTTTTCAGTTTTCATATTATTGAATTGTCTACAATCATAATATAATATTTATTATCATATTCCTTTATCTAACTACAGCCATATTAGACTTGCGCCAACTATAAGATGGCGTCGGTTTCTTATGAGCCTTTTCGCTCTTTTAGTTTCATTTTTGTTTGAGATTTTGTGACAAGAAGTTGTGAGAAACAGTCAGCCCCAAAAAATTAAATAATATTAAAAAAAAGACATTAAAAATAGACAAGCAACGTAGTGGTGTTAATTATAATGGTGATTTGTTTTGTGGAAGAGGGAATAAGTTTGTAGTCTCAACCCGGTCTACCCTTGAAGTCTAGCCAAAAGTTTAATTGTTTTGTGGAAGAAGGAATAAGTTGTAGTCTCAACCCGGTCTACTCTGGAAGTCTAGGCAAATAAATAAAGTTATTGTTTATTATAAAAAGTGATAAAAAAGTGCTTTATTTTTTAATTGTTTGTAATTACGCAAAAATATATTGTTAAAGAAAAAAAATGTTTAAGTCTATAGTACGAAATAATCATAATATGTTTTTAATAATCATAACATGGTAATAAATGATGACGAAATTCTTGTCCATGATCGTAGTATGATAACTAGGACTATAATATGGTTATAATGCAATTATTATGATTGCTTCAAACATGGTTTGATCATTATAAATGTATTGTGAAATTGTATTCTTAACAATATTTTTATGCGTCTTTTATTCTGTAATCACATGTATAGCTGACACAATAGTTCACAAAGCTTATTCTTCAGAGCAAAGACAATTTGATTACTTAAATTATTTCAAACCTAAGTTTATTTAAATATGTGAATTATTTAATAAATATACTATTAAAAAACATGCATAACTTTTTAATCTAGCTTCAACAGAATGCTGGGAAAATACTTTAGGGCTCATATTATGATCATACAAATTTCCACAAACATAATATGATAATATTAGGATATATTTGGAACCATAATATGGCAATCTAATGATCATATTATGATACAGATGCAGATAAGAGTATGGTTGTCACAACCACACACTAAAAAAAAAAGTTTGTAAAGTCAGCAAAAAATTTTGCTGAGTCAGCAAAATTTTAGTCAGGAGAGTGCTTGCAAATAAATTGCTAATGTCAGCAAAATTAGTAGATTCAGCTAAAGTTTTGCTAACACTTAGTGGATTAGAAATAAAAAAGCCTTGCTAAAAATTATTAAATACAACATTAATAAATAACAAATAATAAATTTTTTGCTGAATTTTAGTAGACTGAAAAAAACGCAAAAAATTTGTAGAAAAATTGTAATTTAGTTAATTTATTTGCTGAAAATCATAAAACATATTTTTGTGATTCTTTTAAACATAATTTACAATAATTACGAAATATAAAAATTTTCATTTCCCACATTGACGACATGAATTAATTTAATATCTGAAAATATATAGAAATAAATATATATAACATAACAAAAATTTTCTTTCAACTACTTACATCAATGGTTGTCTAAATGCTATCTTTTAAAGGACGCAACTGCCGAAGATAATTATAGAAACATAACGAAAAAATAAACAAAAACATACGAAACGAAAAAATAACCCTTTTTTGCAATAAGAAATAGGAACCATAAAAATCTACCTAAGATGTGTGTGCCTTTGTCTTTCGCTTTACTCTGTCTCCATGTATATGTTTGTTTGCAATTTGATCACACTAGATTATTAATCTATAAACATTTAGATTAGAAATACATATTTAATTTAAATATTTTGTTTTGTCTTTTATTTAATTAATAGATAATTATTTTCACAATCCGGTGACAACGCAAAATTTTTTTTATGTATAAAAAACAGATACAAAAATCTTCCATGGTTGATTTTTTTATGTCTTATTAGAGTTGTACTTTTTAGTATCATTTCCTCTTCTCTACTACATCTTGATCTGCCACGACATCTGCTTCATTCTTATCAGCACAATATTTTTTAGCAAAATTAATTAGTAAAACGTTAGTATAAAATTAGTAAAGCATTAGTATAAAACAGTTAAGTGCTGAATAAGTATAACAAAAATTTTAGCTAAAAACACGATTTTAGCAAAAAATTTGCTAAAAAATAGTATACCTGATTTACAAGACGTTTTACTAACTTTTCTACTAACTTATTTTTTTGAGTGTAGTAACATGGTTATAGCAATCATAAATCCAAAAATCTATTATGCTCTTTGAATATGGTTCCCTTAACCATGTTTTTCCTTTGCGTGTCTGATATGGTTCTGTTGTCAAATGTTATCGAGACCCTGTCGTCACTGTTGCCAGGTTTGACGATTTATCGTCATTTTGACGATTTTTAGTACCTAAATTACTAAATGACGATTTGACGATTTTTGCTTCCAAAATGACGATTTTTTGACAAACGTTTAATATGTCAGCAAAACATGTTTATTTGCTATTATTAAAAAATCACCGGATGTATTTTTGGATTTTTATTATTTCGTTAAAATTAAAAACTATTTTTTATTGAAAGTTTAGCAAAAAAGTTATTTTGTGGATTCATGTTAGGTTTATTTTAATTTATTTTCTGCCCTTAATAACGGTAAAGACCACTGCAAATGCAGCTAAAAACAAATGAAATTTCACCTGAAAAAAGAACGACTTACATTTTAGTAAATTCAACTAACATAGTCATTTGTTTTTTACTGTTCAAAAAATTAACTACAATTGTATCATTAATGAGTGGTTCAGTCAGTGCAGTAAAATATAAACAAACATTAAATTGTTACAATTAATTACAACTGAAACAACGACAAATATTTACAGCAGAAGTTCCCTAAGTATGAGCTTACTTTTTTCATGGTTGGCAAACACTACCTTTTCATTACGATGGCAGTTGCCTTCCACGGCCACACCAATGCCGTTATGAACGTTTTAAAGCTACGATTCCAATAGTGGCATGTGTCTTTACAGGATTTATTTCAAAATTATAGCCATTCAATTTTGTTACATCAACAAAATAACGTTATAAATCGTCGTTTAACTAGTTCAAGATATTTCAAAATCAAACAGGTTAAATAGAAAACTAAAACCGTTTACTTAAGAAGAAACATGTCTTTAATGAGATCGCTTTTTTTAAATTTCCTTTCCGCTATTAGTGTTACTATAATAGCCAATCGTTATTATGAAAAGTTATTGAATGCCAACCCTGCTTTTTTAATATTTATATTTTTATAAAGTTTAATTAGTGTAAGATTGAGATAAAAATAAAATATTTTTTAAATTAAAAAAAAAACATCCAAGTTTTTGCGAAACAAACATCGAGTTCGAATATTCTCATTTATAAATCCAAAAATAAATCCGGTGCTTAAAAAACAGGCCTAATAATAATATAAATAATGTGTTCCAAAGTGAAACTTCAGATATTCACAATTTATATTTGAAAATGGAAAAACATGCAGTAATACACAATATTTAAATAAAAATAAATAATGATATAAATAATAAATAATTTTTAGCAATTTTAAAATCCAACCCAAAAATATGAAATAATCAAAAATTTCAAAATGTATTGTATTAAACTATGTTATCACATGTAATGCAATTTGAAACTTTAATTCGTTAATGGAAGTCCAAATTTAATAATTAAAGAAAATAACATTGTTAAAGAATTTCTAAACTATGTAAAAGAATTTAAGATTTAAAAATTGTGCTACTGAAGTGGTGTTTACAGAATTATGTAGAAGGAATTAACAGTTAAAGTGGTAAAGTGCTATCGTTATAAAATTTCATGATTTTCGAAGTTTAAATTACAGAAAAGTGTAAAAAATCGTATTATATTACACCGATAGTACATGAGCATTTGAAATATGAATTACATTATTATTATTTTTTTTTATTAAAACTTTATCCCACTTGTAACAAATATTTTTTGTTTTGACGATTTTTTGACGATTTTTGAAAATAAAATGACGATTTTGACGATTTTTATTGGGAAATTTGACGATTTTATGCTCAACATACCTGGCAACACTGCCTGTCGTCCCTCTTGGATGGGTTTGAGAGAGATTTGACCGTCGACCACTGTTTGTTGGCTGTGGTGCTGAGGTTGCATGATTATAAGTGATCTAACCATTTATTCCTGATCTTCCGGTCTACTTGGCCGATCCTGGGGTCCCTGGCGTTGGTCGAACGAAGCTCGCCCGTTCATCTGCGAGTTCTGCCGCCTCTGCTGGGAAATTTGGTCTAACCCTTCCAGCAGGTATAAAGAGAGCAGCCGCTGCGTTGATGATTTCACGGGACTTTCTTTCCACTGAGCGTACGTCGGTTGGAGTGTGTAGATCACTAAGTGAGTTAAGTAGTTGGCTTTTTTGTGGTTGATATAAGTTCAGAGACGACAAAGTTAGAGACTTTTTCGAGGGTAATAACTATGGGGAGGTGGTCTGAGGCCAACGATATCGGTCGTCAGGAGGCATAATTTTTCAGACATACACTCGAAATTGTAATATCTGGCGATCTAGTGGGTCCTCCCATACTTCTGGTGGGAGCGTCCTTATTCAGAGTACATAATGTGGAGTCACGACTTGTTCCGACAGGGCTATCACTCTCTGCCCCTCGGGTAGGGTTGCCATATTTGAAAAGCGTAGGTTAAATCAACAAAAAAATTTTTGTAGATCTTTAACGAAATTTTGTCAATTTTTTTTTTAAGATTTAACAAATTTTATTCAAATCCACAAAATTTTGTCAAGTTTACAACCTCTAAAGAAGTAAAATTGACTAAATTTCATCAAATTGACTAAATTTCATCAAATTGGCTAAAATTATTAGTTTGGACGCCATTACTTTTTGCATTGGGCAGTGTCATGAAAAAAATTGTGTTTGCAAACATCCATTGCTTGAAAAGTAAACAAACCAAACTTATATATGTACAAAGAAACGAAGTGGAATTAATACAGGGAGATTCAAAAAATTTATATAAAAAGCTATTGTACACACGAAAAAAAAACATGGTTAAAAAAATATATATTCTTTGTACACGCAAAAAACTTGTTTATATAAAAATATGTAAAATATACAAAAAAACAGTACAAAAACAGTACAAATCCAAAAAGACAGTACTTTTGCGTACTGTTTTAGGTGTTGTGAGTAAAACAGTACATTTTTCAAAAAACAGTACATGTACTGTTTAAAACAGTACGAATGGCAACCCTACCCTCGGGTTAGGTGAGACAGATCTGTACTGCACGGTGTTGTCAGTAATGAATGTGGAGTTTAGCTAAGTTTCCTCGACCGTAACAACCATGACTACACTAAAAAAAAAGTTTGTAAAGTCAGCAAAAAATTTTGCTGAGTCAGCAAAATTTTAGTCAGGAGGGTGCTAGCAAAAAAATTGCTAATGTCAGGAAAATCTTTTGCTGAAAATCAGCGAGCTGATTTTTAGCAACAAAATTAGTAGATTCAGCAAAAGTTTTGCTAACACTTAGTAGATTAGAAATAAAAAAGCGTTGGTAAAAATTAATAAATTTTTTGCTGAATTTTAGTAGACTGAAAAAAACGCAAAAAAATTGTAATTTAGTTAATATATTTGCTGAAAATCATAAAACATATTTTTGTGATTCTTTTAAAAATAATATACAATAATTACGAAATGTAAAAATTTTAATTTTCCCACATTGATGTCATGAAGTAATTTAATATCTGAAAATATATACAACTACTTACATCAATGGTTGTCTAAATGATGCTATCTTTTAAGGAAGCAACTGCCGAAGATAATTATAGAAACGAAACGAAAAAATAAACAAAAACAAATGAAACGAAAAAACAACCCTTTTTTGCAATAAGAAAAAGGAACCATACTAAGATGTGTGTCTTTGTCTTTCGCCTTACACAGACATGTAGTATATGTTTGTTTGCAATTTGACCACACTAGATTATTAATCTATTAACATTTATTATAGAAATACATATTAAATTTACATATTTTCTTTTGTCTTTTATTTTATTAATAGGCAATTATTTTCACAAGCCGGTGACAACGCAAAATTTAAGTTGTTTTAATCCTCAATTTTGTTTTATGTATGAAAAACAGATACAAAAGTCTTCCATGGTTGATTTTTTTATAAGTCTTATTAGAGTTGTACTTTTTAGTATCATTTTCCTCTTCTCTACTACATCTTGACATGCTGCGACATCTGCTTCATTCTGCGTATATCTTTCAATCTGGTTGTCGTCCACACTATTAATGTGCTTATCAGCACATTTTTTTTTAGCAAAATTAATTAGTAAAACATTAGTATATTAGAAAAGCATTAGTATAAAACAGTTAAGTGCTGAATAAGTATAACAAAAATTTTAGCTGAAAACACGATTTTAGCAAAAAAAATAGTATACCTGATTTACAAGACGTTTTACTAACTTTTGTACTAACTTATTTTTTTGAGTGTATGTGGAGCTGCATGAATCGGGTTATCTCAGTGATCTTACCTTGGAGGCTGTTGCAGTTAAACTGCATTAGGGTGATCACCTCAGGTCGGGGTACAACAACTTGTGGTGTTGTTTGCGGTGTCTGTTGTTATTGTTGTTGTCGCTGTTATTGTTGTTGGGACTGAAGAGGGGTTACCGTAATCGGCGCCAGTAGCTGTTGCTACTGGCGCCGATTAATTTATTTTTTGTTGATCAAAAAATAAATTGAAAACTTGTTTGTTATGTGCAAGGTCCACTTATGGTGGATATTCAATACAAGTTTTTTGTTTTTTCCTCTTTTTTATTTTTTGTTTTATCAGCCACACAGGTAATTGACTATAAACTTTTTCGTGCCGATTGGGTCGTCAATATCACTGAAGAGGGTTGAATGGCTGACTGTATAAAACGTCTTTGATAGGTTTAACGCCACTAGAACCGTCATTTCACAAGGTCGACTCTGATTCCGACCGTGGGTTATTTTTGTGGTAATGGCGGCTAAAGATGTTGCTGTGTTGCTTACGGAATAAATGTTGGTGCTGGGCGAGTTGGAAGAGGGAGGAGTAGTGACTCAATAGTCTTCGCGACTAGCGGTCTTTCCCGTCTTAAGAAGCGGGATAGGCAGGGTGCCATTTTCCAGAACTCAGGACAATCAGGGCTGATAAGGACAAATTGAGGACTTTTGTCAGGTACTGTACTCCCGGCGCATTAAACTGCTTGAGCATAAAAATGGAGATTCCGTCGGGTCAAAATGCTTTAGATGGTTTGGCACTTTTGATAGCTTGTGCAACCTCTGTTGACGTAAAAGCTAGTGGTTCGTCAAAGACTCGGAGATAGTGATACGATACTCCTTTTTGCCTTGTCTCTCTCGGGGTGCTGTTGGAACGCACCACTTTTGGCCCACGCAGTGAAAAACGTGTTTGCAATTTGATTGTGGCCACAAAACTGCCATAAATGGTTTTTTCAATTAAACTATTATTGTATCAATAATATTTCAGCAATAATATGGTTGCTTTTATCATGTTCTAGTAATAATTCCTCTTTTTTTCAGTTTTCATATTATTGAATTGTCTACAATCATAATATAATATTTATTATCATATTCCTTTATCTAACTACAGCCATATTAGACTTGCGCCAACTATAAGATGGCGTCGGTTTCTTATGAGCCTTTTCGCTCTTTTAGTTTCATTTTTGTTTGAGATTTTGTGACAAGAAGTTGTGAGAAACAGTCAGCCCCAAAAAATTAAATAATATTAAAAAAAAGACATTAAAAATAGACAAGCAACGTAGTGGTGTTAATTATAATGGTGATTTGTTTTGTGGAAGAGGGAATAAGTTTGTAGTCTCAACCCGGTCTACCCTTGAAGTCTAGCCAAAAGTTTAATTGTTTTGTGGAAGAAGGAATAAGTTGTAGTCTCAACCCGGTCTACTCTGGAAGTCTAGGCAAATAAATAAAGTTATTGTTTATTATAAAAAGTGATAAAAAAGTGCTTTATTTTTTAATTGTTTGTAATTACGCAAAAATATATTGTTAAAGAAAAAAAATGTTTAAGTCTATAGTACGAAATAATCATAATATGTTTTTAATAATCATAACATGGTAATAAATGATGACGAAATTCTTGTCCATGATCGTAGTATGATAACTAGGACTATAATATGGTTATAATGCAATTATTATGATTGCTTCAAACATGGTTTGATCATTATAAATGTATTGTGAAATTGTATTCTTAACAATATTTTTATGCGTCTTTTATTCTGTAATCACATGTATAGCTGACACAATAGTTCACAAAGCTTATTCTTCAGAGCAAAGACAATTTGATTACTTAAATTATTTCAAACCTAAGTTTATTTAAATATGTGAATTATTTAATAAATATACTATTAAAAAACATGCATAACTTTTTAATCTAGCTTCAACAGAATGCTGGGAAAATACTTTAGGGCTCATATTATGATCATACAAATTTCCACAAACATAATATGATAATATTAGGATATATTTGGAACCATAATATGGCAATCTAATGATCATATTATGATACAGATGCAGATAAGAGTATGGTTGTCACAACCACACACTAAAAAAAAAAGTTTGTAAAGTCAGCAAAAAATTTTGCTGAGTCAGCAAAATTTTAGTCAGGAGAGTGCTTGCAAATAAATTGCTAATGTCAGCAAAATTAGTAGATTCAGCTAAAGTTTTGCTAACACTTAGTGGATTAGAAATAAAAAAGCCTTGCTAAAAATTATTAAATACAACATTAATAAATAACAAATAATAAATTTTTTGCTGAATTTTAGTAGACTGAAAAAAACGCAAAAAATTTGTAGAAAAATTGTAATTTAGTTAATTTATTTGCTGAAAATCATAAAACATATTTTTGTGATTCTTTTAAACATAATTTACAATAATTACGAAATATAAAAATTTTCATTTCCCACATTGACGACATGAATTAATTTAATATCTGAAAATATATAGAAATAAATATATATAACATAACAAAAATTTTCTTTCAACTACTTACATCAATGGTTGTCTAAATGCTATCTTTTAAAGGACGCAACTGCCGAAGATAATTATAGAAACATAACGAAAAAATAAACAAAAACATACGAAACGAAAAAATAACCCTTTTTTGCAATAAGAAATAGGAACCATAAAAATCTACCTAAGATGTGTGTGCCTTTGTCTTTCGCTTTACTCTGTCTCCATGTATATGTTTGTTTGCAATTTGATCACACTAGATTATTAATCTATAAACATTTAGATTAGAAATACATATTTAATTTAAATATTTTGTTTTGTCTTTTATTTAATTAATAGATAATTATTTTCACAATCCGGTGACAACGCAAAATTTTTTTTATGTATAAAAAACAGATACAAAAATCTTCCATGGTTGATTTTTTTATGTCTTATTAGAGTTGTACTTTTTAGTATCATTTCCTCTTCTCTACTACATCTTGATCTGCCACGACATCTGCTTCATTCTTATCAGCACAATATTTTTTAGCAAAATTAATTAGTAAAACGTTAGTATAAAATTAGTAAAGCATTAGTATAAAACAGTTAAGTGCTGAATAAGTATAACAAAAATTTTAGCTAAAAACACGATTTTAGCAAAAAATTTGCTAAAAAATAGTATACCTGATTTACAAGACGTTTTACTAACTTTTCTACTAACTTATTTTTTTGAGTGTAGTAACATGGTTATAGCAATCATAAATCCAAAAATCTATTATGCTCTTTGAATATGGTTCCCTTAACCATGTTTTTCCTTTGCGTGTCTGATATGGTTCTGTTGTCAAATGTTATCGAGACCCTGTCGTCACTGTTGCCAGGTTTGACGATTTATCGTCATTTTGACGATTTTTAGTACCTAAATTACTAAATGACGATTTGACGATTTTTGCTTCCAAAATGACGATTTTTTGACAAACGTTTAATATGTCAGCAAAACATGTTTATTTGCTATTATTAAAAAATCACCGGATGTATTTTTGGATTTTTATTATTTCGTTAAAATTAAAAACTATTTTTTATTGAAAGTTTAGCAAAAAAGTTATTTTGTGGATTCATGTTAGGTTTATTTTAATTTATTTTCTGCCCTTAATAACGGTAAAGACCACTGCAAATGCAGCTAAAAACAAATGAAATTTCACCTGAAAAAAGAACGACTTACATTTTAGTAAATTCAACTAACATAGTCATTTGTTTTTTACTGTTCAAAAAATTAACTACAATTGTATCATTAATGAGTGGTTCAGTCAGTGCAGTAAAATATAAACAAACATTAAATTGTTACAATTAATTACAACTGAAACAACGACAAATATTTACAGCAGAAGTTCCCTAAGTATGAGCTTACTTTTTTCATGGTTGGCAAACACTACCTTTTCATTACGATGGCAGTTGCCTTCCACGGCCACACCAATGCCGTTATGAACGTTTTAAAGCTACGATTCCAATAGTGGCATGTGTCTTTACAGGATTTATTTCAAAATTATAGCCATTCAATTTTGTTACATCAACAAAATAACGTTATAAATCGTCGTTTAACTAGTTCAAGATATTTCAAAATCAAACAGGTTAAATAGAAAACTAAAACCGTTTACTTAAGAAGAAACATGTCTTTAATGAGATCGCTTTTTTTAAATTTCCTTTCCGCTATTAGTGTTACTATAATAGCCAATCGTTATTATGAAAAGTTATTGAATGCCAACCCTGCTTTTTTAATATTTATATTTTTATAAAGTTTAATTAGTGTAAGATTGAGATAAAAATAAAATATTTTTTAAATTAAAAAAAAAACATCCAAGTTTTTGCGAAACAAACATCGAGTTCGAATATTCTCATTTATAAATCCAAAAATAAATCCGGTGCTTAAAAAACAGGCCTAATAATAATATAAATAATGTGTTCCAAAGTGAAACTTCAGATATTCACAATTTATATTTGAAAATGGAAAAACATGCAGTAATACACAATATTTAAATAAAAATAAATAATGATATAAATAATAAATAATTTTTAGCAATTTTAAAATCCAACCCAAAAATATGAAATAATCAAAAATTTCAAAATGTATTGTATTAAACTATGTTATCACATGTAATGCAATTTGAAACTTTAATTCGTTAATGGAAGTCCAAATTTAATAATTAAAGAAAATAACATTGTTAAAGAATTTCTAAACTATGTAAAAGAATTTAAGATTTAAAAATTGTGCTACTGAAGTGGTGTTTACAGAATTATGTAGAAGGAATTAACAGTTAAAGTGGTAAAGTGCTATCGTTATAAAATTTCATGATTTTCGAAGTTTAAATTACAGAAAAGTGTAAAAAATCGTATTATATTACACCGATAGTACATGAGCATTTGAAATATGAATTACATTATTATTATTTTTTTTTATTAAAACTTTATCCCACTTGTAACAAATATTTTTTGTTTTGACGATTTTTTGACGATTTTTGAAAATAAAATGACGATTTTGACGATTTTTATTGGGAAATTTGACGATTTTATGCTCAACATACCTGGCAACACTGCCTGTCGTCCCTCTTGGATGGGTTTGAGAGAGATTTGACCGTCGACCACTGTTTGTTGGCTGTGGTGCTGAGGTTGCATGATTATAAGTGATCTAACCATTTATTCCTGATCTTCCGGTCTACTTGGCCGATCCTGGGGTCCCTGGCGTTGGTCGAACGAAGCTCGCCCGTTCATCTGCGAGTTCTGCCGCCTCTGCTGGGAAATTTGGTCTAACCCTTCCAGCAGGTATAAAGAGAGCAGCCGCTGCGTTGATGATTTCACGGGACTTTCTTTCCACTGAGCGTACGTCGGTTGGAGTGTGTAGATCACTAAGTGAGTTAAGTAGTTGGCTTTTTTGTGGTTGATATAAGTTCAGAGACGACAAAGTTAGAGACTTTTTCGAGGGTAATAACTATGGGGAGGTGGTCTGAGGCCAACGATATCGGTCGTCAGGAGGCATAATTTTTCAGACATACACTCGAAATTGTAATATCTGGCGATCTAGTGGGTCCTCCCATACTTCTGGTGGGAGCGTCCTTATTCAGAGTACATAATGTGGAGTCACGACTTGTTCCGACAGGGCTATCACTCTCTGCCCCTCGGGTAGGGTTGCCATATTTGAAAAGCGTAGGTTAAATCAACAAAAAAATTTTTGTAGATCTTTAACGAAATTTTGTCAATTTTTTTTTTAAGATTTAACAAATTTTATTCAAATCCACAAAATTTTGTCAAGTTTACAACCTCTAAAGAAGTAAAATTGACTAAATTTCATCAAATTGACTAAATTTCATCAAATTGGCTAAAATTATTAGTTTGGACGCCATTACTTTTTGCATTGGGCAGTGTCATGAAAAAAATTGTGTTTGCAAACATCCATTGCTTGAAAAGTAAACAAACCAAACTTATATATGTACAAAGAAACGAAGTGGAATTAATACAGGGAGATTCAAAAAATTTATATAAAAAGCTATTGTACACACGAAAAAAAAACATGGTTAAAAAAATATATATTCTTTGTACACGCAAAAAACTTGTTTATATAAAAATATGTAAAATATACAAAAAAAACAGTACAAAAACAGTACAAATCCAAAAAGACAGTACTTTTGCGTACTGTTTTAGGTGTTGTGAGTAAAACAGTACATTTTTCAAAAAACAGTACATGTACTGTTTAAAACAGTACGAATGGCAACCCTACCCTCGGGTTAGGTGAGACAGATCTGTACTGCACGGTGTTGTCAGTAATGAATGTGGAGTTTAGCTAAGTTTCCTCGACCGTAACAACCATGACTACACTAAAAAAAAAGTTTGTAAAGTCAGCAAAAAATTTTGCTGAGTCAGCAAAATTTTAGTCAGGAGGGTGCTAGCAAAAAAATTGCTAATGTCAGGAAAATCTTTTGCTGAAAATCAGCGAGCTGATTTTTAGCAACAAAATTAGTAGATTCAGCAAAAGTTTTGCTAACACTTAGTAGATTAGAAATAAAAAAGCGTTGGTAAAAATTAATAAATTTTTTGCTGAATTTTAGTAGACTGAAAAAAACGCAAAAAAATTGTAATTTAGTTAATATATTTGCTGAAAATCATAAAACATATTTTTGTGATTCTTTTAAAAATAATATACAATAATTACGAAATGTAAAAATTTTAATTTTCCCACATTGATGTCATGAAGTAATTTAATATCTGAAAATATATACAACTACTTACATCAATGGTTGTCTAAATGATGCTATCTTTTAAGGAAGCAACTGCCGAAGATAATTATAGAAACGAAACGAAAAAATAAACAAAAACAAATGAAACGAAAAAACAACCCTTTTTTGCAATAAGAAAAAGGAACCATACTAAGATGTGTGTCTTTGTCTTTCGCCTTACACAGACATGTAGTATATGTTTGTTTGCAATTTGACCACACTAGATTATTAATCTATTAACATTTATTATAGAAATACATATTAAATTTACATATTTTCTTTTGTCTTTTATTTTATTAATAGGCAATTATTTTCACAAGCCGGTGACAACGCAAAATTTAAGTTGTTTTAATCCTCAATTTTGTTTTATGTATGAAAAACAGATACAAAAGTCTTCCATGGTTGATTTTTTTATAAGTCTTATTAGAGTTGTACTTTTTAGTATCATTTTCCTCTTCTCTACTACATCTTGACATGCTGCGACATCTGCTTCATTCTGCGTATATCTTTCAATCTGGTTGTCGTCCACACTATTAATGTGCTTATCAGCACATTTTTTTTTAGCAAAATTAATTAGTAAAACATTAGTATATTAGAAAAGCATTAGTATAAAACAGTTAAGTGCTGAATAAGTATAACAAAAATTTTAGCTGAAAACACGATTTTAGCAAAAAAAATAGTATACCTGATTTACAAGACGTTTTACTAACTTTTGTACTAACTTATTTTTTTGAGTGTATGTGGAGCTGCATGAATCGGGTTATCTCAGTGATCTTACCTTGGAGGCTGTTGCAGTTAAACTGCATTAGGGTGATCACCTCAGGTCGGGGTACAACAACTTGTGGTGTTGTTTGCGGTGTCTGTTGTTATTGTTGTTGTCGCTGTTATTGTTGTTGGGACTGAAGAGGGGTTACCGTAATCGGCGCCAGTAGCTGTTGCACCTGACTGATGTTCCGCTAGGCAGCAACTTAGGCTGGCAAACTGAGCAGAACCATTTTCCTGGACTTAATTCAATTCCGGCACGGACCAATCGTTGCCCCATAAAAGAAAAAAAAAACATTGAAGACGTAGTTCCTACTCTGCTTCTTATTGCATACATACATATTGCTGGTTTGTTGAGTTGGCATTCCTTGGCATCGTTTCGGCGTGCCGGGGGACCGTTTAAGGTTAGTTTTTTTGTCCGCTTCGATAATCGTCTTTACAACCATTGTAGTTGTTTTATTAATAGTTAAAACCCATAAAGTCAGTAACTGGTTACTTTTCTATTACAAACCCTATTATTTTAACAAGGGCATGTCCATTCTGGTAACATCTTACAATACACATTATTATCTCCAGTATATTTTTCATTTCTGAATCGATTTTTGTTGTGCGTTTACGTATTTATTTATGTTTAATGCATATGAATGAAACAATAAAACACTACACAACATCTTCTATTCCTATTTAACTTATTAAATTTTCTATACCGAGATACGTTTACGTCTGGCTTATTCACGCTTTAATGCTGTGTCAGTTTACGTAAGTTCTCCATAAGGGGTTCCTATAAATAATGTACTACCACGTTCATTAGAAATCTTAAAAGCCATTTAATATTTTTTTTTTTAAATCTAATCAAATGAAATTGTATTTTGATAAAAATTATAAATGTGTTTAGATTGTATTTCACTTTCTATTAATTTATTTATGCTAATAAAAAAATATCTAATAAAAAATAAAACTAATTGATGCATTGTGACATCAATTGAAAATAATTATGGAATTTTTTCTAACTTTAATACGAAATCTGTCATTCATACATACATTTGCATATCAATGAAAATATAAATTTCTGAATGCATTTCAATTGAAAATGTGTAGATTCTAAAAAGTTCATTAATTTAACAAATAAAAAGTAACAAGTAATTGATTTTTCATACCCCGCCATAGAGTGAATAATTTAAACTTTTAATAGAAATATACATAGATTCGGCCATGACAGCAGAATAGCTAAAGTGACCAAATGTTTTTGATCAAAAAGCGGGGCTCGGAAGACGGAAAAGCGAGATTTTGGTGCAATAAGCGGGATATTAAAATATTTTTGCGTAAAAATACGAATTATATCAAATTCACTATTTTTATTAAAAAAATTAGAAATTTGAGTGAATAGAAAACTTTTAAAATTGTTTAAAGGCCTTTGTAAAGTTCTCCCTAGAAATCAGTTGTGTATAAAAATCTAGAGAATACAGAAATTACTATATTGCTTTTTTACTATTTTTTTGTAAATAATATTTAATTTTTTAACATCCCAATAAAGAAACGGTAGCGACATGTCATTTATTTTCGCACTACCAGGAATAACACCAGCTTACTCGCTGCATTACTTTAAAACAAATATTAAGGACCTTCTAATAACTAGTTAATTTTCCCATTATTGCAATACAAAAAATAGTGCATTACTCATATGTACTTATTTTTTTTTATAATTATTTTAAAATTAAATAAATGAGTTTGATATAATTTTTATTAAAACTTAAAATTATGTTTTTTCGACCTTTAATTGTGCAATGAAAATGCAAATTATTCAAGTTCGAGGCCATCCTCTATATTTCTTTGTTAGGATACTGTCTTAACAAATAGGCCTGGGTTCTATATTCCACTACGAAGTGAAAGTGGAATCGTTTTTAATTCCACATTTTCAATTCCGCTGTGTTCTGAAAAACGAGTGAATCGTTTTTTTCACGACGATTTCATTTTCATTTTGTTCTTAGCAACAACATAAAAAAATGCGGGAAAAAACCAAATTATCACTTTAAAGTGAATGAAATTGCAATAAAGAAGAGTGCATTTTTTAACAAAAATAAAAATTAAACAAAAAAATACTTATTTTTTAAAAATAAAATGAGTTTCGCAATTGTGTTTTCCTAGTATTTAATTAAAAAAGAAAAACAAAGAACGGAAAATCTATATAGAAAAAGGCTTCGTGACTGTTCAAATCCTTTGGAACTACCAGAAAAATCGTAAAAGAATAATTAAAACTGAGTCGCAAGTGTTTAAAATTAATAAAAAAATAGTTTTATTGCGTATTTATTTATTATGATCGCAAAAGACGTGGGCGTTGTGGTGTAATGGTTAGCGCGTTGGACTTTTACACAGAAGGTCCCGGGTTCGATCCCCGGTGCCGGCAACATCAAATTAATATGTATGAGTTTTTTCTATCCCTCATACGTATCGCAATGTCCACCTTCGGTGTTCCCATAGCAATTAACCCCACCGAAGTAAAATAATGAATCAGGGCTATGAACCAAAAAAGCTTCAATAAGTTCGCCAACTCTCCATCAGGTGGCGAGCAACAACTGTTCTAAGACTTATATACTCGCGCAATTACAGTGTTGCCATGTCTGAAGCCCTTCATCTTTCCCCACCTTTCATCTCTATACTATCCCTTTCCAAAGAAAGCAACACACTAAATATAGGAAGTATTTCCTGAGTGTTGCCTCTCTTTTAAAAAAAAAAAAAAAAAAAAAATCTAGCAGTGGAAAGAAGTACAGCATCAAAAATTTTAACAAATATGTATGTGTAATGTTTTGAAAACTGTCATATGCCCAAAATGGATTAGATTTGAAAGAAGTCGCGTAGAAATTGAGAAATCAAAAAGAGAAATCAAAAAGGGAAATCATCGGTTGCGGATCCTCATTTTCTATATTTTTAGTACCTTCGTCATTTTTATTTAATTTTTGTAAAATCACGTTTACTACATTGTCGGAACTGGTGCCATCTAAGTTTGACAATTCAGTAGATGAATTTGTGGTTGTTTACCCTTTGCTAGTCGTCTTGAATGATTTAGCAGCTGGAACACCTTCGACTGCTGTATAAAGGCCAGAAAGTTTGGCAACTGAATCTTCTTTGGACGATATGTGTTGGCTATTATTGAGTCCTCCAACTGTTGCCGTTACCTCTACTCTATTTTCGGCCAATTTTTTACGAATGGTAGTCCAAGCCTTTTTCCAACCAGCCCAAGCCTTTTTCCAACCAGTTGCATCGTTTTCTGAAGGTCCTAAGCTGTTTAATGTACTTGCTAAGTCCTTCCACAACTGGTCTTCAACTGTTTTGTCGCCCCTCTAAAAACCTTTGGCCAAACCAGATTTTTTTTCCATGAATGTTAAAAATGGGACCTCTTGTTCCGGATTCATGTGTTTTCCTGTAAAAAATACAACACTTTTTCAGTTAAATAAACGTATATTAACAACATATCACATTTACTTACATTGTTTGATTTTTTTTTACGTTTAATATTCAAAATAATTTTATTTTCTAAAAAGTTTGGTTTTTCACTCAGTTAACGAATACCGTTTCACAATTACTTTTTTTGTAGTGAAATTGTTTTATAGAACACATCAAATCACTTTAATTCCACTAGAAAGAAAATGAAAATGAAATTTTTCTTTTCAAATCACTTCATTTTCGGAATGTAGAACCCATGCGATAATCTATAGAACTTTTGTTTTCAAATTTATTAATTGACCACTTTCAGGAATGTGATAGATCTATTTCGGGAATTTCCCAGGTTAACATCTTCAGAACACGTTTATCCTAATAAAGAAATATAGAGTATGGCCTCGAACTTGAATAATTTTCATTTCCATAAAGAAAAGGTCTAAACATTTTTTGAAAATTTTTAGATTTTTTTTTTAGCTCTATTAAGCACATATATAGCGTCTTAGTTTTGATATTTTCTAAGCATAAAGGTAATGACATTTAATGCAAGCACGTCATTTATGTTTTTATCTATCAAGTATAACAGATAGCTCAGATGGTGGAACGGTTGACAGACAACCTTCGCGCCCGGGTTCGAATCAAGTGTGGGCACAATTTATAAAAAAATTTTCATTAAAAAAAATATTTTTATAGTAAATTTAATATTTTTAAAACTTTATGATTACACTCATTATTTCGTTCCATACTGGTATGCATATAGGTAACCCCATATTTTTCTATTTTTGGTAAGGTGTTTAGTAACGATATGTCATTATTTTGCGCGACATTTCCATATAAAAGTTATGAGATTTGTAATGTCAATTGTAAGTACTTCCCATTACCTAATAAGTTATGCGTTTTGTAATGACAATTGTAAGTACTTACCATTACCTAATATGTGTATGGTAATGCTTTTCTCCACTGGGATTTTAATCATAAAAAACTCTCAATAACTTTTCTGGGTGGTTCCTTCAGATTTCTATGAAACTCGGATATAAGATAGAGGAGACAAATCGCATATTAAGATGGTAAAAATATGGTTTAAAGTTGTTCGAAACATTACTGTTTTAAAACTTTTTATTATCCAAATACCTTTTATATGAATACTAAATTTGTATATTGTTTTTATGATGAAAGCATGAAAAAATGTCAAATAACGGAGAATTCGATTATTTTTTACCCCAAATTTTAACAATGAAAAGTGTAATTGGGACGCGAAGTGTTCATTCTTATTATGTCCCTCTATAACATATTTACACACAGATAATAAATTGGTTGAAGTTCCATTGTAACCAACAAAATTTAATCATTATTCAATAATTTTAATTGTAAATGCTTAAAATTCATCAACAGAATAAAAATTATTATTAAAAATTGATTAATATCGTATACCTTCCCAAAAGCCAAAAATAATTGTTGTTGCCATACCAAATGTTTTTTTATAAAAGTGTTGTTGCCATAATCAACGTTTTTTTTAGCTTGAATTTTATAACATTGAATTTAAACCGGCATGAAATTCTTACTTAGTTAGCTGATTTATTTATACTTATGTGCACAATTCTATTGAAGTGTATGGACTATGGCAAATTTTTTTTCGGATTTTTTCTTTGCAGAAATTAACCATTTTGTTGAAATCAGAGTATTTTTTTGTATGAAATATCGAATCTAATTGAAATGAATTTAAAATATTTATTACTAAATAAAAAAAAGCAACTACATAAATATTAAAAAAACCACAACAATGTGTTGATGTTTGCTTTTGAGCTATAATAAAATGTCAAGCAAGTTCCAAATTTGAGGAAATATTTGATTGATTCAATTAATTTTTAATTGACAGATTTTAAAATTTTAAACAAACCGATTTAATTGAAAAAATAAGGGAAATATTTTTTTCTGTGTAGTCTGTTAATACAAGGGCGGATCAGTAAGTCCATGACTTTTTGAATGAAACACAGTTTTTTTGCAAAAAAAAAAATTATTGTTTTGACATAATCCCCTCTTAGCTCAATACACTTAGTTCAACGTTTTCTCCAATTTTTGTATCCCATCCAAAAAATAAGATTTTTCGAGGTCCATAAAATATGCGTTTCTTGGCCATATGGGGTCGTTTTTTTAAAAAATCCTTGTTAAATCGGTCTAATAAGTTGGCATAATAGTCACCGTTTATTGTTTTGTACTCGATGTGGATTATCCCGCGTGTATCCCAAAAAACTGTTGCCATCACCTTATTGGCAACGATTACGTTTATGGTCAATTGAGAGCAAACGCGGCACCCATCTTGCAGAAAGCTTCCTTAAGCCCAACTGATCATTTAAAATCGAAACCACACTGCCATATAAAACGCATATGGCATCAACAATCTCACGCACTTTTACTCTTCGATCGGCCAACACCATATCGTGGATTTTTTCGACATTTTCGGGTGTATTGACCTCAATTGGCCGTCCAGAACGTTCAGCGTCATTTGTACTTGTGCGACTACAACGAAAGTAAACCACTTTTTTGACATTGAAAACGATAATGCAGAGTCCACATAGTATTTATCAAGCTTTTCCTTGGTTTGATTGACGGTTTTTTTTTCGCAAAAAATAATGTTTAATGAGCACTGAAAATTCACTTTTTTCCATTTTTAAAAAAATCTACGAGGTTGTATGTTTTAAACAGCTGTTAAACGCAAAGTAAATGACGGAACTTTCTCAAAATTTGACAGTAGTCTATTAACAGGTGGTACTTGATGGCAGTGTTGCATTTCATATAACTACGAGGGAAGTTCGAAAAGTCGCGGACTTATTGATCCGCCCTCGTAAAGTCCTCGGTCGAAAATTTTTGGTTCTTATTAAAAATTCTTTTAAGACATCTTAAATATATAATCAAGAAAAACATTTGTTTGTGTTTGCACTTTTGGATTAGAGCTTGTTCCTTCCTACGAACCGTGATTTCTTTTATCTAGAAGTTTATATTTGCACAAGACGTACTTTAATTGGAAATTTAAAATATGAAATTGGGGATTTAATAATTTTGTCATTCTGATATCGAACACAATGAAGCATATTGCAAATAATTTGGAAATTTTCATTTTACATATTTTGGAGACATACTTTTACTTTGTATAACTTTCCTAAATTTCGTTCTTCTTTATTTTCTTTCCAGATCATCATGTTCATTTTGATGTGGCCACATTAAAAGATGATTTTGAATCCGACAGCTGCTTAACGTATCAACGTTCCGGTGATACCATAATTGTAAGCTTGGGATTCTTGCAAGTTAATCACAGATATTTGATTGATTTAAAATTACCCAGCACTTTATTTAGTGACCTAGGCAGTTCGCTAAATCAATTTCAACCAGATGTGTCAACAGTTCCTAATCTACATTGTCGTATAACGGAATTTTCTGGTTGCAAACATGATGAACATGATATATATGAAATGAAAATTGAATTTTTCGCCTACAAAGAAAAACTATTACGTGAAACTTTACACATTGTTAACTCGAATAATGACAAGGAAGTCTTGAAATTAGTTATAGCAGCTCGGGTATTGGGCAAAGGAAAAGGTACACCCATGTTACGCACTGGCATTCACTGTATAGGCATGGAAAAAGATGAAGACTCTGAAGCATCAGATTTTGCTGGTTTTGGTAAGGGTTCATAAATCCAACAAATAAGGAGACTTTATATGTTGTAGCAAACAAAAAAAAAAAAAAAAAGAAGCAATTAATTTGTTTCTAATTTAAAAAAAAAAAAAAAAATAATAAGTTTTAAATTTCTAAAATACCAACAAATAATTCATTAATATTTTTGACTAGTATTTAAGTAACTCTTCTAGGTGGCATTTTTCAATATTAAAATATTTTAAACTATGACTAATGAATCTAAATTTTCTATAGTTTATAAAAAAAACAAAAACAAAAACAATTGTACATTACAAAATTTTCAATATGTACTTAATTCTTAAGTACACACATTTTGTAATTATTATATTTTCATGTTAAGCATTTTTTTTTATAATTTTTTCTATTAACTTTTCATTTTAAATTAATTCCATTAAATGCAAATTTTTATTTGTTTAGCTATTCATTTCTTATTTATAGAAATTTTAAATTAATCTTTTATTAATTACTTATTTTAATTTTAATTGTTTATTTACTAAAATCCCCGTTTTAATGGAAACTTTTTTTAATGAATTTTAAATTTTTCTACTTATAGGTAATTTTCTTTTGATTAATTTAATTTGCATATTTTAAAAACACAACTTGATTTCAGTATATTTTAGTTTTTAAATAAATAAATTTTTAGTTCAATTAAAATTTAAATTGTGTTGTTTTATTGAAAATGTTTTATTTATAACTTCTTTTTATTTTAAGTTTGATTTATTTCCAAAATGTTTAATTTAAAACAATTATTTCATGTTTTTTAAATAAAAAAGAACAAAATTCTCTGCCTCAGATAATGACGGGAAAATTAGTATTTATTTTTAATATAAATTTGAATTAACCGTTTTTTTTTAATTTATAATACAAATTTATGATTCCATAACAACTGCCCAGCTAAAAAAACTGTGAGAGGTATATTCATGACCAGGGCAACCAGAAATATGCTCTAAAAGAAAATTAATTTTATGCCCATAAACAAAGACCCAAAAAATTAAAAATATGCTTCTAAAATTTAAAAATATGCATTTAAAAACAGATTTTTCTTTAAAAATTCGTATTTTAAAATTTATTGTTTAGTAAAGTCGAAGTAAATTTTGTGAAATTTATTTCATTTATTTCAAAAAATGAGATAAAAATTTATTATAGCAAAATCTGTATATTCTTAAAACAGGAAACTCAAAAACAGAAAAAGAATATATTGAATATCCGATATTGACGTTGCATACCCCAGAAAATATAGAATTAAAAAACTCAAAAAATTTTATTTTTCGAAGAAAAAAAAAAAAAGGAAAGGAAAACCAAAAAAGTAAAAAAATATGCTCTAAAAATACAGGTTTGTTCTGGAAACTACTAAAATATGCTAAAAAAATAAGATTTTTTATTAAAAATATGCTCTTAAGATCAAAATATTCAAAAATATGCAAAAATATGCTATTAAGGGGGGACATGACATTGGCCGTTTTTTGAAATCGACTTTTTTTATAATTTTGTATTTTAGTAAATATTCTTAAGATTCTAAGAAAAAAAAATTCATGGAAAAATTCCTACGGGTTCAAAAGTTAGAGCCGGATTAGTGAGAGCGCATTTTTAACCTTTTTTTTTTCTTTGTTCACAAACTTTGAACGCGTTTATCTCGAAACCATGTTTTTCGTACTGATTGCGGCACTAGCGGGTTCATTTTTTGACGAATTTTTTTTTTTTTGTATTTTTTTTAACTTGATTCGCTATCGTATGACATGAGCTTTTTTTTAAATTTTTTTTTTCGATTTTTTATGAATTTTTAAAGTCAATATTTTTTTCGAAAAAACACACTCTTAAATTTGGAACATCACCAAAAATTTAAAAAAAATTTTAAAAAAAGCTCGTGTCATACGATAACCAATTTTTTTTAAGATTTAAAAAAGTAATTTTTTTCCAGATCGGACAATTTTTGCGACTCCCAGCGCTGCAACCACGAGGCCCCGTTTTTTTCTTTGCCGCCAGTTTGGTGCTCTATAAAACCATGTTGGAGTGAAAAATATATTTTTTTGATTTTTTTTTCTTGTAATTTGTTTGGAAAAATGTTTGTTTTTGACTGAGTTATGAATTTTTAAAAAAAGGTCTGTTTTCTCTGCCGCGAACGTAATGTCCCCCCATAAGAGCAATACAGTCAACTCGCGAAACGTGAACTAATTTTTAGCAAGGGTGTTCACGTTTTTAAATTTGTTCACGTTTTCGATTGTCCAATTTTAAAAATATTCAGCACTATCAAACCTCAGAAAAGAACTTCTAAGAAAAACGTTAATGAGAATTAGATGTTTTTTAATAAATTACACGTTTTATTAGCTTTGTACTTAAACAATTTTTATCTGGTACATAAATACATATGTATAGTCTCTTTAAGTTTTAACATCAAAACAATAATAATAGTAAAAAAAAACAAATAAAATTAGTAGTTAATTCAGAACTAAAAAAATTACTTAAAGTAATAAAAAATATTAAAATTTATTTTTAAAAACTAAAAAATACGAAATTTATGAAAAAATTTAAAGAAAAAATAGGTTGATGCTGTGTTTGTTCTACCATTTTCCAATTGTGATACATACGTTTTCCCCGGTAATTGTTTCCAATATAAACCAGATTCATCAGTATTGTACATCTGATCATCGCATAAGCCGGGTTTATCCATTTTTTCTCTTAACTTCAATTTAAACGGGTCTACTAACTCTGGCTTAGCAGAAAGCTTTTCTCCGGAAATTTTAAGAAGTCGAATGCCATATCATTGCTCAAATTTTTGAAGCCATCCATCGCTTGCATTAAAACCACATCCGTTTTCATAAATTTTTTCGTAAATTTCTTTTGCTTTTACTTTAAGCATGTTACTTTCGCATGTTAAGAAACCATTTATAAAGTGCCTTTTCCATTATCGGAAGTTCAGATTTGCGTAATGTTTTGCTTTTTTCAGGGTTACAAAATGTATTAATTACACGTTTTATAATGTCTCTTTTTCTTCTTTTTAATTGAGCGAATTGTTGATTTTGCGACTTGATATTATTTAGCTAAGCCTGTAACACTACAACCTTTTCGTAAAAATTCCACAATATCGGCTTTGTCTTTCAGACTCAAAACTTTTGTTTTTTAAGAAGACATTTTAAAGAATTATTAACTCTCACAACTTATAACTATAATTTAACACTTGTAAACTTTAATTTTTCGCTCACAGATTGTGTATTTTAATTCCAAATATCATAGGACAACTTGAAGGTCGATACATCTATTTACATAAAATAAGGTGTATATCATAAACAAACAATCTTAACTATAATTCAGGGAATCCCTTTGTTCACATTTTAGAGTAGTCTGCATAAAAATATAAATGTTCATGTTTCCGAGTAGTTCACACTTTCGGGTGTTCACGTTTTCGGGAGTTGAGTTGAAATATGCTCTAACAAATCGATGTCAGAATTCGTCAATTATACTGAAACGGAAAAATTTCTTATTCATTTTTCAATACGACGCAAAGGAAAAAACATGATACAGCATATTTCTGGTTTCCCTGTTCATGACATTAATGAATTTTTGCATAAAAGCAATAAAATTGCTCTGAAACTGCTCCATTGATACTTTTCTTAAGTTAAAGCAGGTTTTCATCAAATTTATATATGTATAAACATATGAACATATGTATATATATATGGTTTTTGAGCATAAAAAGCGTAAAAAAATTATTTTGAAAGTCATGGTACGCAGTTTTTGTTTATTTAAAATTTCACACCATAAAAACACATTTTTATTCAAATCGACGCTTTTGGCATTTAAGGGTTAAATTTAATATATTACGAAATATTCAGGATAAAAAGTTTAAATAAATTTCAATAGAGTTTGAAAAAAATAAGAAATTCAAAATAAAATCAGAACTAGTTCTAAATTTATAGTGTGCTGTATAACTTAAATTTTGTAAAAAATCAGTGATTTTTTTATTTCTAATAAAAAGTTCTGATGTTTTTCTATGGACTTAGAAAGTTTCTGCGTGTTACTTGAGTTCGTTTTGAATAAAATATTCGTTGAATATTGTAGAATCAAAAATTAACCATCCCAACTTTTTTTTAAAAACGAAAAAATTAAAAATTGTCGTTTAGCTGGGCAGTTGGCTTGGAAAGCCTCATATACATTTTGAGTTTGTATAAACTTTTAAAATTACTCTTGCGTTCCAAAAATCGAGTTATATTTTCTACGTTTTGGAAAATTATTAACACCAGAGTCAGTAATACCGAATCTATACACTCAAAACAGTTTGACATTAAAATCTACAGAAAATGACAGTAAAGAGAAGTAATGAAGAGAAACGTAATACCGTTAAAATAATAAAAAAATTAAGTTATTTTTAACTGTTAAAAAACGACTAACAAATGCAGTAAAAAAACCTAACTGATGAAATAACTAAAAAAAATTTATTAAAACATTTTTTTTTCTTTCGATTAAACAAAAACATTTATTTCCTACATCCTACATCCTACTTAAAATGTAAAATTCAAATTTCAAACCGGGTACCCGAGTTATAACGTTTTTATGCATTGTAAAATTTTTAATTATTTGCAAATTATGAATATAAAGGGTGTTTTTTATAGAGGTATAGAACTTTGAAATGGAATAAAACAAAGATGCATTTTTTAAATTGTCATGAAATTTACTTTATTCAAAAGATAATCTTCTGGCATTATAATTTAAATATGACTTCTGGCATATCACCGCCACGGCTGGCTCGGATGTAGTCTATTCTGAAGGTCCAATTTTCGATGACTTTTCCAACATTTGTTTACGTATATTGGCAATAACGCGGCGAATGTTGTCCTCCAAGTTGTCAATCGTTTCGGGCTTATCTGCGTAGACTAGCGACTTCTCATATCCCCACAGAAATAGTCCAGCGGCGTTAAATCGTCTTGTTGAAACCACAGCTTCTGCACATCATGGTTATTCAATTGATGAACGAAAAAGTCAGATTGGAGGGTTCCTTTACGCTACGCTCTATTGTGCAAAAATAAATTTGCAGAATTTGGAAGCGTTGTTCAGGCATCAGTCAATTCATGTTGAAATGCCAAACCAAACAAAACATAAATCACTTGACAGCTGACAAAATGGCCGCCAGTTAAAAAAGTAAAGTACTATAACTGTATAAAAAACACCCTTTATCAATAGTTACAAATATAAACTAATCAAGAATTTTTAAAAACTCGGCGATATATTGTATTTTTAAATAAAAAACAAAAATTAACTGTGTACTGATAAAAATTACTCTTTTCTTAGTTGCTTACTAAATTTTAGCTTTAAGTAAGCAACTAAGAAAAGAAAGTTTCAAACAACTGTTACAAAAATACTGTAATTTTCTAACTTGAGGGTTACACGATCAAGTTTTGCCTATCAAGTTTTAATACACTCACACTTTTTTACCAATACACTCACACTTTCTAAAATTGAAACGAACTTGCTTCAGATTTCTCTTTCAAGTGGAGTGTAATAATTTACGTTCAAGAAAACAGCTGATTACCATTCTTTTGAAGTTGTTTTTGTTTTTCCTTTGACGAAGACACCTTGAAAAATTAAATTGCTTTCAACTTGCGTGCAGCCTACGTCACAGCTGTCAATTTTAACATATTTTGACAAACAGTATATCGTCACCTAAATGCAAAAGAGCGTAACTAACAAAGTTTCCAAAACCGGTTTTATTGATGATTATAATTCAGTTGGCTAAACTATATGCCTACACAAAATTTTGGACTTCCACGATAAAAAATAACGGTTTTATAAATAAAGTTCGAATATTATATGGTTTTGTTTTTGCGCATTTTTTTGGTTGCCCTGTAAAATACTAAAGTAGAGTTGAGTGATTATGAAGCTCTGTATCGAACTACATTTCTTCACAAAATGTGTGGGTTCTATGATTAAACTATCAGTTTTATTAACGATATTGTTAAAATATCTGTGGGCGCTTTTTACTTCTCCTGTAGAAAAGTAAATATGTTAGTTAAGCACTTTTGCATTTTAGGTGACGATAAGTAAAAGACTATCAAGAAAATCTTGATCGTGTGGCTCAGTGTAAAGTTGTTTTTTAACTCATTATTGACACACTGTTCCGTTTTCGATCCAGTACTTTTAAAACTGCTTTATTTTTTTACCAATTATTTTTTGGTATTTTAAAAATATATGTTAAAATTTTTTTTTTCTCTTTTAATTACAACAAAAAAATTGATTTCCTACATACTACATATTACGTTCAATAAAACAAATATACACTAGACAAGAATTTTTAAAAACTGGAATAAATTTCGTATTTTTGTATTTTTTGAATAACTAACAGAAATACTGTTTTGGTAATTGTTTATTAAATTACTAAAATAACTTCTTCAAACAACTGTTACATAAATACAGTATTTTTCTTTAGTTATTTTTCTATCATAATAGTTTTTTTTGTATCATTTCATAGAAAAACTACTACAAATCAGTTAAAAACATCTACTGATTACTAGACAAACAACTGTTATGTAGTAACTGCGAAACTGTTTTAAGTGTATTTTAATTCCGCGGATTGCAATTTTGTTTGAATTTGTGGACTAGTGTAATTTATGGTCATGTGATTAATTTTTTTTACATTGATCCAATAGATTTACATAGATCTGATGTACCTGCTTCTGAAATACAAGTAGTTTTTATGGAATATTTTTAGGATGCATAATTCGACTTTGATAATAAATTTTTTTTTAGCGCCTTTTTATTAGCATTTCTATGTATTTTTTATTTTATTTATATTAAAAATAGTTTTATCTTAAAAACAGATGACTCAGTATTAATAACTGCAGTTACGTGCTTATTAAAAGTTCTCTTTACCTAAATACACTGCGTTTCATAAATATAATTACAAATATTTTGGCTATTTTTTCTAATATTACAAAAAAAAATTAAAACTTATAACTGTTTTTAAGAGTGTGATAACTGATCTCCTATTGTGTAAAATTTAAGAGATTACTTAACTGATTTAAGAGAAAATTTGTGTAATATTTTGTTAGTGTTTCAAAACTACAAGTACATAATAACGGTAAACAAAGAAGAATAGCAAATAAATAAGATAATGCCTCAGTACATGTAAGTCATCAGACGATGGAATGGCTGTCATTCAAAAATATAAGAGTATTGGAATGGCCCGCAATGTATCCGGATCAAAACCTATTGAGAATATTTGGGGAATATTAACCCGTCGAGTTTACGCAGAAAGCCGTAAATATTAAAGCATTTTTCATCTATTGATGCGTGAGATTTCTAATGGAAGAACTTTGAATTAATCTGTTAGACGAATAAATCTGTCTGATTGAATTTTCGAGTTGATTCAAAAGAAAAGCGTCCTCACGCATTATTAAAACTGCTGCTTTAAAATATTTCTCTTGAATTTTTGTAAATTTTGATATATTAAGTTAACGGTGTTTATTAGCGCGGGTCGATTTAAAAATCGCTCAACGTTCAAGGAAAATCGCATTCTAGGGATCAAAATAAGAAACTTTGCCAAAGGAACCATACCTCGAAAACGAATTCTGATGTCCCGACTTTTGACCCATAGAGTGAAATTTTGAAAAATCTTACTTTTACCCATTTAGAGTGCCCCAATCGAATCCAACCCAATCGAATATATTTATACTCTATTTCTTCCGGAGAAGAAATAGAGACCCTAATCTTGGAAAGACTCCTCCTACTTTTTGAAATATCTCTATCCCGAGATTTGTACATTTTGCTAAAAAAAACACGGCTAAAAAGGCCCTCTTTGAACTTAAATTTTAACCCCTAGAATGATGATTTATGCATTAATCTGCTAGCGCGTCTCCCGGAGAAGAAGTATCTCCCATAATCTTGGAGAGATTCCTCCTACTTTCTGAAATATCAAAATGGGCTTTTTCAAAATTTGACCCTACGGCTCAAAAGTCGGGACATCAGAATTCGTTTTAGAGGTATGGTTCCTTCGGCAAAGTTTCTTATTTTGATCCCTAGAATACGATTTTCCTTGAACGTTGAGCGAATTTTTTGCCTCCATACAAATCGACCCGGCCTAGTATTTATAGTTATGAAACACTAATTGATTTTATTATTAATTTTTAAATAGTACAACAAAAAATAAATAAATAATTTTTTTTTTTTATTAATATTTTTCCATTCGTTTTACTTTTATGCGCGTTAAGCTCTTCCGATTTTTTTAACTTAAGAAATTTAGTGAAATCAATGTGTAATTATAGTTTTGCAACGCAGTGTAAAATCTTATTTCATAAATAATTAATAATGCAATTATTTTTAAAAGTGCCTTTTTCAAATTTGTTCGTATATTTTAAACTTGATTCACACGCTATTCACTCATATTTCCCAGTATTTTGTTATTTTTAAAAGAGAACTTACAACAATTCTACACCAATAATGGGAAATAGTAAATATGGATGGAGAGCGCGTGAATTGCTCCTTATTTATTTAATGATTTCTTTTCTAAACTTTTCAACAAAACTCAAGCACACTGGGACCGAAATTAAAAACATGTATTTTTATAATCTTTGTATTAGCATAATTTTATAATATCCTCTTATAAGATTAGAAAAATTTGTTTAAATAATAAAAAGATTAAAAAGCAAAACAAAATAAATATATATACAATATTAAAAAACAATAAAATATTAAAACACTCATAATTAGTCCCAAATGTTTAAACAATACACAACCTGACCAAAACACTATTTAAATAGCTCAAATAATTTAAAACCGATATATTTATACAAAATTTAATTTTATAATCTGGTAGATTAGTACATAATCTTTTTAAAATTATCATACTATTTTTAATTTTCCCATTATTTCAATACAAAAAATAATGCGATAGATAGTAATTATTTTTTATCATTATTTTAAATATAAAGTAATGATCTAAAAAATTGTAAAATCTATTTTTAGACTAATTATTTTTTTACCTCTAGTAAGTAAATATATAACTACTTATTTTTGATAGCTGAGATGGTAGAGCTGTTGACTGAAAACCTGGAGACCCGGGCTTGAATCACGTGTGGGTTCATTTTATTAAAAAAATTTCAATAAAAATATTATTTTATTAAATAAAATTTTTTTTAAATTTATTTTTACACTCATTATTTTTGTCCATTCTGGTAAGCATATAGGTAACCACCTATTTTGATCATTACTAATATGTCAATATTTTGCAATACACCCCCATATGAAAGTAATGAGGTTTGTAATGATAATTGTAAGTACTTGTCATTACCAAATATGTACTTGTATAACCACTTATATGGTAATGCTTTTCTACATGTATGTTTTAGGGAGTTTTTTGCAGTGCAGAAAATCATTGCCATATAAGTGGTTATACAAGCACATATTTAGTAATGGCAAGTACTTACAATTGTCATTACAAATCGCATTACTTTTATATGGTGATGTCGCGCAAAATAATGACATATTAGTAATGATCAAAATATGTGGTTACCTTTATGCTTACCAGTACGGACAAAAATAATGAGTCTAAAAATAAATTTAATACAAAAAATTTTTTTTATTGAAAATTTTTTTTTTTAATAAAATGTGCCCATACGGGATTCGAAGCCGGGCCTCGAGGTTGTCAGTCAACCGCTCTACCGCTGGAGCTATCTCGACATGTTATAATTGATAGATAAAAACGTAAATGACTTGCTTGCACAAAATTCCATTACTTTCCAGCTTACAAAAAATCTAAAATAAGTAGTTATATAAGTACTTACTAGAAGTGAAAAAATAATGAGTTTTAAAATAGATTTTCAAAGAATTTTAAGATCTTTACTTTATATTTAAAATAATAATAAAAATAAGTACTTATTGGCAACGCATTATTTTTTTTTTTTGGTAAATTAACTAGTTATTAGTAAGTTCTTATTATTCGTGTTAAAGTAATGCAGAGAGTAAGCTGGTGCCATTACTGGTAGTGCGAAAAGTAACGACATGTCACTACCGTTTCTACACTGGGAATCTTTTGTTATCCAACTAGATAATTTCAACCTATCACACAGTGCATTCGTTTACTCAATTACTCAATATATTAATTGCAATAAGAAAGTTTTGTTGACTTTTTTTTATTGAAATATTCCAGCTGCGGTAAAGGTAGTAACTTGTAGTAAGTAAACAAATAGGTCTTCCTGCAAAGATTTCTAATGCGAGATTTTTAAAAAAAAATTCCTTGTGCCAAAGTGAAGCTCTAGTAGTTATAACCATTCCTGCCAGTAAATTTCAAAATTTGTTAAAATTATACATAGGGTAAAAATAAAACTAAGGGATCTATGATTTTTCGAAAGTCGAGACTTTTTGAAAAAATTAAATTTTTCAGTTAGGAATAGTAAACAAAAAAATCAATTTGAATAGTTTGGCAAAATTTAAATTTTTACAAAAGTTATTGCCAATTCAGTTTTTTTGAGTCGTATTAGTAATAATGCATTCTCCTGCTGATCCAATTAACCGATCTGTATGAAATTTTGCATGGGTAATAATCAACTAATGCCATTTGTAAGATATATACACAATTTTGCTTTGTTATTTAACACGCCAAAAATATCGCGAAATAAAATGCAAAACAACTCAACATCACTTTTCAAAGGTTTACAGAAGAAGCAACAAACGTTGTAAAGTTAAAAATATTCCAGATATTAAAATAAACTTTTTCAATTTAGACTGTAAACACAACAATAGATCTAATACAGAGGGAAAACTATTATTTTTTAAAGAATTTTTCAAGTTATGGCAGTTATGTTATTTTGTATTTTCTGAATCAAAATAATGTATCATCAATGAAATTTTTTTTTTAGTTAAAAGCAAGGTTGGACACCGAAACGAATAACGCTTTTTTGTTTGTTTCGGTTTCGGTATTCCGTTCGTATCGGTATAACCGATACCGAAACAATAATACCGGTATGTGGCGGTATTATTGAAAAAATTTAAAACTCAAATTTATTAGTTTTTACATGAAGTACTTATATTTTATGTACGTCATTTTATAATATATACATAAAATTAGAAAAAAAAATATTTAATTTTTCAAGTTTTACCTTTCTTTTAAACACAAATTTTTAAAAGTTAATTTGGAACACATGTTGGTTTACTACAAATATTTAAAATTTCTATCGAGATCATATAAAAAAAAATAAGTTTATAAATGCATATAAAAGTGTTGCTAGATGTTATATATGCAAAATTTTTTTTTTTGCAAAAATCAAATTTTATTTTTAAAACTGATTTAATACCGGTATTTTATTGGTATTTTTTTTTAACGGTATTTAAAAGGTATCGATGGCCAACCTTGGTTTAAAGTGAAACAAACTTTTGTTTTGCAATAGAATATTTGTTAATAAGCGTATTGCAAAGAACTTTAATACTAAGCTGTACTTATAAAAACACTGATTTTATAAAAACAGAAAACAAATTGATATAAAGGGTGGTTAAATTTCAAGGGCCGATGTTGATTTTGAATAAAACACAAACTATTTAGGAAATTATTGTAATTTTATTTTATTATGATATATTGGTATTACTCAATTATGTATGGAACAAAATATCGGCCAAATGGGCGCCGCGACCACGGCGGCACACCTCCATCCGATGGTCCAAATTTTCGATGACGCTGAGGCATAATGGAGGTTCTATGCCGTTAATGTGCCGAATTATCTCATCCTTTAGCTCTTGAATTGTTGCTGGCTTATCGACGTACACCTTTTCTTTCAAATAACCCCAAAGAAAAAAGTCCAACGGTGTCAAATCACATGATCTTGGCGGCCAATTGACATCGCCATTACGTGAGATAACACGGCCATTGAATTTGTTGCGCAAAAGAGCCATTGTTTCGTTAGCTGTGTGGCAAGTGGCACCGTCCTGCTGAAACCACATATCGTCCACATCCATATCTTCCAATTCGGGCCATAAAAAGTTCGTTATCATCTCACGATAGCGAACACCATTCACAGTAACTGCCTGACCGGCCTCATTTTGGAAAAAATACGGCCCGATGATGCCGCCAGCCCATAAACCGCACCAAACAGTCACTCTTTGTGGGTGCATTGGTTTTTCGACAATCACTCTTGGATTCTCATTCGCCCAAATGCGGCAATTCTGTTTATTGACGAATCCACTGAGGTGAAAATGTGCCTCATCACTGAAGATGATTTTCTTCGAAAATTGATCATCCACTGTTGCCATTTCTTGCCACCATTCTGCCCATTCACGACGCTTGGAATGGTCAAGAGGCTTTAGTTCTTGAGCCAATTGCACCTTGTAAGCGTGTAAATGCAAGTCTTTATGCATAATGTTCATCAACGACGAGCGTGAGAGGTGCAATTGTTGGGCACGACGACGAGTTGAGGTGGACGGCTCTTCAGCCACACTATCGCGAACAGCAGCAATATTTTCTGCAGTACGAGCTGTACGAGCATGCACTGCTGTTCTCACATCTTCTACAGACCCGGTTTGCTCGAATTTTTCCACGATTTTTGCGATTGTACGCACATTTGGACGATCAAATTGACCAAAAAAATCACGAAGTGCACGATATGCATTTTGATTTGAACGCCCATTTTCATAATAAGTCTGGATAACTTTAACACGTTGTTGGATTGTGTATCTCTCCATGGTTCAAATTGAGTAAGTCTGAAATAGAGAAATGTCAAATAAAATTCGGAAAAAAAACTTGGCGTTTAGGTGTGGTTCACATTCAACATCGGCCCTTACAATTTAACCACCCTTTATTAGACTGAACAGAAAAAAAAGAACAATTCCCAAAAAACTGTAAAAAAAATTCCAAAAATTTGATTTTTTACATTTATTGCTGTTTTGTCCACATTTGAACGGATGTTAAAAAAGGATAATGCTATAATATTTGGACCAAATTGTAGCACCTCCAGCCCTTTTTCATTTTGCAATTTGTGTGGTACACTCAGAGAAAAAATTGGTTAAAGTTTACATTTGAGTAAAAAAAATTGTCGAATTCGGATGGGTCTTGAGGGAGAATAATAACTGACTGCGGAATATAATTTTCATAAAACTCAACTTTATATCATAAAAATATAAACACTGTATGTGTTCCTGAAGAAACTTTTAATGTGGGTTTAAAAGAGTTTTGCTACCTTATTGACTAAAACATTACTAAAATCACGTTTTGTTTTCTAATTAACAACTTTAAGGCCAGTAACATTTCTTTAAATAACCAGAGTTTAACTTTAACCACAGATATCTTGACATTCATAACTACACAGGTAAAAATTTCCAACCGTACCAAAAAAATAGTACTGGCAAACCACTGCTATTTTTGTAAAACCCACCGTATTAAAAATTAGCAAAGCTACAAATAATATTGTACTAGAAAAACACTATTTTGTTTGCAAATCATGTGTTTTGCCAGTGCCACCCTCAAAATTCTTTGACAATATTGTTTTTACCAATATTGCAACCAATAAGGCCTAGAATTTGGGATGTCAATTAAACTTAGTTTATTGGCCTTCAGTTCTAGTTTAAAGATGTCAGTTCTAGTTTAAAGATGTCAAATTACACGATCATGCCACATTAATTTTGACAAAATTTTTAATTTCCGGTTGGAATTGCCCTAAAAAAGTAAATTTTCTTTGCAAATACGTCACAATGTGGCATCACATAAACATAGTATTATCTAACGCTTTTTTGGTTAACAAATTTATACTTCAGTTTAACTGGCCTACCAGGCTGGGTTAAACCTTAATTATAACCTATATAAACCATATATGAAAAACAAAATTCTAGGTTTAACTAACGCTTAACTTACAAACATATTTAATCAGCATCCTAAAAACTAGGCCTCACAAGCATTTTATTTTATTATATTTCACACATTAAAATATGATGTATATAACTAAAACCGAACTGTATTGCTCCTTTTTAAATGTGGTTTATTATACCTATATTTTCAAAACTAATTTAAGCTATTTTAAATTAAAAATTTTTTGAACTACCAACGATATGTCAACGGTGGAAAGTTTGCTCAAACCAACGGTTGGCCACTATTATCAATCGGGTAACAGGACAATACTGTCAATATCGTAAGTCCCACGTTCTACCAACGTTTAACTGACCGTCACCGATGCTTTACCAACACTGTGCCGATTGCATTTTTCTGCCTGGGTTGTTAGTATTACCAAAAAAATTTGCTGAAAAATAGTATACTTGATTTACTAGACGTTTTGCTAACTTTTCTACTAACTTATTTTTTTGAGTGTAGGTTGATACTAGTATTTCGATCTGGCTAAAGATCTGATCAACACCCGAAGTTTTAGAAAAGCTAGGGTCTCCTGAATATGCAGAGCTTTAACAAAAAACCTATTAATCATTAATTTTAATAATAATTAATAATGTTCCCTTAAGTAGATCTTAAATATATTTTCTTATTTTTTGTTTTTTCCAAGTTTTAGTTTTTTTTTTTTAAATTTTTTCACTTTAACTATTCTTGTCTATTATTGACAATTTTCCAACATGTTTCACAAAAAAAAATATCGTTTGTTTACAGCAATTAAAAAAATTTATCATTACATATTTACTAAAAGACTGACACAACTCAAGAAACACGATTTTGCAGAAAATGCGTTTAAAAATGTCAATCCATATGTGCATCGCTTGACACATTCTCTATTTATTTGGTCACTTTTTTATAAATCGGTTTTTAATGCATTTTCTCTTAGTGGAGGGTTGGGTGAATTCGCTAATTATCGAGAATCCCATGAGTAGCACAGTTTCTCTATAAAGTATATACTATTTGCACCCACTTTCCAGAAAAATTAATATATATTCTCCTCTAACTCGAAAAGTATACATGATATACAAATGAATAGCAAATAATCTTGTTAATCAGGTATACTTTTTTTCATCAAATTTTTTGCAAAAATTATGTTTTAAACTAACATTTTAGTTATACTTAGTCAGCAAAAAAAAAATGTGCTGATTAGCACATCAATAGTGTAAACGACAACCAGATTAAAAGTTATACGCAGAATGAATTAGATGTCAAGATGTAGTAATGACGAGGAAAATTATACTAAAAAGTACAATTCTAGTAAGACACATAAAAAAATCAACCATGGAAGAATTTTGTATCTCTTTTTCATACATAAAACAAAATTGTGGATTGGAACAACTTAAATTTTGCGTTTTCACCGGCTTGTGAAAATAATTGTCTATTAATTAAATAAAAGACAAAATATAATATTTAAATGTTTTACTTTTAAATTTTAAAAAATTAAAACCAAAAGTTTATTTTTCGATCTTTTATCATAAATTATGATGTGAGCAAGATTATTCAAGTTCAAGATCATTTGTTTTTTGTTAAACAAAAAACCGTGCAATGTTTATTTATTACTCAAAAAAGTTTTTGCCCGCTAACTTATAGCAGACTTTATCTACTGACAGGTCCTTACATGTTTCATTTCGCGCCACCGAAAATCATCAGAGAACCAATGTAGAAGGGTTAGAATATTCTACCCAAATTTTAAAGGAAAAAGATCAACGCTTTACCCGTGTTGTTTTATTTAACCGATGAGAACTAAAAAACAAAATTGGAAGAATTGAAATAATTCAAATCAAAAATAAAACATTTTTAACCAATAAACATTGTTCGTGTATAGGCAAGAATCTCTAGTCATAATAAACTGTGTTTTTATTGTTTATTAAATAAACAATTAGTTAAATTTTTATGCTGACTCAGCAAAATTTTTTGCTGACTTTACTAACTTTTTTATTTGAGTGTATACATAAAACGTTTTAATAAACAAAATCAATCACTTCATTTTGTAAAAATTTTATAAGCTTTTAGGGAGTTTTTTTAAGTAGGTCCACTTTAGGGTACATGTTCCCTAATGTGAACTTTTTGAGTTGTTTTGGAAATTGTTATATAACTTTTTTAAATTAATTTCTACAAGAAAATGATCTATAGCTGAAAGTTGTCCAAGGAGTTGTCATGTAAGCTGATGTATTTGGATTTTGTATACTTCACTTAGTTTTTTATATAGTTATAGCCCAAATATAAGGTGTAGGTCCACATTAGGGCACATTCCCTTACCGTTATCCATGCCGTTGGTTTATTCCTTAAAGAACAGAATTTGTGGTTCAAATATTTGTTTAAATACCAAGAAAACCGAATGTTTGTGGATTGAGAAATCAAATTTTGCAAATATGTATATTTAATTATTCGTGCGTGTCTATCAAGAAGATTATTCTTCTGTTTGTTCATATTAATTTGTGTTAATTTGGGAACAAAAAGTTATCAATAAATTTTTAATTTTGTCATGTGCATTATTTGTACATTAAAAATGCATTTATTCGCCATAAAAATTTGGTTTTAAAGATTTCAGCGTGAAGTGTTCATAAATACAATAAATTTAATTGATTTACATTAACAGACACGGATACGTAAAAAGTTTTGGGGAGGGAAATTCGAGTATTTTTCATTAACTTTCTTAATATTTTATAAATTTTTGTATTGAAAAATTTTATTTAGGGAAAGGAATGTTCATTTACCCTCCCCCTATATCCGTGCCTAACATTAAGAATTTGGTTCGTACTAGGGTTGTAACTCAAATAAAAATTATTCGATTAATCGAACGAACAATTTAAAAATCATGATTTTTAAATAACGACAATTAATTGAACAAAACGAATAATTTAAAAAATACATTTTTAACCGAAACCTTTTGGAAAGTTAACTTATTTTAGAAAATATCGCTATTTCAAACTAAAAAATCGAAAATAGATAAGTTATAAAAAATATTAATAATTTTGCAATAAATCGCTAAATATTTCAAAAACCTGTTTAAAACAATAGAAAATATCTACTTTTTTTAGCTTAAAAGATACGATAAGTCGCTCAGAATTTGCAACACTGAATTTTATATTTGGTTTAAAAAGTTTTAAGACTAAACTTAGTATCGAATTTTATTAGAAAAAAAACTATATAAAAAACTAATTTAAAATATTGAAAAATAATAAAATCTTTAAGAAAACGGCAAAATATGCTCTAAAAATTAGCTTTTGTTCAAAAAAATATAAAAATATGCCAAAAATTTTTTTAATATGTTGTCCTTAGGATCAAAATAAAAAGGAATATGATCTAAGAAATCAATAAGTCGTTTATTGTGTTGAAAGAGATAAATATTTTTTCAAATTGATGCCAAATTCGTAAAATTTTATGTTGATAGTGTAAAAAACTTTTTTATTTATGCATTTTTAAAATTATTTTTATTCGTTCGACTAATCGAATAATTTTAAAATATTAATCGCTTGATTGTTCGATGAAAAAAATGTTTGATTGTTTATTCGATCAATATAAAAACCAGAATAAATGACAACTCAAGTTCATACTCTAAATGCATTTGTTACTACACTTAGAATACTATATAGGTAAAGACCACTGCAAATGCAGTTAAAAACAAATGAAATTTCACATTTCAGTAAATTCAACTAACATTGTCATTTATTTTTTACTGTTCAAAAAATGAACCACAATTAGTAAAAAATAAATAAACATTTATTTTTTTAACTTAAAAAAAAAACTACCGTATAAAATTAATGTAAAATCATAATACAGTAATTTGATGTGGCGTATTTTTTTTAAATAACCTACAATTGTAGTCATAACTGATATTTCTTCTTCATATGATTGTTTTTTTACTTAAAAATAAAGATTACTGTATTCCAACTCAAACAACTGCAAATATTTACTGCAGAAGTTCCCTGAGTGTACTCTGTATGAAAAAGTTTTGGAGGAAAAAAATCATGTTCGATTCATACAATGTTTGAACAAATTTGTTATATGTATGAATTATTTTTTTCTGTGTTCTTTTAGGAAATTTTTACTTTTTTTTGAAAACTTTGAAAACTTTAAAAACTGAAATGAAAATGGAGATGTGTTATGGGCTCCATTGATTATTAATCAAATTTGAATAATTTCAATGTGTTTGTAGCAAAGAAAAAAGTTTATCTACACTCATAGAAATAAACCGGTGAAATAGCAGAAAAAGCTACGTACTAAAACTTAGTTAAAAATGATCTTGCAGAAAAAACTGCTAAATTGATCAGATTTTTTTGCTAAATATTAATAAAATAAGAACAGCAAAAATAAATCTGTTAACTTTAACAAACTTTAGTTAATTGAAAATAGCATTTTACTCTGTAAAATTAGCAAAAAAAAAAATGTTTACCAAATTTTCGTAGACTCAAAATAGCAAACAAGAACTGTAATATTAACAATATATTTTCTATATTTACCTCAAATTTCGTAGAATGCAAATAACAGTTTATTTTGCTAAAATCAACAGAAATTTATGCTAAAAATTGTAGATTGTTGATTTCATAGGGGCAAACTTTTATTCGCATTAAAAAAGAGAACTAAAAAAAAAACGTTGTCATATTTTTTAATGATTTTTTTGTCTACTAATATTTAGTAAATGTTTTTGCTAATTTTAGCAGATTATTTTGTTACTTTCAATTAACTAAAATTGAGCTAAAATATAACTAAATATTTGTAAATTAAACAGATTTGTTATTGCTATTCTTATTTTACTAATATTTAATAAAAAAATCTGCTAATTTCAGCTATTTTTTCTGCAAGCACATTTATAACTAATTTTTTTTTGCTATTTTTACATGTATATTTCTATGAGTGTAGGTGTAAAAGACATAGATGATAATTAAACTACTTATGTACAGAAAATAGTAACATTTTGTCTGTAAAAATGTACGATATATATAATTTATATATAATTTATTATGTTTTGTAAATATCAATCAAAATTAATTCATATTTATTAATTATTTTAATTGCTTTTGTTTTACAAAATAAAAAAAAAAAACTACCTTGAAATATATTTTTTTAAAAGAAGCCAAACTATAAGGCAAAAAATAGGGGTATCTTTAATATTTATAGATAGAAACTATAAAACATTAAAATATACCCTTCAAATTATTGTTTAAAAGAATAAGAAATAAAATTTTGACTTATTTTGCACAAGAGGCACAGACATCAACTTTCTCTTAGTGTTTCCATATAATTTTGATTCTTTAAACACAAAAAACGCAAAAAAAAGGTACCATGTTGTTAATGTGAAAAAAGTTACACAAAAGTTAATCTGGGTCTTTTCGACCTAAAGCATTTTTTTAAACTTAAAAAAATATCCCTTAACCTCATGCTACAATAAAAAAAGTTTATAATTTTTTATTTAAAAAATTTATGAATTTTCATAATTCGAAATAAAAATTAAGCTATCTCTGAGGGCTTAGCAGAAAAATTTTAAAATAAAAAACATATATGTAGGTCTAAAAGACCAAGATTAACTTTCTAGGGTTTAATCTTCGTTTACATAAAACATACACTCTGCACATTTACTTAAACAATGCACCTGAATCTAGTTAAACTTTTGATAAAACTAAAAATATTTATGTAAATTTATGTATTTATACTTAATAAAAATTTTCTTAAAAACTTCTTAAATATGTATTAAAAGTTTTATTTAACAGCAAATTAAGGTTTGTATTAAAAAGTCATCATCTCTGCGCCCCGGTAGGTTAGTTGGTAGCGTGCTGGCTTACAAGTGCGGCGGTCGTGGGTTCGTATTGCAACCTTTTAAATACTGGCCCTGTTTAATTTTTATTTAAAACTCAAACAAAATATTTTCAAAACAATACATTTTTTATTTTAAATTCTCTTTCTAGTTATTTAGTAACGTTTTTGTTTTTATCACAAAATAATCGTTAAAAATTAAAATCATTAGCGAAATAACGTACAATAGCGAAATGAAATAAGTCAGTATTTATCGGAAAGATATTGATCGTGAGTGTACATTAAAAGATTTAAATAAACCTCAAAATAAACCGCAAAATAAAGCAAATATCTTGGAAATAATTTTTGATAAGAATTCAAAATCCAACAATGTCAAAATATCAATTATATATAGAGCAATTCCATATGAAAGCGATCACCTTTTGGACGACCCCTCTCCGATTTTAAAATAAATAGTCTCAATCGATTGCCCAGCAAAAAATAATGTACCTACATATTTTTTTTTTTTTTTATAGTGACTGGTTTAGTGGTGGTGTGCACCACTGGCTAGTAGACAAAATTGAAGAATTCTTCATAAGGGACCTCATTGAAAGTTGTTTTAAAAAAAAACTACTAAAGCGATCGCAACGAGTGATAGCTCGTTGGAAAGGTATTGAATCAGACTTTCAATGAGGTCCCTTATGAAGAATTCTTCAATTTTGTCACATGACAGTGGTGCACTAAACCAGTCACTATAAAAAAAAAAAAAAAATATGTAGGTACATTATTTTTTGCTGGGCAATCGATTGAGACTATTTATTTTAAAATCGGAGAGGGGTCGTCCAAAAGGTGATCGCTTTCATATGGAATTGCTCTATATTTTTATTAATTAATAATGATATAATTACAAATTATATAATATTACCCTAACCGATCACTAGCTACGATGCCTTTCGGCGCGTTGTAGCGAAAACAGACCAGTGCCTCTGGTGGCCAGAAATATCAATTATATTTTTGATTTTTATTTAAAAAATTAAAATAAAAGTTATGCAAAGATTTTTTAAAAATATCAATAAATAACAAAAATTATAAGATAACAAAATAAAAATCCAAAAAATTAAATATTTTGCAAAATTGTTTGTCTTTATAATATTTATTAATATATTAAAATTAGGGCAATTGCAAAATAAAGTTTTGCCTTTCCATTTTTTGTGACTTTTTTTAAAAATCAACAGCTTTTTTGGATCTCTGTTTTTAATACAATATTATCTGGTTTAAAACAAATATTGAAAAAAAAAATTATACAATCACAACACTTCCTTCTTGTATGTCCAATTCTTGACACACTCACTCACTAACAGTGAATATTTTTTGTCGAGTTCATTAGATTTTGTAATTTTATGGTAAATCCGCGTATAAAAAATTAAAAAAAAAAAAAAAATAATAAGCATTCTCTTTATTCAAAAAAGAATAATTTTTGAGCCCTTTTGGATGGCTAAAACAAGAAAACTATAATTCCCCTACTTTTCCGACTCATATTTGATTAATTTTTTTGATAAAATTATTTCCCTAATATTTTTGAGTCATTTTTGATTCTTTTAAGAAGGCTCTTATTTTCGCCTGTAAAAAGAGTGTTTTTTTGACAACAAATTTTGAAAACCTGAAAAAAAGATTAATATTTGAATCATGGATTCCAAAATAACAGGGCTCCAAAACTCATCAGTCATTATAGTGTCATGTATTTTAAGGGCTATGAAATATCCCAGCCAGTATAAATTCTAAGGATTTTAAAAAGACCAATGCGATTTGAATGAAATTTTCGTCAGCACTAAAGCAAGTAATTTAGAACTTATAAACAAATTTTTAAATACCTCGCAATACCACATTAAATATCATCATTAAGGCCTGGTTTTTAGGATGAAGATTAAATATGTTTGCTAGTTAAGCGTTCATAGTTACGTATATCAGCCGCTGCATTTAGTTTAAATTATTCGCTACACATATGTAACGCCATGCAGTAAAGGGTTAAGCGATTTTTCGAATAATGCCTTAACCGGTTAACCGCCTTGGTCGAATAGTTTAAAACACACACACTGAAGTGTAGATTAAAAATTAGCTTAATCAATTACATTTCCGAACACCTAAAGTTTTAAATTTTTATAAAGCCGAGCACAGACGGTCATTATAATTAATTTCCATTTTTTTATCTTTGCACACACACATTTCAATGATTTGAAAAACAATATACTAAATTAAAATTGATCAATATTTTCCAATACTGAAGGAAATTGGCAAAATTTTGCGCATTTTTATATAAAACTGTACTTAAAGGGAATCTTTTTTATTTTGCAATAATTTATTTTCTTTTTTATTTTTTAACAACAAATAACAGATTTCAGAAAAAAATAAATTTCAGTATTGTCCATAGACTTTTCAATAATATCAATTTGAAAAACAAAAATCCAAATCATTTTGAAATTTTCAATTTAATTATCTCACAATCAATTTAATTGATTATCTCACACGTTAATTTTTCTTTTTGTAAACAACCCAAAATTGATCAATAATATTTAACGTGTGCACTCCCACTTAAGAAATCGTTAATTTGATTACAAGTTTGAACTGTACAGCAAAAGGATCTAAATTTTAGATCACCTATATTTTCCACCAAAAATATAAATTTAAACAAAAACTTTTGACTTTCGTAAAGCTAAAAGAGCCTTAAATTCGAATCACTAATATTTACTATCACAAATTATTTATTTACAAATTGCAATAAATGGGGTTTGATTTGGAAATACCTATAATTTGTTAAAATATATATATATATGAGGTTAAAAAATGAAACATATGAATAGAAAACATATGATTTTCTATTGTTGATTTACTTGAATAAACGTCACTACATTGCTAGGTCTGTTAAAAAAACAGAGTAGTATTTGGAAGATGACAAAGCCAATTGTGACAATTTTTTGTTGTTGTTTTTGTTTTTTTCTTTGATATTTTAAATTTTGAATCTCGATCCTAGACGAGCACAAGAAATTCTCATTGAGTTTGTGATTTAACATAACAAATATCTCTAGAAATTCTAATAACAAAGTCCCCTGAAGATTTCCTTGGGCAGGAATGAAATCCGGATAGGGACACGCATACATCAGATTGCTTTTCACAATTTGTTAAATAAGTTTTGGGACTTTAGCACATTTAATTACTATAAATGCAATTAATGTTTATCCCGATGAAAATAAATTTAAAAAATGTTTTAATTTTTGTATTAAAAATACAAAAATTGTTTTTTTTGGACTTTCTTTATTTTCATATATCTAATTTATTTGTTGCTTTTCAAAAAGTTTGATTATTTTCATGATATACAAAACAATTGTTTCATTGGGATCACCCAAATCTTCAGTTGTCTGCAATAGAAAAAGGCTTAACTCAAACCGAGACATTACATACAACAGAAAAACTAAACACTATGAGAATCGGTTTGTCTGCCTCAGTGTATAAACTGCCTGATCTGGGCACCCCCTAATTATAAAATCAAACTATTTGAAAAACATCAATTTTAAATGTCGATATACTTTGAATGTCAGTATATGTATGTGTGTTTGTTGTATTACAATTTGTAAAAACAACATATACTCCAACAAACTGTGTTTGTTGAGAAGAGCCGTAGTATCCCAGTATCATATGATATGAGGAATTTAAAAAACGTCCACACTTACACCTCATTTATGAATCTACTATCAAAAACTATTAGTTTTTGAAAACTTCTAGTTTTTTATTTAAAATTTGTATGGAATGTGACAATTAAATTCAAGTTGTTTTTTAAAACTACTCGTTTTTGGCTGTAGTATAAATGCACTATTAGATGAAAACTTTTTCAAAATTTGTTTGTATGACCTTTTGTGTACATGTTGGCCGATCCATGTTGGCCATGCTAAATCCATTTGCGTTAATCATTTGTTATCAACGGCACAAAAATTATAGAGATTTTAAGGCTAAAGAACATAACAATTACGGTTTTTGCTTGGATTTAATAAAAGTTACATCAATTTATAGATCTCATTGTATTTATCACATTTCAAAGTATGTATATATAGCACACCAAAAACTATATAAATATACTAGTGTTGCCAATTATTCGACCTAGGCGGTTAACCGGTTAAGGCATTAATCGAAAAATCGCAAAAATGAATTAACCGATTATGTGGGTCGGTTAATCGACAAAATTTGCGATTAATCGTTTATAATGTATTTCTTTGTGTTGTTACCAATAAAAACACAAAGAACTACTTTTTTGTTAAGGGGTTTAGATTTTTTTTGTTTAACAATCCGAAATTTTTTAATTTCTTCGATTTTTCTCCAAAATTTGCATAGCTTATAGAAAAAAGTTCAAACTATTCAAATATGAAAAAAAAATCTAAAGCTATTAAACCCCTTAAAGCTATAAACAAACCCCTTCTTTCTTTGATAACAACACAAAGAAATACATAATAAGCGATTAATCACCAATTTTGTCGATTAACCGTCCCGAATAATCGGTTAATCCATGTAGTTTACAAGATTGTCATAATCAGTGTTGCCATGTATTTTTTTCAAAAAACTGTAAGAAAAAACTGTTTTTTTAAGAAAAATCTGTTTTTTTTTTTAATAAAAAACAGTAGAAAAAACAGTTAATATGTGCATTTTGAATTCAATTGCATTTTATTTAAACATAAAACAACATAAAAACATTAAACACATAACATATTTATATACACAGAAAAAAACTATTTTTTGTTGTAGCCTAACTTTTAATTATACTAACAAAAAAAAAATGTTTTCAAATTTATGTTATTACAGATTACAAGTTGTGCTCTGTTATAAAACTACATTTTAATTAACAATAGGAATAATATGTTTTTTTCTGTGTACTTCTTTAAAGTAAAAAAAAAAATATAATATAAAAAAACATATTTATCACCCCTGTTACGGCTTTTATATCAGAGCAAAAGTGAAAATTTTAGAATTTTTCGGTGTTCTTGCAATTCAATCAGAACGTTTGTCCCTATATTTTTTCGTTTTAATTCGTGTAAAAAAGCCTGGTAAATTACAATTTAGGCTCAAAAATGGTGCTTAATATTAAAAATTTAGAAATTTTTTTACTTATTTCTGAATTTATTGTATTTTTGGTTGTATTGCTTATACTCTTAAAAACTGTTTTAAAAAAACATTTTTTTGTTTTGATATTCTAGAAAACACTCAAACAAATTGACAACAATGTTAGAAGCATTTCTTAAAAGCATTTTACTTTCCATATTTTTTTTTATTTTCCATAAAACCATATGTTTTTGGCACTTCGATAATAATTACGAAAAAATTCGAATTTTTGGAAGCTTTTAGGATTTGAGAACACCAAATTTCAATTTCGTGTGATTTCACAAATTCGTTCTAATGGCAAAACGTTCTAAAGTAGGGACATGGGCGTATATTTATATTAATTATTTAACATATAGCAAAAAATAGCTACAAAACCATAAAAAAACAAAATAATTTATCACATTTTGAGATCTTACTTAATTACATAAAAATATCAGTTATACATTTATTGAATAAATTTAATTTAATTTAAATTAAATTTCGGTTGATTCCACAAAATTTTAACACAAACAAATGCTAAAAAAGGGAATTAAAACTTACTACACAGTTGCATTCAATGCGTTGTATTATTTTTTATTGAAACATTTTATGCAACTTTTGTATTAAATTTATAAATTCAAGTGAAAGAAAGTAAATCGAGCAGATAAGCTGTTAAAAACTGGAAAAACTGGAAAAAAAGGCTGAAATTAAACAAAAACTGTTTTTTTTCATGAAAAACTGGAAAACTGTTACGCATCCTAAAAAACTGGAAAAAACAGTTAAAACTGGCAATATGGTAACACTGGTCATAATTAAGTTCAAGTTTCATGGATCTTTTTTTGTCACCAGTTGCCTGGATAACGATTTTTTAAATAACAGTAAAGATAATTACAGTCTTAACAAATTTAAGTGATATTTTTTCGAATATCATACAAACTTTGATTAAACCATTAAAATTTTGTTAAATTTTTCAGAAAATAGGCTATTTTCATAAAATGTCATGGAAAGCAGTTGCTAAAAAAATAAATTCGAATTATCATTTTTCCAATTTATTTATTTTTTGTTTAATAACAACTACTATATTATTAAAATAGCAATCGATATCTTTAAATTAGGCATTCTAAAATATCTTTAAAATTAATTTAAAAAAGACGTTTTTGCATTTTTGTCAAATTTATAGGTCATTTTGGAATCCAGGCTAAAGTGGATTAATGATATCAGATGAAGTCAAAGTGTTATATCTGAATAATTTAGTATTTATATTAAATAAATAAATGAAATAAAAAGTGATTGTTTTTAAATTTCGAATTTGAGGAATTTTTATTAATACTTTTTTCCAACATGGGGCATTTCCTACAGTCTTGCGTCACGGGTTACCGTTTTATAAAAAAAAAATAGTTTTCTTTCATTTGCAACTATTTGCAATAAAACTGGGGGTGTAATTAACGAAAATCGTAAATTCGTTATTTTAAGGGACATCCTAATGTATGACAGAATTTTACATTTTTCAAATGAAGATAATTCTAAAATACAAAAAGCAATATTCAAATTATCGCTAAATGTCATAAAAGCCCTTTATCTTTTAATAACAACTGCCTGATACTTGGTATTTTTTATTTTGTACATTATTTTTGCCTGCATCCTCAATTTATCAAAATATTGTTTTGTACAGCAGCACCAAACCGTATTTTTTAAAATTTATTAAAGTATCATTCATTTACGACGAATAACTTTTATATAAATAACAAGAGTTTAACTTTAACCACAGATATTTTCATATAAATTTGACATTCATAACTATGGTTAAGACTTAAACTTTGGTTAACTTGGAATAAGTAAGCAGGACTTCGTAATTTTTAAAAATTCATTTACTGAATTTATTTATTGTTTTATTTATATTTTTGTAATATTCACAATTTTTATGTGCACATACGTGACTTTGTTTAATGTGTAATATACAAAAGAAAAAATTAAATGAACGAAATCAATTTCGCTTGCATTTTGTGTAATAGGGAGTTCAGACTGCGAAATTAATCTACTTGATTAACGTTAGTTAATCCACGTGTTTAATCTTCCTCGTTGCCAAGCGAACGTCGACAAAAACACAGAGTTACACAAAATTAATAGTATAATACAGAGTCGTTTATAAATAGTAGTCAAATAAAAAGTTAGATTAACTGTTAATCAAAAAGATTAAAAAATGATTTAATCGCCTTGTTAAGTGCTTGATTAAGCAGTTAAACCCATTTTTAAGAGATTAACTTGTCTAAGTGAATTCCCTATAAGTCTTATAATGGTTGAGTTTGTTTGTGTCTTTTCTTTTTTCTCTACTTCGTCCACACAAGCAGCGACATCTACATCTAGTCTTTTTACTTGTTCTGCAAGCTATTAATGTGTTTATCAGCACAATTTTGGAAGAAACGTAAATTAGTTTAACATTTGCCCATGTCCCTACTTAAGAACGTTTTGCAATTAGAGCGAATTTGTGAAATCACACGAAATTGAAATTTGATGTTCTCAAATCCTAAAAGCTTTCGAAAACTCGAATTTTTGAGCGCGCTTTTATTAACATATGATTGAACACATGTTTTGATGTCATATGTTCTTAAAGAGAGATGCCATATGAATGTTTCCCAAATAAACAATGTTTTCTTTATATTTATTGTTACTAAAATCTTGTAAAATAGAATTACATTACTTTTAAACTTAAAAAAAAGATTTTAGTTATTCATTTACTTGGTTCAGCTTTAAATTATGAACCAATTAAGTTTGGTATATATAGATTTAATTACGATGGTATCACTGTTTTCATACACATTTATTTTTATTGGCAACGCTGCTTTTTCGAACATAAATAAAATAAATTCTGATTTCGTAAAATTTTGTACTTTTTAAGGAATTTTTTTTTTTTTTTAAAGCTAATTTTACAACAATTATTGCTTAATTAGTCTAATTTAACCTTTTAACATATAAAATACACTTCATATTAAGGATTTATAATGATTTTTTTAACGGCTGAAAGTAAAATGCTTTTAAGAAATGCTTCTAACATTGTTGTCAATTTGTTTGAGTGTTTTCTAGAATATCAAAACAAAAAAATTATGTTTTTTTAAAACAGTTTTTTAGAGTATAAACAATACAACCAAAATTACAATAAAATCAGAAATAAGTAAAAAAAGTTCTAAATTTTTAATATTAAGCACTATTTTTGACCCTAAATTGTAATTTATTAGAAAAAAAGGGCATTCGTTTTACTTTCGACCAGGCTTTTTTACACGAATTAAAACGAATAAAAAATAGAGAAAAACGTTCTGATTTAATCGCAAGAACACCGAAAAATACAAAAATTTTAACTTTCGCTCTGATTTAAAAGCCGTAACAGGGGTGATAAGTTCAAAATTAGTTTTTTGGTAAAAGCGTTTAACTAAAATTTTTGCTGAAAACGCGATGCCAAAATTACTGAAAGTTAGTTAAATATTTTAAATAGGAGTTAAACAAAATTTTCAACTAATTTTTTTGAGTATACGTAAATTTGTGTAGTAGCTTTGATCCACAAAATGCAACTTTAATGGTGAAAAGGTGTTTTGTTTTAAAATTACCCAAAACATTAATACAATATTTATCATCACGTGGTGATAGTTAAACATTTTTCAGAAAAAAAAGTTATAACCCTTTCCTTCTTAGAGGTTTTAATCAAATTTAAACGCCGATTTAATAAAACAACTTAACAAATATAATTATTTTTCTAATTTAAAACAACGTTTTATTGCCTTTTTCACACAAAAAAAATGTGTACAACATTATATAAATTGTAGATTTTTATAAATAATTGTGGGTCACAATTTCTGCTTTTTCATGTTAGATTTTACATTATATTTGCGCAATTATAATGATGAAAATAATAAAATAAAATTATACAAAATGAAAGTTTAAAGGCCCAAACCTAACTAACTAAAATGACTAAACTTTGCAGTCACTTCGGCTAACAGTGTTTGAGAGCCTTAACAAATGTAAAAATAATATTATTTTGAATATTAAATAAACATAATAACTAAATAAAATCGTTTACTATAGAGAAATATAAATCAATTATGGACTAGCATGATTAATTTATTGCAAAAATTTAAAAAAGGAAAATTAAAACAAATTAAAAAAAAAAAATATGTTCAACATAAAAACAAGAAAATAAAAATCAATTATAGCTACAACTAAATTAATTAAAGGAAGCAATTTTTTAACTTTAAGCTTAACAACGGACTACTACAATAAACTGTTGGCGATGACGATTGAAAAATTTTTAACTTTTTTTTTTGTTTTTAGTTAAGAGGTTTTGGCGGTTAGTTGAACAAAAAAAAAACGATTTTGATAAATTATCGTTTAAAATATTTAAGCATTTTCCCATAAAGTAGATTTAATGGTCCAATATACGCATATTGCCAGAAACAATTTTATTTTCTAATATGGCACCGGCCGGTATATCAATACGATCACCATGATTGGCAATAATAATAACAGTACCCTAGAAAGAAATTGAATGGAAAAAATTATAATTTTTATAAAAAAAATTAATTTAAAACAACATGATGAAGAATTTATCTTACCCTTAAAGAAACACCACGACCAAAGGTAACATCACCGGATACGGTTAAATGATCTAATTCAATAATATCGGGGATATTGGCAAAACGTCCTAGGAACTCTTTAACTTTGGCAAAATGATTTTCACCCAATTTAACCAATGGTGTAGTAGGAAACATACGTTGTGGTGACATCACCAAGCTGCCATTTTTCAAACTATACAAATTTGACATAACCAATAATAAATCCGATGTCTTTTTCACCGGCAAGAAACGTGAACGCGGTACATTGATGCCAATCGAACCATCAAAACATTTCATAGCTGCACCTACGGCTGTCTCAAGCTGAATAACACGTAAACCATTTTCCAAAGTTTTGTTATTGATAATAATTTCTAGATTAAGGGTACGCTCCTTCAAAACACGATCAATTGCTAAATAACAAAAATAATAAAAAAATTAAAAAAATAGGAAAAATATTACACTGCGCAATACAAAAAAAAAAACAAGAGTACCGAACATTGATCCTAAATATTTCGGAAACGCTGATTTAAATGGCGAACCCAGTTTTTTCACTTATGGGCCAGATTTTTTTTTTTGCAAAATTGCACAAAATGTTTGAAGATTTTAACCAAATTTATTGTATATATAATTTGTTTAAGGTAAATATATTTACTAAATATAGCAAACATTTTATTGTTATTACAGTTTTTGTTTGCTGTTTTTAGTCTACCAATATTTAGTAAAAGCTTTTACTAGTTTTAGCAACTTCAACTCGAATATAACTAAAACTTTGTAAAGTTTTACAGCTTTATTTTTGCTGTTCTTATTTTATTAATATTCTGAAAAAAAAAAAAAAAATATGCGAATTTTATCTGTTTTTTCTGCAACGTAATTTCTAGTAGCCTTGTCTGCTCTTTTTACATGTTTATTTCTATGAGTGCACGTTTAAGGCCTTTAGCGGCATTCGGTTATCGAATTTGGTTAATAAATGTGCATCCTGAATAAGTAAATCCATTTTTTCTAAGTTTTTACTATATTTTAAAAGTTTTTCACAATTTATCATCCGATTTCGGAATGGATCACATTAGTATTGAGCATAGGCAAAAAGACAAATCTGAAGAATTATTTCGTGTAAAAAAATGATAGTGTGGTACATGTGTAATACGCGAAATGTGTCTAAAATTTATATGACAGAATAACGAAAAAGGATGTCCCATGAGTTCATCTTTTAGTATAATATGTAAATATCTAAAAAAACTACTATGATGCGAGCAAAAATTTAACCAAAAAATCAATATCTGCGAAAGTTAGTTTAACAAAAACTTTCGCTACAGTGAATGTCTACCAAATGTTTTAAAATTTTATTTAAAAAATGTATATTTGTGTGGTTTTTATATATTTGGTAGACATTTACTACAGTGAAAATTTTTGTTAAACTAACTTTTGCAAATATTAACTTGTTCGTCTCTATTTTGGTGCACGTGATTTCTTAATCTGTTTACATATTATTAGTGTCCGTCCGAAGACATCGGTCAAAAAACGATAATTGGTCGGTTTTTTGATATTAGGAGACAATTTGGACAAATTTTGATATTGAAAACATTTTTAGTGAGCCGTTTTAAATCGATTTTGAGTAAAAAGTTTAAGGAAAATGCCGAAGTTCAGCTTTAAAGTTAGATGATCGCCCGCCGAAGTTTTTTCGATTTGACCGATTGCGAGGCGGCGGATTATTGAAGGTCTCATCATTATTTATCATATATTTAAATTAAGAGAAAATATCTTTTTTATGTATAAAAAACTTTGTTTAAACCTGTAATATTTTAATACAGTTTTGCGAAAAATTAGGTCAATAAGTAAAAAAAGCTGGGTTCGCCATTTAAATAAGCGTGGCCGCAATATTTAGGATCGGATCAATGGTCGGTATCAATTTTCGATTTAAGAGGTCAATTTTGTAGCGCTGTGGTATTAAGCTTTCTATGTTTTGTAAAAATAACACGACAAAATTTAAAAAAGTCAAGACTCTGAGACTAAGCTATAATTTAAGGTGCACTAAATCCAAATATGAACTAAGAATTTCTCCGTAACATTAGGCTTTTGCGATATCTGAACATATACTATCCTAACAACTTGAGTATCGTACGGATCGTAAATATGCATGTGTTTTATTGTTTTACTTTTAAATTTTAAAAAATTAAAACCAAAAGTTTATTTTACGATCTTTTATCATAAATTATGATGTGAGCAAGAATTTGATGAAAATTTTTACTTTTTTCTGAACAACTTAAACGGCGATTTTGTCCTACACTGGTGTTTATATATTGAGCTAAAAATCGTTTACCGCTGTTTTTAGCTTTTCATTGACTTTTTTTGTGTCGAAATGATAAAGTAAGGCGCAAAAGATGATAAATAACACAAATTCGATGATATTTCACAGAAATAAAAAATTTTATTGTTCAATTATGGATTCAATTTTGTTAAAATTCAAACGGTACAGATTTTCAGTGATCTGTGGTTCTATTAATGTTATTCCTTCTTTGATTTAGCATTTTCCGTATTAAATAGACGGTAAATGATATATTTTTTTAATTCAAAACATAATTTTGTGTTGTATAACAATTAAATTAAATTTCTTTGAAAGTACGAAATTTAAGTGGTAACATTTTCAGCTACATGCGAAATCCGACTAGTTTTCAATGACTGCGTATTAGGGTGGGGCGATTAGTATGGAAGGAAAAAAATCTTAATGGGCGCTTCGCGTTTCTGATTCTTGGGATTGTACTCAGCAAAAAAGTCCACTAGACCATACGTCTACGGTGAAAATCGAGCTTCCAGATTTTGACTTTACGGAAATTAAAAATTAACCCCTTAAACCCTACCCACAAATATGATTGATGCATTAATCTGCTAGAGAATCTTCCAAAGAAGAAATTGATATCATAATCTTGGATAAGCTCCTCCTACTTCCTGAGATATGTCCATCCCACACATTGTTACTTTCACAAAATACAACAAAAAAAGCCCTATTTTTAAATTAAAAATTAACCCCTTAAACCCCACCCACAGATATGATTGATGCATTAATCTGCTAGAGAATCTTCCAAAGAAGAGATTGATACCATAATTTTGGATAAGCTCCTCCTACTTCCTGAGATATATCCATCCCACACATTGTTACTTTCACAAAATACGGCTAAAAAGTCAAAATGTGGAAGCTCGATTTTCACCGTAGACGTATGATCTAGTGGACTTTTTTGCTCAGTACAAGCCCAAGAATCAGAAACGCGAAGCGCCCATTAAGATGTTCAAATCGCCCCACCCTACTGCGTATGCTCTAAAGCAAAAAAAATCTTAAAATATGCACTAAAAACTATACAAATATGCACTTATTATTTGTTTTAATATCAATTTTCTTCAAACTTTTCTTCTAAAAGTCTTAACACTAGCGGTTTTCATTCTTGGTGTTATATTTACTTCGTGTTATATTTACTACGATTTGTTCACAACAAAAGGTCCATTCGTTTACTTTTCCAGTAAAATCCAGTAGATGAGTTCGCTTTCTAAGCGAAACAAAATTGATTTGGGTTTCTCTAACCAAATTTCTATGCGAACGATGACTTGAAGTAGAAGTCGAATGAAAACGTAAAAGTTTTCATACAAAATTTGGTTTCTCTATTTCGAACGAGTTATCAACAGTGCGAACGTAAATGTCAAAACCAGTCAATTGCTTTTTTCATTTCGAGTAACACTATATTTAAAAAAAAATATATCATTCATCCCATGAGAAAACGCAAAAAATCTGAACACGGGTCCTCTGATTTCGTTTATTTTTTGTACATGAATACTCTATGGTCCATTTGTACATTTCCTTTTTCAGATCTCCAAATTTGTAAAAACTCGTGATTTTATGCACGTTTTTAGTTCTCATAAATATCAAAAAATGCTAAAAGTACTTCACTTTGAAGTGCCATAAATTTTTAATTGTATATCGCACGTTATTAATTTAAACGATATTTGAAAGATGCAATTATCTACTTTATAACTGGATTTTTTAAACAAAATGATTGGTAAAAAAAATGCATACTTAATGCAAATACAATTTTCTAATGCATTTTTCAAAACTTTATCCCCCTACGATTTTCAAAAAAAAAAAATACAGTTTACTAAAATATGGAATATTAGCTAAATATACAAATACTGATTTTTATTTGACAAACATTTCTTTTATTTTTAATGATTTAAAAAAAAAAAAATATTTTTTTTATTCTATAAAATGGAAATATTTTTATACATTCTTGTATTTCATATTTTGTGTGAAAAATTTAAAATACGAACTCGTTTAGTAACTTGTTTAAAGACCTATATTTATAAAAATATTCATTTATTAAAAAAATATTGAAAGAACAAAAATCAGAAAAAACGATTCAAATAAAACTTTTAATTTATTCTTTTATCTTACTACACCTTTTACAACTGTAATTCAAAAAATATCAATTGAAATTCAAAATTTCCATTTGAAATTCAAAATTTCCATTTGAAATTCAAAAAATATCAATTGAAATTCAAAATTTCCATTTGAAATTCAAAAAATATCAATTGAAATTCAAAATTTCCATTTGAAATTCAAAAAATATCAATTGAAATTCAAAAAATATCAATTGAAATTCAAAATACATCAATTGAAATTCAAAATACATCAATTGAAATTCAAAAATTTCTATTTGAAATTCAAAAGTTTCTATTTGAAATTCAAAAATTATTCCATTTGGAATTCAAAACATATCAATTGAAATTCAAAAATTTCCATTTGAAATTCAAAAGTTTCCATTTGAAATTCAAAAATTTCCATTTGAAATTCAAAAATTTCTCTTTGAAATTCAAAAATTTCCATTTGAAATTCAAAAAATTCCAATTGAAATTCAAAAAATATTCCATTTGAAATTCAAAAAATTCCAATTGAAATTCAAAATACATCAATTGAAATTCAAAAAATATCAATTGAAATTCAAAAAATATCAATTGAAATTCAAAACACATCAATTGAAATTCAAAATATGTCAATTGAAATTCAAAAATTTCCATTTGAAATTCAAAAAATTCTAATTGAAATTCAAAAAATATTCCATTTGAAATTCAAAAAATTCCAATTGAAATTCAAAAAATGTAAACAAATCAATTTAAGAAATTAATACATTAGGCCAACACTTTTTTTGAGTATTTTGGTTTGTCATGGGTGATAAAAACATTATTAAAACTTTTAATGCATTTATTGCAGGAGAGTATACAAGATTTTGTTGGAAAATATTTGTAATAACCTGTCATAAAGCCATACAATATTTATGCATGCAACTATTGATGTATAAACTAGTGACGTTCAGAGTAAGTGTTTGGATGGATTACTCACTCACGTACACGCTTGTCATTAATAAAGAGAAACCGCTGAAGTGGGAAACCATTCATTTGAAAAATTAGTTTAACTCTATCATAAAGATCCTGTGGAATGTCATTTTAAAATGGTAGTAAATGCAAGAAAATACCGAGTGAAAGTGGAACCCCTCAGAACTATATTTTACCGGCCCAACAACAAAAACAACAAGAACAATACATAAAAAAATAATATTTCTTTTTTTAATCGATTACTTTTAAAACATATAATTTTATATTTAGTTCTAATTGTTATTAACACTAAATAATTATTTTAAGTACTTTAAATAAATAAATAAATTAATAAATTGCTTAAAAGTTTTCATAATGTTTTTATCACCCGTGATAAACCAAAATACTTAAAAAAGTGTTGGCCTAATGTTTACATTTTGATTTGTTTACATTTTTTGAATTTCAATTGGAATTCTTTGAATTTCAAATGGAATTCTTTTTGAATTTCAATTAGAATTTTTTGAATTTCAAATGGAAATTTTTGAATTTCAATTGACATATTTTGAATTTCAATTGATGTGTTTTGAATTTCAATTGATATTTTTTGAATTTCAATTGATATTTTTTGAATTTCAATTGATGTATTTTGAATTTCAATTGGAATTTTTTGAATTTCAAATGGAATATTTTTTGAATTTCAATTGGAATTTTTTGAATTTCAAATGGAAATTTTTGAATTTCAAATAGAAACTTTTGAATTTCAAATGGAAATTTTTGAATTTCAAATGGAAACTTTTGAATTTCAAATAGAAACTTTTGAATTTCAATTGATATGTTTTGAATTTCAAATGGAATAATTTTTGAATTTCAAATAGAAACTTTTGAATTTCAAATAGAAATTTTTGAATTTCAATTGATGTATTTTGAATTTCAATTGATGTATTTTGAATTTCAATTGATATTTTTTGAATTTCAAATGGAAATTTTGAATTTCAATTGATATTTTTTGAATTTCAAATAGAAATTTTGAATTTCAATTGATGTTTTTTGAATTTCAAATGGAATTTTTGAATTTTAAATGGAGTTTTTGAATTTCAAATGGAAATTTTGAATTTCAATTGATATGTTTTGAATTACAATTGTAAAAGGTGTAGTATACTTATTGGCACTTAAAAAAATATGAGTAACGAATCTTTTAAATAGTATTTGGGAATATAAGTTTTGGCTGGGTTGTTGTATGGAAAATAATCTAAGTACGTTATATTTTTATTTTTGAATCGAAAATAACTTTTTTGACATCATATCGAAAATTAAACTAGTAGGTGAAGTCATATAAAAAATACAAACAAATATTTTAAAAGACGATACAAAAATGTATAAAAATATTTCCATATTTTAGAATAAAAGAATAAACTTTGTTTAAAAAAATCATTACAAATAGAAGACATGTTTGTCCCATACAAAATATAAAACAAATCGGAGAACCTCAGAAAAAAAAATCCTCATTTTTCAGTGTTCTTTGCTGGTATCAATGATATAATAAAAAATTATAAATATTTGTAAAAAAAAGCAATGGATAACAAAAGGTAAGAATAAAATAACAAGAATATTTGTAGTTTTTTAAGATCTTTTTATATTTAGGTAAGATTCCATATTTTAGTAAACTGTTTTTTTTTTTTTGAAAATCGTAGGGGGAGAAAGTTATGAAAAATGCACTAGAAAACTTCATTTGCGTTACGTATGCACTTTTTTAACAATAATTTTGTTTATAAAGTTATAAAGTAGACAAGTTATAAAGTAGACAAGTGCATATTCCAAATATTGTTTAAATAAATAACATGCGATATACAATTAAAAAGTTATGGCACTTCAAAGTGAAGCACTTTTAGCATTTTTATCAAATTTATGAAAATTAAAAACGTGCATAAAATCGCGAGTTTTTACAAATTTCGAGATCTGGAGAAGGCTACGTGCAAGTGGGACTATAGAGTATTCATGTACAAAATATAAAAAAAATCGGAGAACCTCAGAAAAAAAATCCTCATTTTTCAGTGTTCTTTGCTGGTATCAATGATATAATAAAAAATTATAAATATTTGTAAAAAAAAAGCCATGGATAACAAAAGGTAAGAATAAAATAACAAGAATATTTGTAGTTTTTAAAGATCTTTAAATTTCAGCTTAATGAAATCCACAATGGAACAGCTGAAAACGATGGTGTACTTTTTTGATTTTCTTTTTTTGACTTAATTATTTTTCTTTTGTTTTATTTATTTATTGTATTTATCTTCAAGCAATTTAGAGTATTTTTCGTACTTTTTAAGGAAAACTTTAAAATATCCGTTCTGGCACCACTATGATTTGTAAATACGTAAAACACAAAAACTAGCTATCGTTCGACTAGGTTTTCGTTCGAGGTCGAGAAACAGGCCATAAGTTATTTTTGTAGAAGTTATAACAAATTGAAAATTAAATACATGAACATTTATTACCCGTACGAAACTTAAGTTGTTAGGGAAGTAGTTAAAAAAAAAATAAATTTTTCGCTATTTCTTAACATCGCGAATTAAGCTTTATTCATAAAATTTGTTGTGTCTGCTGAAAGTCCTACAAATTGCATTCAAAGTTTAAAGGTTTAAACTTTCTGTGATGAAGAAATTCAGAGGTTCGATTCGGATTACACGTACCTCAAAGCTTAAGAATAGCATGCTCTGGTTTCAGGCTTATTTGTTGGCCTGCGTTATAGTATAACTTACCACTCAATTTAGCCCAAATATTGTTGGTATTGAAAAATTTGAACGTTTTAACCGATTTGAAATCATCTACATGTTCTGTTGGCACCTGAGCAATTTCCAAAAGCCGTAATTTGTCTTCAAATTGTATTAAAGTACCACCCTAAGGTAAAATAATATGATTTTATTAGTAAAAAAAATATGTTAAAAATTAATAATGCACCACATACATACGAGGGTTGTTTATAAAGTTTTGAAAATATCTATTGTGATTTTTTTTTATTAAATGGACCAATGCATCAGTGCACAGTGGGATATAGCACTAAATTTTTGGAAACAATTCGGCTATTTCTTACTAAGTAGTCCGATTGCAATGAAATTTGGAACAGGTATAAGTGACGTAATATCTCAAGCTTTGATTTTGAACTTTCCAGACAAAGTTATTTTTCTCGATTTCGTTTCTTTTAAAACACGGTTTCTTATAATGTTCCACACATTGTAAAAATTCTAATCAAAATTTAAAAAAAGAATGTGCAAAAGATGTTGTGAATATTAAGTAATAATATTCAATAGAGTTAAGTTGATTTAAAGAATGGCCCAGTTATAATCTGGACGCACAAAAGTAGTTATAACTTTGTAAATAACAGACACATTTTTATAAATTATACACCAAATTAAAGGAAATTTATTCAGCTTTAAGGAAAATCATACAAATAAATTATTTTTCTTTATTACGAATAAAAGAACGGACATGTTTGTTGATGCTCCACATTAATTTTTGCACATCCTTCGGCTTTACTTTTTTAGCACTCTGGTTCCATTTTTGTAACATTATAACTTAATTGTTTGCTTCTTTATTACTCTTCTTTAATTTATTTTTTACATTTGGGCAGTTAGGAGGATTCATGTGTTTGTTTTTCGAACCACTGAATGTTGGATTTTCTAAGAAAGTGTGCAAAATTTCTTCACGTCTTTTTTGTTCCATGGCGTCTGTACGAAATACTATTCGAATGACATACTTGAAAATTATGTCAAATAACGGTATATGTCTTGTCAACAACATATGTAAATGGTTCAAAATTTCATACACTGGGGGCGCTGTAACAACGTTATGAATGCGTCCAGATTATAACTGGGCCATTCTTTACATTCAATAAATTACACAAATTGCAAAAAATATCGTTTTTATTACACTTTAAAATCAAACTATATATATCGCGAATATGGGGAAACAAGCGCTAACTTTTAACAACGGCTAGAAGCATCGCATTTAGCATACTCGACTTAACAATAATTACGTTTTCCCAGTTCAGCTTTCAACTTTTGAATTCCATTTAGCATTATACAATCTCCCAACCGTTGGGAGATATATTCAACGAGTAAATTATTAGCGTGCCATCACCTAACAATTAAATATATGGTAGTCCAAAATTGAAAGCAATTTTTTTCAAGTTTTTGGTGTTTTCTGTACCGGGCATTGACACCATTTCATGGAATAAAAATTTGAAAATAATGATTCGTTGATGTTGTAATTCTGCACAGTTGGAGGTATGTTTCGTTGATGTGCCCTTAACAGATAAAGAGTACGACCGACACAATAGTTGAAAAATATGAGCGTGAATTTTGTTAAAAAAGTTGCTTTTCGCATGGCACACTTTCTGTTTAGTTCTATATAGCAAGCAATGATTATGAGAGATTTTAAAAACCTATAGTGGCAACACAGAATGGATTTTCAAAAGCCACTGCATGCTAAAAAATTTACTCTTTTATCTAAACAAGTTTTTCTCTGTTACATCAAAACTGTTGAGCGAAATTCTTCAAAATTAACATTATTTCTCATGGTTGGCAAACACTAATCCTATAATACCGATAACGATTTATTACCATTCCAAGCAACTATTTTTAAACTTAAAATAATACTAACGAAATAACTTAAAATGCCATTAAAATTGGTTTAATTATAAATTTTAGCCGATTGCTGGGTGTTTGGTCGCTATAACAACTTTTTTGACAACTTTCAGTACAAAATAAAAAAGGGAATAAGAACATTTAGTTCGGCATAAATGTTTTTAAAGTCACACTAAATTTTTAAAGTTGTGATATATTTTAAAACTGTTATTATTATTTTTTTTTTGTGTTGCTTACACTTTAATGTAATTTTAATTTAAAGATCAATATTACTTTTTCATTGCATTTTTAAGAGCTTAAAATGTGCTTAATCAATTCAATTCGTGAAGTGAACTTTTATGTCAGTTATGCCGACGTTTCTTGATTTTGAAATGTTATTGTTCTGAGAAACGATGCAAACGACAGTCTTTGGTAATTAGTCTATGCCACTAACCTTAAAATAACCCAATGAAATAATTTTAAAATATCGATAACCTCTTACTTTCTTCATATTGTAATACGAAAGACTATGTAGAAAATATAGACATTCCCGTTTATAGATCTTTAAAATTTTAAAAACTCACGATTTTATTCACGTTTTTTATTTTTTTGGAAACTTGAAAAAAATTGAAAACTAGTTGACTTTAATGACCTATAGTTTCTAAACTGGCTACTTCGAAAAAGTTCCTGAAAGCTGCGATTAACAAAGGTAACATTTTTGTTTGGTTTTTCAGAAGAATCCACCATTTTTTAAATGTGGTTCTTACACCATCTGATTTGGAAAAAAAACAAATTTTGGTTTTTACATCCCAAAAACTATCGATTTCCAAAATTTCGGGATTAATTGGCCGAAGTTGAAGGATAATCGCCAATTTTTTTAATGTTAAGAACAATTATGGAACAAGGATGAAAGGTGGAACAAAATCCAAGTTGTCGATATCGCGATACAAGCAGGATTTTAAACGTTACATAAGCTGCAGAGAGCTCAGTGCCTTGTTTACCCTTCTGTGAGCAAATTAACAGCTTGGAGAGTTCTAAATGCATCCGAAAATATAGTGCGAAGTGAAATGAACGTAGTTCCACGATTTTGAACTCTGTAATTCGCTGAGTTAAACATGCCCACAAATTGGAACACGATATGCCCGAATTACGATATCATTTTTCTCAAAAATTAATCGAGTTTCGAAATTTTGTTAACCTGCGTAAGACGCATATATATTTTATCAAAACTCTATCCTGTTGCGTAAGACGTAAATACACGTCTACTCTAGATACGTGCAGTAAGTGTTTTTTTTTATTTCGACACAACCAGCGAAGGTTTTTTTTTTTATTTTTTATTCGCAGTTGAGTAGTTAAGAGGATATATAGCCAACAAAACAAACAATTATTACCAGCTGTCAAAATTAAAATAACTTTAAATTAGCGGATTGAAAACTTTTTTAATTAATAAATAAACATTGAACGGTTTTTTGTTTAACAAAAAACAAATGATCTTGCTCACATCATAACTTGATTAGTTTACATTTTATTAAGCTGCAAAGTATAACTTCATACATGGGTTATAAATATGAAACGGACCTTATATCTACTTACAGCCACTTCTTTAACATGGTGTTTTTTCTGCAAATTTCTGTTCCCTTATGCCTTACATGAAGTAAAATGTAAAAACCCTAATTCGCGTCCACTTGTACCTAATTTATTGGATAAGTACATGAAAGGTTCGACAATTTTTTTTTTTAAATAATTCATAAGATAATATTTTTAAATGGTTTGTTTGACAATTCTGCATAATATGAACTGTGTAAAAACTTTGGAAATATTCTTTAGAAAGAGAAAGTTTTTCAATGTGAGAAAGTTTTATATATAGAATATTGGGAAACTTTCTTGGATTTCATACAAATGTCAGCAATTTATATTTTTTTAAATTAAAACATTTTAATAAATGTAATTTCAAACTACGTTAAAACCCTGACTATTCAAAATGAAACTGCAGTTTTAAAGATCAAGAATACACTCAGGAAATTAAGAAGGTAGAAATTACAAAAAAAAAAAATACAGTTGAAATGATAACAAATGTAATGCAAAAGACAATGAATGTAATTGTCATAAAAATGACTAACCATGTAGTCCTATTTAACTATTGATAAAACAACTAGAATGGTAAGTATAGGGTCCGCCATCTAACGTTTTTTTTTCAACTAGTGCTTATTTCGTGAATGGTAACACTTAGCTCACGTCTGATTTGACAGATAATTAGTTTTATCCTTCCGCTGAACGAATATGGTTGTGTATACGCTTGAATAACGCTGGGAAATATTGCGACTCCATAAGTTGTAAAAACTACTGTTCTTAACAGTTATTTTTTCAGTATTTTTTTTTTCTTTCGTTTAATAACCACAAAAATTTGTATTTCCTGCATCCGAACGATATTCCAGTTATGACGTTTTTATTAGTGTCCGACCGAACAGTTCGGCCAGAAAATGCATTTGGTCTGTATTCGGTATTTTCAATCATTATGGACAAATTTGGCGGATGGAAAAATGTTTATTGTACTGATTAGATTCTATTTTGAATGTCAAATTTGAAGAAAAGTCTGTAGTTAAGCAATGAATTCACTTTTCGGCCTCAAAAAGTTCGGCCAAATCGAAAAAAGTTCGGCGGCCGAACTTTTAACTTTATAGCTAAACTTCGGCTTTTCTCTTAAATTTTATACACAAAATCGAATTAAATCGGCTCAACAAACATGTTTCCAATACCAAAATTTGTCATCATTGCCTCTAGATATCAAAAAACCGACAAAATATAGTTTTTTGGCCGAACTGTTCGGTCGGACACTAGTTTTTAGGCATTCGAAATACAATTTATAATTATTATTTGCAAACTATGAACTTACCAATAGTAACAAATATTAACTAAACGAGAATTTTTAAAAACTCGACATAATCTTCTATTTTTCAATAACTAACATATATTAACTAATTACTGCAAAATTATTCTTTTGGCAGTTGCTTTTTAAAATACTTCAAACAACTGTTGCAAGGCTACAGTATTTATGGTTAGTCATTTTTTGAAATGACTGTCTATAATAGTCGTTTTCCATTTTCTCATAGAAAAATTA